>JAGGCT020004059.1:401337-424473 GCA_017654935.2 Phymorhynchus buccinoides
CACTGGTGTGGTTCATGTGGTGGTCACTGTGTGTGGTCACTGTGTGTGTGGGGTGTGGTGTGACATGTTCCAGAAGAACCACCCCAGTCCTGGCAAAAGATAATTCAATCACCACAAAGTACGACTACTGCCAGGGAACATGGTAGGGCAGGAAGTGCTGATGCTGCCTCAAAGATAGCCTTTGATCGCGGCATCTCTTCACCATTGAGAGCGATCCGTCAGGTTCCAGGAGGGAATTGAGTGCGAGCAGCAGAATCACCACAAGACTACATTGGGTGGAAGGTGCGTTCCTATCATTCTTGAATTGTGTCTTCTTTTTTTTTTTACCATTTGCCTAAAACAATCTGACATAGCCTTTATCATGCTTTTCTTAGACTAAAATGACATGGTGATGCTATCTAAAGCATTTTAGCTACCATTTCTTTGTGAAGCATCAGTTTAAAATATTCACGAATTTATCGGGCACAAACAGGGTATTATTTTACTAACTGTGTTGTTCAGTTGTGGAATAATCTCATTATCATAAAGATGCACCGAACATCAGAATTCAAAAAAATATTTTTGAGAAAAACCCAATTCAAATCAAAATTAAAAGTTTTGATGTTTTGATGAATACCACAAAGCCATTCCTAAAAAATAAAATTACTTTTGATTAGTTTATAGTTTTAGCTCTTCTGGCACCATGCCGGCAAATGCACTCGCCCCAAGACACCACTTACACTCCCACCAAATGCAAAGACATCACTGCCAAGTCACCCGCCAGAGTTTGTCTAGTTTCAGAGCTATGTCACTGCTTCTTCTATTAAAGGCAACGCAGGCACACTTGAGAGAAAAAAAAAGTTATCCCCTCTTGTCGGTTGGATGCAACGGATAACCAGAAATAAAAAAATACATTGGCGCTATAAGAGTTAGGAGACGCAAACACTCTAAAAATATGTGCAACAATCAAAATTCACTGGAAGGCAGCGTTAAAACGGCGTGAGGCCATACCTACCTACATACCTAGTGCGGGACACGACACAACACTTTCATAATTGCAAAAGTAGTTACAAAATGCAGAGGACTCAAAGAAGTTTCTCAAGACTGTCTAGAAATATTTATGCGGACAGTTGAAGTTCTTGAAAAAGCTGCTGAGCGTTTTCATAGGTGTAGAGAGGTAGAAAGTGTTCGCACACTTATTGCAGAATATGCTGTTACGCCTCACATGATACAAGGATTCATGGGTGATAATGTAGAAAGTGTTTCTGCCACACTTATTTACAGAAATATTGGCTGTACGCCTCACCATGGATACAGGATTTCCTGGGTATATCGTGTATGAAGTGTCTGCACACTTATTGCAGAATATGGCGTTACGCCTCACCCATGATACAAGGCTTCATAGGTGTATAGTGTATGAAAGTGTCGCCCACTTTATGCAGAAATGGCTGTTTACGCCGCACCATGATACAAGGCTTTCATAGTGTATTAGTGTATGAAAGTGTTTCGCACATTATTGCAGAATAGGGCTGTTAGCATCACCATGATACAGGCTTTCATGGGTGTATAGTGTATGAAAGTGTCGCACAATATTGCAGAAGATGTCTGTACGCCTCACCATGATACCAAGGCTCTCCTGGGTGTATAGTGTATGGGGAAAGTGTTCTGCAAACACTTATTGAGAATAGGCTGTTACGCCTCACCATGACGAGACAAGGCTTTCATGGGTGTGTGTGTATGAAAGTTGTCGAAACTATGCAGAATATGGCGTTACGCCACCATGATAAAAGGCTTTCCTTTTTGGGTATAGTGTATGAAAGTGTTTCTGCAAACCTTTTGCAGAATATGCTGTTACGCCTCACCATGATAACAAGGCTTCCTTATGAGGCTGATCAACTGAGAGTTTACCGCAAACATCGTTGAGATGGTTAATTGTGGAAACATGCCTTTGATTACAGTTCCGTTAATCTGTAGCATTTCATTATTAGTCTGCAAGTGTTAAGAGAGTGATTTTGATCTCGGATTAAGCCCACACATTTTCGTATAAACATTACAAATGTTGGTAGTATCTTCTACAGAGTACCGTATTTACAGACTATAAGTCCGATACTTTTTCCTCTGAGCTGAGACCCCTGCGCCCTTATAATGTGATGTATAAATATAGTAAGAAATAGAGCAACAAAATCAAATTTGATTGTCAAATTAGGGGTGTGCGGCCTATAATCAGGTGCGCCCTTATAATCAGGTGCGCCTTATAGTCCATAAAATTACGGTAAGTTACTTTTTATTCACATTTTTTTTTGGCCTGAATTCTGCCAAACGTTAAACTGCCATAATGGAGGGGATGTGCATCACATGGGACCATTTCCACATGTGTTTCTTGTACTGTCTCTCTGCAATGCTGTGCTCATCTCAAGTACAAATGTTTGCATGGCACGGAAGCTCAGGTGAAGGATTAGAAAATAGTATTTGATCACTGAACTAAAAAGGGAAGTTTTAAGTTTTAAAACAAAATATTACCGTCTTTTTATCCCAACGTTGTATAGCATGGGTTTTTTTGTGTGTGTGCAGACAAAGGCTACGACCCCAAGTACCTGAGTCGTGTGCTGAAGGAGCTTGCCTTCCATGGTGTGTGTGACAGCGGACCACCTCGACCAGCACACAGAGGATTCATTGACAACCCCACCCAGTTCCACGATAAATTGGGTCAGGGACTTTGGGGACGAAATTCACTGACAGGGACACAAGCTGTGAAAACTGGAGATACACATCTGTCATATTGACCAGTTTTCATATTATTATTATTTTCATAAGGTAAGCAGGGATAGAGTCAAATTGTAACCTAAGTGATTAATTTGGCTTTATGAAATGCTTTAAATGATATGTAGAGGACAGTGATGAACGGATTAGTAGTTATGCTTCGTGTATTAAAGTACGAAGAGCACAGACATTTGCTCGATTTCAAATGAATATTTACATGTTGCTGGACTTCAGATGAACATTAGACATTTATGTTCACTTCAAATAAAGAAAAGGGGATGGGCCTTGAAATGAACATAATAGATTTGCTGATTTAAATAAACAAAGAGATTTTGCTTTATTTCAAATCTATAAGTTTGCCTTGCCTGGTGTTGTTCATGGATTTGTGTTTTGCTATAATTATGGGTTAGAACTTATGCGGTGGACAGTACTGAGAAACCATAGTGTTGATGAAGGATATAAACAGACTAACTAAACTAAACCGTGTTGTTGTTTGGTTCCCAGCTTAACGCTATGGGGGTACACCAAGCTGCATGTGAATATTTTCATGGCATTGGGTGGAAGATTATGTGTATGGATGATTTTAAAAGGTCCCTCGCAAAACATGGCGCGGCCATACTCGACTTCAGGGGACTGCATGCTGGTATTGGCATAAATATGCTAATCATAAATTTGCTCGACTTCAAATGGAAGTAGAAATGTTACCTCATTTAAGCACGTATAAGGAGTATTGGTAGCTCTTGTTGAAAATCCGCTTTGTACATTTTATTGTCAGTTTGTATTGGTTGCTGGAATATGTGTATCTGTTTTGATTCATACATTGATAAAATAGATTGTTGAGAATGACAGAGTAATGGTTTTTCTGTTTACTCTTTGATACATAAGGGGACAAAGATCACGGCATCTTTTAAAGAATTGTGAGGCCAAAAAGGCCAACTCTAAAAAGAAAATATATGGTTGAAATTATGATTGCTGTTTTGTAATCTTGATGAAAAAGGGGGAAAGTCACGCATCTTTTAAAGAATGGTGAGGCAAAAAATGGCTATCTAAAATAAAAAAAATGGTTGAAATATGATTGCGGTTTGGATCATGTTGAAAAAAGAAAACATTAATGATGAAGGCAAACAAAAAGAAAGGAATAGAATGTAATGTCAGTTTTACGTTGCTTCACATGCTAAAAGTCTTTTCAAGTAATGGTGGAACGTCAGTCCTGAAGTGAGGGAAAAAGGATGTAGGAGATAAAAAAAATTAAAATAACTGATGATGTTTAATAAAAACTGTTGCCATAGTTTTTAAAAAAAAAATTGTTGATAATATTGGATTTTGTGCTTTATTCCGGTATCTTTTTTTTCAAATTATTACCTTTGCCTATATTGTTACCTTCTCCGTTTGATAGCTGTTTTCCAATGTTATTGTGCCATACTTTTCTTTGCTTGTTGATAAGCTTCTTGTTTGGGTATTCTGTTAATTGTATGGTGTGATTAATGAAAAGTATGGTTATTCTTGCCTCAACCCCCATCCCCCTCTTTAAAAAAAGAAGAAGAAAAAGATGTATCTTTGATTTAAAAACAATTCTAAGTAGGATTCCCCTCTTATGGGGATCTGCAAAGCACCTTTTGCAAGAGTGAATGCCCTTGGGGGTGGGTGAATTAAGATGGTTCAGTACGGACCAAACAGCGGTAGGATTCGCGCACAATAACCCAATTTGATGCCACTAAATGGCGCCTTTCGCAAGAGTGAATGCCCTTGTCAGTATACTGACCAGCAAGGCATCATCTCACTTGTCAAGGGAGTTAATAACCCTAGTTTTGCAGAGGCCTATAGAGAGAATTCATAGGTTTTATCCTTTTGTTGTTTGTTATTAAAATTTTACTTTTTGAAAGAAGAAAAAGACAACAAAATCATTTTTGTAGACATGCACGGTAAAATAATTCGCTGTTTTTCATTTCTCAACATTATCTGTTGATTCTTTTTTTTAATGAATGCATGTACATAGCTTTCTTTGTGTGTGTTTGCAGGTCTGCTAATAAGAATGTTGCTACCAATCTGCTAACATTTGACCGTGGTAAATACTGAAAATCCGTGATAACTAAAATAAGACTTTTAAATTATTGCATGATTTTGCTTCTGAAGTAAAACTAAAATCAATCCGCAATTTTTTAAAAACACGGTTTTTTTGAAGTACTTATTAATGAAATGTAATATATCAATTTTGCTACGATGTTTACAAACTTGTGTGTCTCGTGGACTCATCATAATTCTGTTGCGGTTTTTTTAATGTCAGGAAAAGAAAAGGTGTGAAAGGTTTTGATATATTTGTATCGTTTTTTACTCGTAGCCATTATTCTAGCTCGTGTATTTTTGGCAGTTGTGGTTGTCCGTTGCATCTCAACGGACAAGAGTGGAGTAACTTTTAATTCGAGTGCGCATGCGTTGCTTTAACGGAAAAAATTCACTGACATAAGCTCTAAAAAAATAAGCAAACACATAGTACGGATCTTGGCAGTGAATGTCTTTGCACTTGATGGGAGTGTAGAGTGATGTACTGGGCGAATGTATTTGCCCATGGTGCCAGAAGTGTTAATAATGGTTATGAACCATTATTATCATTACAGCAACATTTGTTTATGGACAGTGGCAAACCTGATTACTCTAATATTTTCGAGTCGTATTCTACTCCAATTTGGACCTCTACTACTCTTCGAAACTGAAAACAATGCTCTTTAATTCTTGACTGCTACTCATTTTCAGTGAACAATGTTTGATGGTTTAATGAATAAAGCTAGACATTTTGAGCCAAAGCTACTCATTTCAACTACCCAGACTACTCAAGGACTTGTGTAGGGGGTAAACAGGTTCTTCAGATGGTGTAGCAACGTTCATATTTTTTAATCTTTATAACAGATAGCCAAATAAACGCGCTTCTAAATGCTTTAATTTTTTTTTTATAAATGACCATGCCAGTTTGGATGAAAACAATATCAATCTGCTTTAATGCATTTGTTTAAACTGAGGTGTGTTTTTTTAAAGGTAAATGATCATGCTAGACAAATACTGCAGAAAGTATAATCAATGTGCTTTTAATTTAAGAACATGTTGACTTTTAATTGCTTTATGAAGTGACCTTGTTAATGTTGACATTTGGGTGATTATTTTGTGTGTGTGATCTGGGTTTTTTCTTCTAACTACCGGTGAACGTTTTGCTTGTGTGGTATGGTGAAATTTGCGTCTGTCAGTATTGTGACAAGTATCCAGCTGCTGTTTTGCTATCCAATGACGTGCTTTAATACATGTTTAATATGTGAATGCTTTCACTGTATTTAGGCATTCCCATTGTCCTTTTTTAAAATTTATTTGTTGGTTCTTATTTTACAACTGTGTAATCAGTGTAGCATTTTGAAATCCTTTATCAACTTGCTTCAACCTTGTATTTTTAAAAGTTGGTTGATTTTGTACCAGTGATCATCACACATATTTTCTTTGTAAGCCTGAGTAGGTTTTACCAAAAAGTCTAAATATACAGAGTTTGCAGTTCACAGCTAACATGAAGCGGGTTTTTCACTTCCCACCCTTTCACCTTTATTACAAGCTGGGGATCATTGTGAACTGATTCAACTGCCTCTGTTACCATGCTTAAACACTTCCCACCTTCCAGGTGGCTTCATTCTTGCAAAGGTTTGTAGGCTGCGAAGCAATCACTCTTTGCAAGGCTTGTAGACTGCGAAGTAATCAATTTGCAAGGTTTGTAGACTGCGAAGCAATCACTCTTTGCCAGGCTTGTAGACTGCGAAGTAATCACCTCTTGCAAGGTTTGTAGACTGCGAAAGTAATCACTCTTTGCAAGGTTTGTAGACTGCGAAGTCAATCATTCTTTGCAAAGTTTGTAGGCTGCGAAGTAAGCACTCTTTGCAAGGTTTGTAGGCTGCGAAAGTTATCCCTCTTTGCAAGGGTTGTTAAGAACTGAGACGTAATCACTCTTTGCAAGGTTTGTAGGCTGTGAAGTAATTACTCTTTGCAAGGTTTGTAGGCTGTGAAATTATGACTCTTTGCTTTTTGGTTTTACCTAGAAGGGCGCTATTAATATAAATAACCCTTATTATTATTATTATATATAATCATCATACTTGACATGTGACAGGGCTGCGAAGGATTTAATCAAAGATAAACAAAACTGGGAAAATGTATGTTCATTTAATTTTTCTCTCTCTCTCTGTCTGGGTTTGTTATCTGGCTGGTGACTAGTTCGTTTGTCTGTCTTTCTATATTTTTCCTCTCTCCATCTGTCTGTCTGTCTGGGTTATTTCTCTATCAATTTGTTTGATAATATTGAGATGTACTTGTAATTGATTTTCATGTCGTGATGAATCGATTCTGAAACATTTTTGTCTTATGGTATGTTTAAAATAATGTTCATGTTTGTTTTATTTGTATTTTGTAGATTTTTTTCCTGATTGATTTGCCTTTTTCATGGTATCTTTGAGGCCCGGATGGGGGGAAAAAAGCCGGTTGTGCTTATTCAATTTTTTCCCTCATTAAAAAACATTCGGTAGAAGAAAAAACAAAACCTGGGAAAATGTAATGGGGTTTGTGGAATATAAAATGGATACAATGTCTGTTGCTTACTAATGTCCCACATGTTTCCGCTAGACTGGGAGGACATAACACTTAATATTCATTCTCTGTCGCACAGGATTGAAATGTCTAAATGATTAAGAATTGATAGTCACTGCACAGGAGAGGGGAGGTGTGTGTGTGTGTGATAACTAATTGTTTAACTCTTTAAGCTTACTCTTCACTTTTGGAAGAGAGAAAGGGGTTGCTATCATAAGAGAGATAAATCATACTTCTCTGTCAGTTTGTACAAAGTTTTCGATTTCACCCACGTCTATTTGTGTGCAGAAAATTAAATTTGCACTATATTATGCCATCTAACATGATGAAAAATTAAGAAAGAGCACTCAAAAAAACACTTGCGTTTGTTTAATTTGCTAAAATCATCCCGTATTTTTTCATGATAGACTAAAGAATATTTGCTGTGGCAAGCTTGTTGTTTTGGTCTTCTATTTTTAAAGTTCAAGTCTCGTCACGCGAGATATAAAAAAAAAAAGCCGGAAGTATTGATATTTCCCATGATTTCTTTCAAATAGTTTGTGGCTTGCTACCTCGATCGCAGCCACAAAACGTTTTTTTTGACAAACATCGGCAAAAAAAAAAGCGAGGTATTTTCCCCATGATCTTAGCTGATCCGTTGTTTCTTAGTACCGTTTTGCGATTTGCGCTCACGCTAACGTTAGCCCTTGTGAAACGGCCCCCTGGTTGGGCTGTAGGTAACTGTTGTAGGACTTTGATTCTGATTTTTCGTTTATGATTGAAGCAGGATTTGCGGTTGGATTATTATGCTTAAAGCTAATTATTACATGTTCTATTTGAATGTTACAATATTGTGGGTTCTAAACTGGATTTTGATTTTGAATCATGTAGGCTGATGAAATATCTCGAGGTGACATTCAGATGTCATGTATTGTAAGCCACAGTTCAGCTAATGATTTATCCAAAGGAGGACTCTATTGCCATGTGTAGTAAGCCTCATGGCTGGCTTTTCTTTGTCACACATGTTAGAAATGTGTTTCTTGTGGTTTCTTCTAAATGTTATTTTTGTACATTCGTGTTTCTAATTGGAAGTTTTGATTATTTTGGCGTGTAGTGTGTATTTCTTTTAAGTGGACTAGTTGTACTTCTACAAAAAAAAGGTTTATTTTGGTTTAACTAATTGGTGACTAGATTTGTGTGAAGTCCGTTTGCACATATGTCAAATAATTTGATCATGGATTATGGCAACAATCGCAGTTTGACATGTGTTTATGTGGAAAACTGGTTTGGTTTAACTGAAAGGATATTGAAGGAATTGTACCTTTGGGGTTAGAATGAACCAGGTTTTGCTTACATGCCAATAACTAGTTGAAGGTGGGTTTAACATCACTTGACAAGAACGTTTCTCAACAATGGTAACGTTTCTTGGGGTTACAATGAACCAGGTTTTGCTTACATGCCAATAACTAGTTGAAGGTAGGGTTTAACATCACTTGACAAGAACGTTTCTCAACAATGGTAACGTTTCTTGGGGTTACAATGAACCAGGTTTTGCTTACATGCCAATAACTAGTTGAAGGTAGGGTTTAACATCACTTGACAAGAACGTTTCTCCATAATGGTAAAGTTTCTTGGGGTTAGAATGAACCAGGTTTTGCTTACATGCCAATAACTAGTTGAAGGTAGGGTTTAACATCACTTGACAAGAACGTTTCTCCATAATGGTAAAGTTCCTTGGGGTTAGAATGAACCAGGTTTTGCTTACATGCCAATAACTAGTTGAAGGTAGGGTTTAACATCACTTGACAAGAACGTTTCTCCATAATGGTAAAGTTCCTTGGGGTTAGAATGAACCAGGTTTTGCTTACATGCCAATAACTAGTTGAAGGTAGGGTTTAACATCACTTGACAAGAACGTTTCTCCATAATGGTAAAGTTCCTTGGGGTTAGAATGAACCAGGTTTTGCTTACATGCCAATAACTAGTTGAAGGTAGGGTTTAACATCACTTGACAAGAACGTTTCTCCATAATGGTAAAGTTCCTTGGGGTTAGAATGAACCAGGTTTTGCTTACATGCCAATAACTAGTTGAAGGTAGGGTTTAACATCACTTGACAAGAACGTTTCTCAACAATGGTAAAGTTTCTTGGGGTTACAATGAACCAGGTTTTGCTTACATGCCAATAACTAGTTGAAGGTAGGGTTTAACATCACTTGACAAGAACGTTTCTCCATAATGGTAAAGTTCCTTGGGGTTAGAATGAACCAGGTTTTGCTTACATGCCAATAACTAGTTGAAGGTAGGGTTTAACATCACTTGACAAGAACGTTTCTCCATAATGGTAAAGTTCCTTGGGGTTAGAATGAACCAGGTTTTGCTTACATGCCAATAACTAGTTGAAGGTAGGGTTTAACATCACTTGACAAGAACGTTTCTCCATAATGGTAAAGTTCCTTGGGGTTAGAATGAACCAGGTTTTGCTTACATGCCAATAACTAGTTGAAGGTAGGGTTTAACATCACTTGACAAGAACGTTTCTCCATAATGGTAAAGTTCCTTGGGGTTAGAATGAACCAGGTTTTGCTTACATGCCAATAACTAGTTGAAGGTAGGGTTTAACATCACTTGACAAGAACGTTTCTCCATAATGGTAAAGTTCCTTGGGGTTAGAATGAACCAGGTTTTGCTTACATGCCAATAACTAGTTGAAGGTAGGGTTTAACATCACTTGACAAGAACGTTTCTCCATAATGGTAAAGTTTCTTGGGGTTAGAATGAACCAGGTTTTGCTTACATGCCAATAAACTAGTTGAAGGTAGGGTTTAACATCACTTGACAAGAACGTTTCTCCATAATGGTAAAGTTTCTTGGGGTTAGAATGAACCGGGATTTGCTTAGTCACCAATGACCAGTTTAAGTCTGGGTTTCCGACATTTGACACAAACATGTTTCCACAGTGACGAAAGGTCTAGTTTTGACCGAGGGAGTTGGCTTTCTGGTTGGACACAAGCACAGGGCATTTGTTGTTCCATTGTGTTGCAGCAAAGTGTGAATCAAGTGCTGGATGGTCGTATCCGGGGTGGTTCTGTTTGTGACTGAATTACACGAGGGCTGACATAGAAAGACTATGATTTGCCTCATAGTGTAATTTACCATATTTTTCCGGACTATAAGGCGAAATGCAGCCCCCAAATTTTACACAAAAATTCAGATTCTGTTAATTATATTTCCTTCTATTTTAGTAGTCATATTATAAGGCGCAGGGGTCTCAGTCTGGGAGAAAAAAAAAAATATCGCCTTATAGTCCAAAAAATATGGTACCTGTTTCCTTTTGTGTGTTACAGGTGTGCTGTTTATAGGGAGCTTTGCTGTTTATAGGATGAGTGCTGTTTTAGCTGTTTATGGTAGATGACATTAGGAAGGTATTCTGTGTGCTTTCCTGAGATTATAATAAACACCAAATAAACCACCCTACGTGGCCCCGTGGTTCCTTGGAGAGAGAAAGATATCTATATTTTATTTCCCCTCCCACTAAGTCCTGTAACCCCCACCCCCCATGACTACCTTTCCACAATAACATTGGAATTAAAAGTCTCATTTCCCTTTTACAGGAATTTTTGGTAAATAAGACATCACAGCTCAAGGCGTGCCCCGCCATTTTTCAAAACGAATATTGTATTTACGACATAAACAAAGGCACTTCCAGCGCATAAGGCACGTTTAAAAAGACAAAAACAAGCAAAAATGTGATTGTCACACTGTAACGGTCTATGATTGGCTTTGTAAAGATGAAGAAAAACATTTAAAGGTACAAAATAGTGTTTTGTAGAAGACCAGCTCTAGTGCTGCAGTCAATGGGATTAGTTGGCCTCTGGGGACCTTCCCTTAAATCCTTTTAGTCGAGAGAGTGGGGATGTAAACTGGGCAAGGCATGTCCACTATAGACACATTTTAGGAACAGCGGCTGCCCCCTCTGCTGTGTGGACGTCGTCATATGTGTCAGAAATGACAGACAAGCGTGATATACATACATGTTAAAAATATATTGATGTGCATGTCGGTGATCTCACAAAGTACTATACTGACAATTACATTTGCTATCATGCGACTCCAGATCCCCCCGTGGGGAGGGGGAGTAACTTTGTGTACAAAGAGTTCCCCCACTTTCTGGAAGTTCTGTGCTACAGTGGAACCTCCCTTAGAAGACCTCCCATTATAAGACTCCCTCCCGTATAAGACCTACTTTCTCTGAGACATTGCCTTTCTTTGTAAGTATTAAAAAATTACCTCCCTTATAAGACCCCTCCCTTATAAGACATCATTTTGGATGATTTTTTTGAAGGTCTTATAATGGAGGTTCCACTGTAATCAACATTCCTCTGATTTTGTCATTTTCTTTGACTCTCGCCTTTTCCCTTTGCTTACTGTCATCTACTTTCTATCTAACCGTCCTCCCTCATTCTCCTGCTTTTTTTTCTCTAAAGAAATTCTTACAAAGATTTTCTCCAGCCAAAGACAGACATGCAGGGCCTAACTATTTCTTAGTTAGGCGCATAACAGCAGCATGGTGCATCTGCACTCATAATTGACAGAAAACTGAGCGATTGATGAAGAAGAACTAAGAAGTACAGTGGAACCTCCCTTATAAGACCTTCAAAAAATCATCCCAAAATGAGGTCTATAAGGGAGGTAATTTTAATACTTACAAAGAAGGGCAATGTCTCAGAGTAGTAGGTCTTATGTGGGCGAGGGAGTCTTATAAGGGAGGTACTTTTAATACTTACGAAGAAGGGCAATGTCTCAGAGTAAGTAGGTCTTATGTGGGAGGGAGTCTTATAGGGAGGTAATTTAATACTTACAAAGAAGGGCAATGTCTCAGAGAAGTAGGTTCTTATGTGGGAGGGAGTCTTATAAGGGAGGTTCTACTGTATATGTGTAAGGGACAAAAATAAAAATCCTGATCGCTTCTCGGCCTTTTGGCTAAGACAGTGATTCAGGAACATAAATTTTTGTTTATACCATGTTTGGTTTGTTCAGCCCGTCGTACATGTTGAAAGCCGATACGCGACGTTAAGTTGAACTTCCATCCTATGTGTAAGAGCACACAGTGGATGTGTACACACATGTATACCACAGAGCGTACAACTCGTGTAGAGACAACTCGGAGAAATAGCATCTTTATTTCATTGCATTGTATACACAAAAAAAGGCACTGAGTAGACGGTAATGAGACATGGCATTTTAAAGCTTCGAAAACATGAAATGATTTATATAACAATAACATATCTAACAACAACAAAATCACATAACGTTTAACAACATCAACAAAGGAAACTTGTGTAACTTCAACAAGATCACATACAGTTTCAACAAAAAGCGTGGAAATTGGAATTCATTCCATTGTTGTTTATACACCATCTTCAGCAATAGTCATCTGGAAATTGGAATGATTTAATAAATACAGTTACACAATATTTAAGGCTGAAAAAGTGGATCATTTAATTTTATTACACTCTGTTTAAAACTAAAAGAACTTTTTTTGTTAAATCAATGGATTTCTCATAGATAATCGCACAAAAATTAACAAAAGCCAAAATCAGATCATGTAAAGTTTAACAAAGCTTGGGAAACAGGAAATATACGAAACACAATTACAAAAGTTTAAGATACCGAACAAAACAGACAACTTAATTTGATTACACATTGTTAAAGAGAAATGTTTTAAATCAGATCATGTAAAGTTTAACAAAGCTTGGGAAACAGGAAATATATGAAACACAATTACAAAAGTTTAAGATACCGAACAAAACAGACAACTTAATTTGATTACACATTGTTAAAGAGAAAAGTTTTAAATCAATGGATTTTGTACATAATCACACAACATTGATAATTAACAAAAGCGAGAAATATGAAACATATCGAGGATGATTACACTAAAGTTTGTCATAGTTGAGTAAGCATTCAATGAAATATGATTAACAATGTTCAACAAAGAGAGGGGGGGGGGGGGAGCGGGGGGGTTGGGGGGCCGTCCGAGTGAAAGAATAGACTAAAATAAAAAAAATTATGAATTTGCTAACAATGTTCCATAAGGTCAACAATGAATACGAGTTGTGCCTTTAATAATACTAATAATCATAACAGTAGCCCATAAATGTCATGTAACAGTTGTCCATTTGAAGGTTTAAAACAAAACAACAACAGAATGCAAACTTCGTTGAGTGAGATGAGACCCTTGAGCGAAAGACTTTTACCGACTGAGACAAAGACAAGAAATTCAAGGAATGATAGAATTCAAACACAAAAGAAAAGAAAACCTCGTGTAATGACATTATATTCAGAACTGAGAATAAAGAAAGACAACCCTATTGAGCATCGTCACATTGAGATGGGAAGGCGTAGGTTTACGCAACGCTACAGAGTGGGCTCATAATAATCGTACACTCGGGACGTCTGGGGGTTCCTGAAAGCCAGGGATTTTTGCGTGCGCATGCCGAAAGAGCCATTGTACACCCGTTCGTAGTTGGATCCCTCGTCGGACTCCCTGGCCAGACTCCTGCGTAAGGCTCTCTGCTGTCGTCTGCAACAGAAATGTGAACTTTGTGAAGACCTCTAGGAAAATGCAGATCAGACCTGTTTTGCAAAGTTGTAATTTCTGAAACAAAAAAAAACTAATTTTGAAAAAAAATAATGTAATCCAAAGCGTGACCAATGAATGTTGATATTGTACTTACCTGAGTGTGCAATGCTAATGTCCGTCGAGCAGTAGACACAGAACGCATGCACGTCACCTAGTGCTGAAAGACGTATTCCTGGAATTTTTAGGTAACATTCCCGGAATTTTTGTGCCACTTTTGATATCTTTTCTTTTGATTTTCGACCAGAAGATACAGAAGCTTCGGAATGCACTCGCTTGGAAGCCATTTTGAAACAGAAAAGGAAATGGCGCGAAATGACTTTTCACCGCATCGTTTCAAAAGCTTCGCTTACCAACGCAACTGTAGTGGTTTTAGATTTTTTCCCCCCATTTTTTTCTCCGTAGCCATAATTACCGTAATTTGACTTTCCCCCCGTAAAAATTACGGCAAAATAGGGATGGTAAACAGGTCTGGCAGCTGATTGCACAAGTTTTGAACGCTTTCAAATCATGGTTGGAGACCCTTCTGTGTACTGCTGCTATTAAGTTTAAACACACATCAACGAGGCTTTATACTACTATTTGATGACACGAAAGGGCAAGGATTTTAGGATTGACCTGGACCATGCCACATAGTGATGAGTCAGGGGCAGATAATTTACTATGGCTATAAAATACTCTATGACAGTCTCACGGGCCGTGTTTTCAAATTGATAATTAAAAGAAAAAGATTACTTTCCACTTTTTTTATCTGTCGGTGAAGGGGTCTTCTTCTTCTTCTGCGTTCCCATGCCAAAATGGGTAAGGTACGTATATGTGTCTGGTTGTCAGTTTTCACTGGTCTCCCCACTTGCGCACAGCTGAAATAATTTTGATTTTGGAGGAGTTCAAAGGAGAAAATTATTTGGAAGATATTTTTTTTTAATAGGCATGGAGAATGGGCCAATAAGGCAGAAAGATAGTAGATTGACAGAAAGCAAAGGGAAAAAGGCAGAGTCAAAGAGAGTGGCAGATTAGAGGAAGTTACAAGCACAGAAGTGAAAGACCCCACCGGTATCCCCAAGGGGAGAGACTCATGGAGTGGACAGGGTTGTCCAGCTCCCTGTATGGAGGAACAAGGCATCCACCACACTCTGCCCCAAGTGAAGGGGTCAACCCGAATAATAACTATTCATCCTTAAAGGTCACTGACCGTCGCACACAGTAGACGGTGATGCCGATGGAGAAGGGGTCAACCTGAATAATAACTAACTGTCCTTAAAGGTCACTGACCTGCGCACACAGTAGACGGTGATGCCGATGGTGAGGGGTCAACCTGAATAATAACTATTCATCCTTAAAGGTCACTGACCTGCGCACACAGTAGACGGTGATGCCGATGGTGAGGAGGACGACGATGACCGAGGACACGGAGGCGGCGATGATGATAGTCTCCGTGTTGAAACGCTTCGACTTCTCGTCCTCGCGACCCTCCGTGGTGGTGGTTCGACTGGTGGTGGAGGTGGCGATGGTTGACTCTGGGGTGGTGGTGATGGTTTGACATTGCTCCACTGCAACACGCAACCAAAAGTATTATTCTTTCAGTATCATCAGTATTATGCATCATGAAACGCATCATGGAAAATTGATATTGCTCCACTGTAACATGCAGCCGAAAGTATTCTCACAGTACATCACTAGTTCAGTGGAACCTCCGTGTAAGACTCCATTATAAGACTCACTCCCACATAAGACCTAATTCTCTGAGACAGTGCCCTTTTGTAAGTATTAAAAATAGCTCTCTTATAAGACCGCCTACCTTATAAGCCCTCATTTTGATGATTTTTTAAGTCTTAGTAAGGAGGTTCCACTTATTATGCATCATGGAAACTTTATATTGCTCACTAAAAAACGTGCAACCGAAAAGTATTTCTTACAGTATCGTCACTAGTATTATGTATCAGGACAATGATATTGCTCCACTGAAACATGCAAACCAAAAGTATTCTTTCAGCAGTATGCACATGGAAACTTCAGATTGCTCCACTGAAAACATGGCAACCAAAATCTATTCTTTACAGATCATGCATCATGGAAACTTAAATATTGCCTCCACTGAAACATGCAACCAAAATAGCTTTCCTTATCTACTATTATTATCCATCAGGAAAAATTGATATGGTCCACGAAACATGCAACCAAAAGTATCTTACGTAACATCCACTATTGATCATGGAAAATTGATATGCTCATGAAATGTGCAACTGAAAGTATTCTTTCAGTATTCATCAGTATTATGCATCACAGAAACTTTATATTGCATCTTACACGCAACTGAAAGTATTCTCACAGTATCATCGTATTAATAATCATGAACATTGATATAAAGCTCCACTGAAATGTGCAACTGAAGTATTCTCTCTCCTACAGTATCATCGGTATTATTAGCATCATGGAAAATTGATATAGCTCCCAACTGTAACCTGCAACCGAAATATTCTTACAGTATTATGTATCACGGAAACTTTGATATGCTCCACTGTAGCATGCAACCGGAAAGTAATTCTTACTTATCATTCACTATTATTATGTACACGGGAAAACTTGAAATAGCTCCACTGTAACCTGCAACCAAAAGTATTCTCACAGTACATCATATTATTTATATGCATCATGGAAAAATTGATAACTTTGCCTTGTCTCATCACAGGGAGAATGGGGGTCTTCGCACAAATAGTCACCCCCCACCTTATAGAATTTCTCTGCTATAACTTCCTCTGTCACTCTCTTTGACTCTGCCTTTTCCCTTTGCTTAACCTTGCTGATGACATTAAATCAGTAATTTGTCATTTACTGTCATCTACTATCTTCTGCCTTACTGGTCCATTCCTGCTTTTTCCTAGAAACTTACACATATTTTCTCGGCCATGCCATGCCTACTAATTGTGGGTGAATCTGCCCACTCCTATGACAGGAACCAGACTGTGTACCAAACTGAAGCAGAAACGTGTGTAAATACCGATGAAAGTTGTAGTCCCTCCCGCAGCCCAATTTAAAGACCAACTTACTTGTCACGCTAATTTAAAGACTGAATTAGTAAAACTGTGGCCTAGGTTTGATCTGTGCCGAAAGCAATTTAAAGGACCAAATTCTCAGTAAAAACTTACCCAGTTATTCTGTGCTGAGCCAAGTTAAAGACCAAATTCTCAGTAAAAACTTACCCAGTTTTTATCCTGTTGCTGAAAAAGCAATTTAAAGAACACAATTCTCGGTAACACTTGCCCAGTTTTATCCTGTCGCTCCCTCCTTTTCTCTCTCTCTCACTACGCCAAAATAAGATATGCGCGCTAAGCCCTACTGGTTGATTGCCCCCTGGCGGCTCAAATCCAAGTTAACCTGTGTAGTAAAAAAGAGCAGCAAACTGGTACGCACCAGCCTTTGCGTGACCAGCCTGTCATAGAAGAATGCGGAGCATTCCAGACAAGGTCCGAGGGGTGGGACTCTCCCTGCTAGTAACATGGCCCTCAAATCACGCAGGTCGAATCCTATTGGAAAAACAAACAAAAAAACAGACTAAGAAACAAAGTCATAGTGATTTTAACGTTTTGATGTTTTTCAGCATCGTTGTGCTTCTGTTAATTGAACCTCATGTAAATTTCTCAGTCTAGATAATAAAGTATGATAATCCTTTCACCGCCAGCCTTATTTCAGCCCAAAACTTCCATTACATTTACCTGGGTAGAGAACAAAATCTATCTGCAGTATTGGGGATTCTTCTGTGACATGTGTAAAATAAGGTCTATCCTTACTTACAAAAACTAAGACAATAGGGTCTTTGGTAATAGACCCAAATTCGATGCCTTTTAGTGACATAGGAGTTAAATCACCGTGGTGCTAAAATGCGATTTTGGCGGTGAAAGGGTTAATTGTACTGCAATGTAGTTATAATATTGTATTGTAATATTAGTGAGAGGGATTGGTCTCTTCACAGTTACAACACTAGCCTTTCATCACACAATCATGTGGAAGCCTGAGAAGACATAACAGCCTAGAACAAAGAACAGAAATAAAGACAGTTATATTCATTAGTACTTTATTTGGTTACACTATGTCTCTAAAGGATCATTCTCACCATGGCTAAGACATTATTATGTGAACATTTGTCGATCAATATTATGCTACATAAAAGTTGTAAAATGACAGTACACAAATGACCGACCTTTGAGTGAAGTTAGCGTTCGGTGACATCATCAGGCCACCAGGCAGAGGAAAACACTGGGGAGTCGTAGGCCACAAACAGCGCCTGTTGAAGCTTGCGGACTGCACGTCGTTGCTGTATGCGAATCGCGTAGCTCCGTGCCTCGGGCAGGTCGCCACAGCACTCGTACTGGGCTGCGGAACGTGGCCCTTCCCCCCCGGAACTCCTGAATCTGTACCCTGGTATGAAGCAGTTCTCATTCACCTGAGGGAAGAAGGTAAGGGGACACGGGCGTTCAATCATTGTGGTGCCAAGAGGCGACAGTGCGATGAAAGGTTAAACACTTTTCGCTAAAGGAAAAAGGTTTGCAAATTGGGGCAAAGCGCTAAACTTGATACAATTCTTACACACTTGATACTTTTATTACCCTTTCAACGCTAGCCATCCTCAGCCAAAAATTTACATTAAACTTAACCGGGTAGAGAAAAGATTCATCTACACTATTGGGGATTCCTCTGTGACATGAATAAAATAGGGCATGCTTACCCCTAACAATTAAGCACATAGGTCATGGATACCATGACCCTCATTCAGCGACATGGGCGTTAAAAAACACTTTTCGCCTCAAAGTTTACTAATATGTTATTGTTGGTGTGGACATACCCTGGCTAAAAGAATACAGGGTTTTCATCGAAAAGCCGAAAGCGCTTGAACCACTATAGTAGAAATGCATCAGCAGGGATGAGGACAGTAGTGTGTGATCATTTGTTAATTTACACCGCCCACGTGGGCAGCCACACTCCACTTCGAGGGAATTCCGAATAAAGAACCTATTCCAGTGATCTGGAAAAACAAATATGGAAAGATCACACAGTTGATCAACAAGGACAGGTGTGAGATTAACCATTGCATTGCAACGATTTGAATTTAAAAAAAAACCTCACAAATCACTGCAGCCATACACACCAACAAATACATACATCAACAAAAGGAGAAAATTGAAAGAAGATTACGGGTTTACTTCAGGTTAAGACATAGGGAAGTGGTAGAACAGACTTTAGACTTTATATAGAAAAATCTATTACACAAATTGATTCACCCACAACGAACCACTACAAAAAGCAAAGTCAGGGCAAAATTGTGGTCACATACTAAGCGAGCTTAGAAGTGATCAGGTATTGGTGCACACACAGACTTACTTCCCTTGAAGCAAATGCTAAATTGAAGCATCTATTAATTCCAACAATATGACGGAACGACTTGAATGAGTTAAAGAAAGCTCATACAAGAAGTACTTTCAAAATGTTTTCGCTAGAACAGGAATCTTGTAGTATTTACTTCAATAAAGGCAGGAGTTGGTAATCTTTTCTGGGAAATTCCCCCACCCCACCCCCCACCCTTTCAGAAAGCATTTCAACCTCAATAGACCCAGTGTACAGAGAACAAGATGCAGCGACCAAAGACACGGTAACGTGGATAAGACAGGACAAGGCGGCCATTTCCCCTAATGAGTAGCGAGACAGAAAACACTGATATGCCCCTGAATCCAGAACATCAGCAGTAATCTAACACGGTTGTTATGCTGCAGATATTGTCTGGTATTGCGCTTCCTGTTTCTTTGTCTTTCAGGAAAACAGAAAAAGTTGACCAGGCACTCAAAATTTGAATCTGGTATTAAACAAACCCACATGTCGATTCAAATTCCAGTCTTTGATGAGGCCGCCATTGTTAATGGATCACGAACGATAACCCTATCAGACCGGCTCGTTCGTAACTCTCAGTTGTCTGTCTATCAACATACAGTGTCTTCGCAGGGACTGAGAGAATAAATGTACAGTAACAACAAAATATTACGGGGAAAAAAAAATATGATTAATGAAATTGTTTCACCTTAAAGAATCCATAGAAAACTGACGTTGATAGGAGTGACGTGGCACGTCAGGCCACCGTCCACGCGACAGTTGTCTCCCCCTGACGGTTGGCACGGGCGCAGCTGTAGAGGTTGGTATGCACAGCGCGTTGCTATCCCCGCGAGATGACCGGGGGACAGGGAGATCAGAAAGAACAGTCGAAGCCGCCGTAGTGTTGCATGGCACCCCATGAACCACACGCACATCGCCAAAGCAAGTCGGCTTTCAGTTGCATGCTGGATTTTCGCCTAAAATCGATAATTCCTTGAGAGAAAAAAAAAATGGAGCATGCTAGACCAACAAGCTTAATCAACATTTACACACAGGATACAATATAGACATATGCAAACCTACACGCCACACGCACACAAACATATAAAACAAAGATCGTGGGAGTCACATCACACACACACAACACACAAACACAAAAATCACACACACACTTCAAACACCACACTGCACACATCATCTCACCATTGACACAAGTGCCCTGTACGCTGCACGGTGGGGACACAGTGTGGTGGCCACATATATAGTTCATGTGGGAGTCACACCACAGACACACACACCACACACACTTCGAAACGCTCTATCACACACACATCATTCCACCATTGACACAATTGCCCCAAATGGGAGGCACAACCACACACACACTCAAACAGCCCCTATTTCATTACACATCATCTCACCATTGGACACAAGTGCCCTGGCCGTGCATGGTTCAGGCACAAAGTGGTCACACATCATAGTCCAATGGTGGGGAGCCACACACACACACAACAACTATCCTCCTGAAGATGGGTGTGGCTGCGCAACGTGGCGGGGTAATCAAAAAACGGTCACAACGTCATGTTCTCATTTTGTACGCTGATGCACTTGATACCATAGGTTCAATAGCTTCCTTTGTTGGATGATCCCTGGAGACTTTTAGCCAGGGTAAGCCAGTGACCACATTCATAGTCCAATATGGGAGTCACATCACACACATACTTCAAAAAGCCCTATTAACACACACATCATATCACCATTGACACAAGTCCACTGTCCGCTGCACTGGTTCGGACACGTGTGGTGGCACATCGTAGCCATGTGGGAGTCACATCGGCAACATCTGGGTTGGGTATCCTCCCAAGTGACTGAAATTGACCGCCAAGTTGGGCCACAGGACTCCTGCTCACCTGCACTATAGGTCTGTCACGTGAGGTCGTCATCAACTGAAAGTAAGAGGATCATATTGATTGTAATTATACTGCCCTCATACTGCTTCTTAAACTATTGTGGACTGGCACAGCATCAGTGAAACCACTGTACTGCCTGAGACTGCACTGGAAAAATTGATGATATGTCATACGGCAGTCAAGGGGTTACGTGATACAAGTTACGATGAACCCGTTATACGGCAGTCAAGGGTAAGTGATTACAAGTTACGATGATACGTAATACGGCAGTCAAGGGGTTAAAGTGATACAAGTACGATGATGCGCATACGGCAGTCAGGGGTAAGTGATAAAGTTACGATGATACGTCATACGGCAGTCAGGGAGGTTAAGTGATACAATGTACGATGATACGTATACTGCAGTCAAGGGGTAAGTGATACAAGTTACAGAATGATACGCTATACGGCAGTCAGGGGTTACGCTGATACAAGTACGAGATACTCATACGGCAGCAAGGGGTAAGTGATACAAGTTACGGATGATACGTCATACGGCAGGCAAAGGGTTAAGTGATACAAGTACGATGATACGTCATAACGGCAGTCAAGGGATTAAGTGATACAAGTTACGAGGATACGGAATCGAGAAGTCAAGGGGTAAGTGATACAAGTTACGATGAACGTCATACGGCAGGCAAAGGGTTAAGTGTACAAGTTACGATGATACGTATACAGCAGTCAAGGGTAAGTGAAACAAGTTACGATGATAGTAATATCAGGCAGTCAAGGGTTAAGTGATACAAGTACGATGATCGTCATACGGCAGTCAAGGGGTTAAGTGAATACAAGTTACGATGAATACGTTATACGCAGTCAAGGGGTAAGTGATACCAAGTTACTATGATTACGCATACGGCAGTTTCAAAAGGGTTAGTGATACAAGTTACGAGTGTACGTTAACGGCAGTCAAGGGGTTAAGTGATACAAGTTACGAGGATACGTATACGGCAGTAAAGGGGTTAAGTGATACAAGTTACGATGAATAAGTCATACGGCAGTCAAAGGGTTAAGTGATACAAGTTACGATAATCGCTCACGATGCGACGGTGGTCATGTGGGGGTCACCAGTCACCGAACATTCGTAGGTGCTGTCTTTGTACTGATCTCACAGGGAAAAGAAGGAAAACAAAACAGTCTCTATGCTTCAGTAGAAAGGGTGGGTGTGTGGGTTGGTGTGGTGTGTGTGTGTGTGTGTGGGTCAAGTCAAGTCAAAATTATATTAATGCGATAAAAAGAGTTAAGCTACAGGCTTTTTTCATCCTGTCGTTATGAAAAGAAAAAAACCATACTAAATCAATAAAGTAAAGATCAAAACAGTGAAAATGGTACGGAACAAGCACAAGAACAAATAGCAAAACACATCAGCATAAATCCTGGATAGCAAATAACCAAAAAACACAACTATGACAAAACATAAATAGAAATAAATCATACTTGAAAAGGGAGAGAGCAAGAGGGGGGGGGGGGGGGGGGGGGGGGGTTTTTTTGGGGGGGCGGGGGTGGGTCTTTGGTGGGGGGGGGGGGGGGGGGGGGGGGGGGGGGGGGGGTTTGGGGGGGGGGGGTTTTTTTTTGTTGGGGGGGGTGGTGGGGGGGGTTGCGGTGGGACAAGGAAAAAAAGATGAGACATAGACGCGATAGAGACATCGTAAAGAAGAGAGAGAAAAAAAGAGTCTGATAGAGGGTGTATGAGAGAGAGAGAGAGAAGAGAGAGAGAGAGAGAGAGAGAGAGAGAGAGAGAGAGAGAGGAGAGAGAGAGGAGATCGCGGACGTGCAAAAAAATCACCTTACAAAATTAATGCAGAGATACCCGAAAAACCACTCAAGTGTAAAGCGAAAACATAAATGAGACAGATCCGA
>JAGGCT020004059.1:424973-468817 GCA_017654935.2 Phymorhynchus buccinoides
GTATGGTCTACAAATTAATTTATATAATTTTAAAAGATTTTTTATAATAACTGAAAACTACCATTTATCATTCCCAACTTTGATTAGCCTTGCTGAACCATCTCTGGATATATTCTTGTAATATTGTCAAAACGTTTTTATTAACATAATCACTCACGGTCCAGGTGTCAAGTTGCCGCCAGCTTTGTTTCATTGATCAGTAAGTTTAGTAAGTTTAGTAAGCCGTTTATTGTCATAAAGCTTATGCTTATCCTTAGAACTATACACCTGTGTCACTGCCATGCTTCAAGACCTCAACCTGCCCCCGTTGCAAGAAAGGAGAAGGCAACAATGTCTAACCTTTCTATATAAGATCGTAGAAGGGCACCTACCTAGCATTGGAGGGCAGAAAATACGCGACGTCAGCACCAAAAACAAAAGTAAGCAGACCAAAAGATCGAAAAAAAACCACGGGGAAGGAAAACAAAAACATGTCGAGCAATTCCGCAAAGAAACAACATGCGTTCTCTCTTGACACAACACCAGCACTCAAATTATGAGGTACAAAACAACAGTTGTTTAAAAAAAACAGCTCTTCTTTTCCCAGAACAACCAGGAATGGATCATGCTCTTAAAAACAACAGTGTTGTTTCAGTCTGGGTTCGGTGGAGGCTTTTAAGATAGCCTCCGTCCACCAGACCCCCAGCCAACCAGATGTAAACAACACCCCTCCAACCCCCTTCACCCAGATCCCCCACCCCCCTCACCCCATTCTCCCCCATTTTCCTCCACTCCCCACACCATAGACAGAGAAACAAAAGAAGCAACAAGATAATACAGAAATGCTTGAAGAAGGGAGGTAAGGAGGAAGACAGAAAAAGGACCCACAAAACAGAGAAAAAAATAATGGGGGAATGAAAGATCAAGAAAGGGGAAAACAAGAGGAAGGAAGAATCAAGAAAGGAAAGATCAGGAAACAAGAACTGAAGAAAGAAGGAAAAAATAATAAGAATATAAAAAGATAATAAGATTAGGGAATAGGTGCTCTCCCCTAGTTTTTTCGTCGATTTTCAATAAAGCCACAAAAAGTGGCCCTTTCGACTCATGATACAGAAACAGAAACCTAAACCCATCTTTTTTTTCCCACACCCTCTCCTCAGTTTGCTTACTTTCTTTACATTAATAAACAAAAAAAAATCCTCTGTATGTAGTGCAAATGTGTGGTGTGATGAGTGCGTCGTGCATGCATGCATGTGTGTGACCGTTAAAGACATACCTGTGTGAGCATGTACGGTTCCCATGCAAAAAAAGAAGCTGATCACAACCACCACAGAAGAAGAAGAAAGAAGAAGAAAACAAAAGAAGGTGAATCTGGAGACCCTTGGAGAAAAATTCTGGTATCGAAAATCTACGCAGGGCACGAATAATCTCCCCTCGGAGCACTTTTTCATTTTTGCCCTTAAGGCAATGTCTATTTAACCTCATGTGGCAAAAACGAACTCGGCTAAATCTTTACCACACTTAAATGCGTTTGACACGTCATCAGAATTTGTTAATTCGCTCCAGTCCATTGTTTCTGGTTATATCAGCACGGAAGCTTACACAACCACACACACACACACACACACAACACACACACACACACACACACACACAACACACACACCACACACACACACACACACACACCACACCACATTTACAGAGGATTGGGGGCCCTCAGCCTCATGCACTAAGTACAACTCACACACACGTGCCCACGACACATACATGCACACACACACAAGTACAGACACACATACATGCGCACACACACATAACAGACACACATGCATTCACATCACGCACACACACTACACACACACCACACAACACACACACACACACACACACACCACACAACACCAACACACACACATACACGTGGTGTGTGTGAGTGTGTGTCGTAGGCAATGATTTTGTCTAGATAAAAATTGGGCCTCTCTTTTGTCGTCTCTTATGCCTAAAGTCTGTTGCAGAATGTGTCTTTGTCCTTCGTGTGTTATCTCGCCTTGTAACGTTGCAGTCCTTCTGTCAGAGTCAGTCTTATCGTACCAGAGCTGTACCTTGCTGTTTCTTTCTTTTTTGTAGACCAATATCTGTTTTGGACTCTTATTCACATTGTGCTATGTCCTCTGGTGACTGTCTGTTTTTCTTTTCTGTTTTGTTCTGACCTGATGTGGCATAATATATGTCGCTGTGGGTCTAGGGCCTGTCTACTGGCTGTCTGTTATTTGTCTCTCATCTACTAGTCTGTATCCTGTCATTCTCTCTCTTGTCTGTCTGACTCTCTCTTTATCTTTCCCCAATGTCTGTCTATTGGCTGTGTACGTGTGTATCTCGTCTATACATGTATGCCTCTCTCTCTTTTTGTCTGTATCTGTCTCTGTCTCTCTTGTGCTCATCTGTCTCTGGAATTGCTATGTCTTAATTGTCTGTGGGGTGTGTGTCTCTGTCGCATGTTTGTCCGTTATTTGTCTCTTGTCTGCTTGTCTGGCATCTGTTTCTTTCTCGATCTCTGTCTCTTTCTCTTGCCTTTGAAGAAGACATAAATACGTACATACATGTAACAGACATACGGCCAGGCAGGCCATACATACATACATACATCACATACATACATACATACTAATCATACATACATACTTACATACATACATACATACATACAGAGAGAGAGAGAGAGAGAGAGAGAGAGAGAGAGAGAGAGAGAGAGAGAGAGAGAGAGAGAGAGAGAGAGAGAGAGAGATGAGATGAGAGAGAGACAGAGAGAGCAAAGACAGACCAGAGGGACAGACAGGAGAGAACAACAAACGAACAAATGGTTGAATGATTATATATAGGTCATTGGCCTCCTATTACCGGAGGTGAGCAGACAGGAGAGAGAAAGAGAGAGATAGAGGCAAAAGCAGAGAGACAGACAAGAGAAAACGAAATAATATTTTATTTAACCAGGGAAACATGAAATAATAAGCAAAATCATACGCTCCCCCCCCCCCCCCCCCCCCCCAAAACCCAGCCCCCTGGAAAAAGAGACTGGAAGAGAGATAGACAGACAAAGACAATGAGATAGAAACAAAGCGGCAGAAACAGACAGGCAGATAGATCACAGTGAGACAGAGACAGACAGGATAAAGACACAAACAGAAACATTTAGACAGATTAGAAAGTGAGACAAACGAGAGAGAAACTGCGAGAGAGAGAGAGAGAGAGAGAGAGAGAGAGAGAGAGAGAGAGAGAGAGAGAGAGAGAGAGAGAGAGAGAGAGAGAGAGAGAGAGAGAGAGAGAGAGAGAGGAGAGAGAGAGAGAGAGAGAGAGGAGAGAGAGAGAGAGAGATGTGCTGGCTCCATAAGCGAAAAACACGGCGGGGAAGACAACCCTCTCTATTTTTAGTTCTGTTTTTCATCAGAAGCGGCAGTGTTGAGTGGCATTCCACAAGGTAGTATCCTAGGCCCCATTCTGTTCACAATCTTCATTGATGATCTACCGGATCAAGTAGAAAGCATATGTAATTTTTTTGCGGACGATGCCAAAATATACAATACTTTAAAACATTATTGAACAATTCAACATGACATTGACAAACTGATAAACAGGACAGAGAAATGGAATTTGTATTTTAATGATAGTAAATGAAATGTGATGCACTTAGGTAAGAATAATCCAAGTTGCAATTATAAAATCTCACACGGTACCAACAAACATATTCTAAAAACTTGCAAGGAGGAAAAGGATCTTGGTGCCATCTTTGATTCTGGATTAACATTTGATGATCACATTAACACGGCTATTAGTATGGCTATGGGTGCCAGTGGTGATCAACTTCTTTACATGGAAACTGGAGACCACGCAAGCCTGTGGTATGTGCTTTAGTTAAAGTAATTTGATCTTCTTCTTCTTTTTCTTCTTCGTCTACTAGTTCTACTTCTAGCCTCAGGCTCAGCCAACTTCATCACGTTGAAGATTCGGCTGCACTTTAGGCTAAAGGGGGTAGTACGAAATATAACATCAAAAAGAGAGTAGAAAATGAAAGGATCGATTTATTATTATTCTTTCAATATATAGCCTCCTTCAACATTTTGAAGATTATGACACAATAAGTCAATAACAATGGGCTTCCGTAAATAATACAATCCAAATGAATGGCTGCCCAGATGGTCAGCTACAAGGGGACAAGGAAGGAAGGGGAGGGGGGAGGAAAAGCAAGGAAGGTTGGGTTTGGGAGGGGGGAGGGGGTGGGGAGGAGTTAGATCCGGGCTTTGTATTCCTCCACCAAGGGTGAGGCTAATGTTGTTGCCTCAATAATAATAATAATAATAGTACATTTATATAGCGCTTTACCTCAGATGAGCCCAAAGCACTTTGCAATCAATTATTCATCAACAGACAACAAAAACAACATTCAAGCAATGAGTGACACCAACCAGCAACAGCGCATATATAAAGGCAACAAAACGCTGGGCATAATTAGAAGAAGTTTTATTGGGTTAGATAATATGGTATTTTTAAAACTATATAAAAGTTTGGTCAGACCTCATCTAGACTCTTAATGCACTGCATTGAGTGATTGTTTTGCTGAGCAGCCTGTCCATCTCCTTGGGATTGAATTTGTATTCGTATTCGTCCAGTTTGTTAACTACAATATTGCAGTGTTATTAGTTATTAGTTTATATTCTTTAATTGTTGATAAATGTGTTTATTGTTGTTGTGGTTTTTGTTGTTGTTGATAAATGTGTTTATTGTTGCTGTTTTTCTTATGTGCACCTGGCTGCAATTTCTCAGTTATGAGATAATAAAGATGATTTGATTTGATTTGATTTTGATTTGATTTGATTTGATTTGACTATGGAAATCAGGTCTGGAGCCCGTTTTTAAAAAGGCAATCGTCAGCATTAGAAAGGATCCAAAGACAAGCAACACAAGCAGTTAAAGGCGTTGGTCACCTTGATTACGAACATAGACTATAAGGAAGTTGAAATAGCCATCTCTGAAATATAGAAAATTCGTGGGGATCTACTAAGCACATACAACATTTTGTTCACAGTGATTATAATGCTAATAAATCTTTGTTCCAGCTAACAACTGACTCAAGAACAACAGTGATTTTAAAATACTAACCCAGTATAGCCGAAATAATATTAAAAAAAAAAAAATTTTCTAACAGAGTAACAAAGTTTTGGAATACTCTTCCTGCACATATTAAACGAGCACAAAATCTAACACAATTCAAAAACCTCCTTGATAAATACACCAACATCTCAAAACTGCAATATGAGCATGACTAAAAGGCAGATTTGCCAAAAACAAAATATAAAAACCTCTCAGCTGTCCAAAAGATCAAGCAAAAATGAAAGGATAGTGAAGAGACCGCAAGACTGCTCATTGATACATCTGTATTAATATAAAAAATCGGGACTTTACTGGTTTCGTACTGCCTCCGGGCATTGCCTCCAGTATTGTTCCCACCATATTTGTATTTACAAATGTCCCATATGTGTCTGATTCAGACCAAGAGGACGTAAAACACCATTTTCGCCAGACCGCGAGACCTAATGTCCTAACTACCTGACCTGACCTGACCAAGTAAAAGGTTGCGGTAAAATCTATGGTAAAATAGCCTGTATTCTATTTCGCCACTGGCGGCTCCATAGCCACTGCCAAACTGTTAAGAGTTAGCTTCCCTGTTGTAAGTGCCTTTTAAGAGTTATCTTTGCTTTCTGTGAAGATTTCGTTCTTCAGATTCTATCTTCTTTTCCTTTGGGTGCCAGTGGTGATCAACTTCTTTGCATGGAAACTGGAGGCCACGCAAGCCTGTGGTATGTGCTTTAGTTAAAGTAATTTGATCTTCTTCTTCTTTTTCTTCTTCGTCTACTAGTTCTACTTCTAGCCTCAGGCTCAGCCAACTTCATCACGTTGAAGATTCGGCTGCACTTTAGGCTAAAGGGGGTAGTACGAAATATAACATCAAAAAGAGAGTAGAAAATGAAAGGATCGATTTATTATTATTCTTTCAATATATAGCCTCCTTCAACATTTTGAAGATTATGATACAATAAGTCAATAACAAGGGGCTTCCGTAAATATTACAATCCAAATGAATGGCTGCCCAGATGGTCAGCTACAAGGGGACAAAGGAAGGAATGGGGGGGGGGGAGGAAAAGCAAGGAAGGTTGGGTTTGGGAGGGGGGAGGGGGTGGGGAGGAGTTAGATCCGGGCTTTGTATTCCTCCACCAGAGGGCGAGGCTAATGTTGTTGCCTCAATAATAATAATAATAATAGTACATTTTATATAGCGCTTTACCTCAGATGAGCCCAAAGCACTTTACAATCAATTATTCATCAAAAAAGACAACAAAAACAGCATTCAAGAGTGACACCAACCAGCAACAGCGCATATATAAAGCAACTCTCTCTCTCTCTAACACACACACACACACACAACGCACAAGTACACGCACACACACACATAAACACACACAATTATTGACGCAAACTCGTTCATACCCCATTCGGTAAGCCACAGCAACCGAGCCGCATGGACTGACCACATACACCAACACACATACACAAACACCCTCACACACAACGTACGCACGCAGACAGACACCCAGACAAGTGGAAGACAGAACTTTCCATTCCGCCACAGCCATCAGAAAGAATGAAAATTTCCAATAGTTTGTCTTTGATTCAAAGCAGATCAATAATAATTATCAGTCAAAACGGACTATCTTTAGATTGTCCATTGACATAATATTGAACATATTGCGAAAACTAATAACTTGTATAAGAAAAAGACTGCAGAAATATAAAAAGCATAAACCCCCTTTTTATATTTCTGCAGTCATTGTTTGATACAAGTTATTAGTTTTTGTAATAAGTCCAATAATACGTCAATGGACAATCTAAAGATAGTCCGTTTTGACTCCAAGCCATCGAGATTATTTCTCGGCTATATTCACATTTATGCCCGTCAACCCGGTCAAGAACGATAATCTGTTGACTGAAAAAGCAATCACTATGTTCTTCTCTGTTGCAAATTATCGTTCTTGACGCCGGCAGATGGGCATAAAGGTGAATATACTTATAGTCAATTTCTTCTCCCTGGCAACACCCGCACCAGATCAAATCATTCCAATTTCCAAATCACAATATTTAACCATCACTTGGCAGAAACTACTACTACTAGCCTGTATCACTCAACTCCGTAGCCTGCGAGCTCCTAGTGCACATAATATCCAGCCATCTGATGAGGCACCTGGAGCATCACAACGTTTTTTTACCAACCTGAAGGCTGGCATTTGCTCTTTTTTGCGATTTTGTCATTTTGTGATTTTGTTGATGTATTCCGACCATGACAAGTTGTCTTCTATCTGGACTCCAAGGTGGGGATTTGAGTCAACTTGTTGAAGGATGTGATTGCCAAGTTGATAGCAGTGGCTGGAAGTATTGCGGACGCTTAAAATATAACATTTTGACGGGTTGAATCTTATCCCCCACTTCTCTGCCCTGGCCTCAAGATGTGTCGGGTCCTCTTTCAGTCTTCCTTCTGTATGAGTGACCACAGTCACATTTGAGTATTTTGTCACTTAAAACAGGGGGATCTGTGGAAGAAGCGCCTTAGGGAAAAAAGAAGAAGAAAAACCTAAACTATGTAACCCAGCCAGTCAGGGCCAGTTCAGCGGACACCCGACGTGATGCTGCGTCTGGCAGGAACACCTTAAACATTAAACTACAGGAGGGAGCATACAACAAACACACAACTGCATGACAAGTGTAAAGTGACGTTATTTTATTCACAAGAGACAAAGCAAAACTACTGGATATTTCGGCGAATGCGCCTTTATCAACATAGACAAACAAGAAAACAGCAAACTTCAAATATAGCAAAAGGAGCAAAAAATCAGGCAACAAAAGGAGCAAAAAGCAATACTTCCCCTGGACTGTAGAGGTTAGGCCAGGTTTGAAAATGAAGGTCAAAACTAAAAAGTCATGGTCACTGGAGACAAAAATGCTTCCGAGCACATGGCACGATAACGTTTGAACGGAGGGACCTAGGACACTCAAATTTTGCATGCAGATAGGTACTAATGATATCTAGGACAAGTTTGAAAAAATGAAGATCAAAGGTCAAGATCACTGGAGCCAAAAATGCTTCCAACCATTTGGCACAATAGCATTTGAATGCTAGGAGGCGCAAATGTTGCATGCGGATAGGTACTTAAGATATCTAAAGCCAAGTTAAAAAATGAAGGTCACAGGTCAAAGATCAAGGTCACTGGAGCCAAAAATGCTGCCAAGCACATGGCACGATAATGTTGGAACGGAGGGACCTAGGACGCTCAAATTATGCATGCACTTAGGACATCTCACCAGATTCGAAAATGAAGGTCATAGGTCAAAAGTCAAGATCACACTTTTTCACACTGATTTCACTTTTCAGACACCGTTGAGGAGACATTGTGACCAATGCAATGGCGTCTCCCGAAGAAGCAGAGATGTCGGAGTTCAAGATAGAGATTGACGTGGCGGAAGACGATGCGACAGAGATCAGTGTTGCGGAAGACTCAGGACTGCAGTGGAAGATGCCGGACCTGCTGTCTGTGGCAGGTCTGTGGCGCTTTGTCAGTACTTTCTGCTTTTAAATCAAAAGTCAAGACTAATTCAGTATGGTCAGCGGAACCTCCCTATTAAGACCTTCCCTTTTTTTTTTTGACTCCCTTCCAAGTGCTGTCCAGGTGGTGGGAGCAACCTGAATTTCACAGAGACGCCTCTGTGACTATAAAGTACCTAATGCCTAATACCTACCTAATACCTTGAGACCTACTTCTCTGAGACATTGCCCCATCTTTGTAAGTATTAAAGTAACCTTCCCATTGCAACTCTCTCATATTCTCATTATTTTGGATGATTTTTCAAGGTCTTAAAGACCCACCAGGTCATGTGTCAAAATCACAGGTTTCACGTGTTTTCCCTCATATAGCTGGAAAGAAATCTTGTTTTGACCAGGTTTGACTCCCATACAAATGCCCCCAAATTGAAAACGAAACATCATTTTAAAGAGCAGCCTCAATTTTTAAGTTGGGGGCATTTGTATGTGGGTCACAGCTACCCAGAAAAAAACCAAGGGACTTAATCCAGCCAGGTCAGTGTGTCTTTAATAGGGAGTTTCCACTATAATTGATTCCTCCATTCTTTTCACTGTTTCTCTCTTATAGTTATTATCTCTGACTTGGCATCCTTTTTTTCCTCAACTTCCAAGTTCTGTTTCTTTTCCTTTTTTTTCTTTTTTGCCTGTCCCATCTTCTAGGTCATGCAGTGGCGTTGCTCCCACGCCGCTCATTCCGAGTCCCAATTCGCAGCCACACCCCGGCTTGTTCAGGTTGCAGAATCCGAGACCAGCAGTCCAAGGGGAGCGAATCTATGTTAGGCCGTCAGGAGGGGGTAACCATCCGAGGAGACACTGCACTGCTGCTGAGTCACTTCAGTGGAGTTCAGTGGAGCCTGTTCAGGACACCACCTACTAAGCCCCATACTGACGACACTATTCTCGTAGTCACGGAGCCAGCGTGAGTGAGGACCTCCTCTGAGGGCGCCACCACGACCGTCCACCGACAGCTCCCCAGAAGTTCTGTTTCTTTCTCAGTCTCTTTTTCTCTCTGTCTTCGACTCTCGTCTCTCACACTCGGGCCTTTCTCTTTGACCTGTCTCTTTGTCATGTCATGTCCTCTCTGTCTTCGACTCTCGTCTCTCACACTCGGGCCTTTCTCTTTGACCTGTCTCTTTGTCATGTCATGTCCTCTCTGTCTTCGACTCTCGTCTCTCACACTCGGGCCTTTCTCTTTGACCTGTCTCTTTGTCATGTCATGTCCTCTCTGTCTTCGACTCTCGTCTCTCACACTCGGGCCTTTCTCTTTGACCTGTCTCTTTGTCATGTCATGTCCTCTCTGTCTTCGACTCTCGTCTCTCACACTCGGGCCTTTCTCTTTGACCTGTCTCTTTGTCATGTCATGTCCTCTCTGTCTTCGACTCTCGTCTCTCACACTCGGGCCTTTCTCTTTGACCTGTCTCTTTGTCATGTCATGTCCTCTCTGTCTTCGACTCTCGTCTCTCACACTCGGGCCTTTCTCTTTGACCTGTCTCTTTGTCATGTCATGTCCTCTCTGTCTTCGACTCTCGTCTCTCACACTCGGGCCTTTCTCTTTGACCTGTCTCTTTGTCATGTCATGTCCTCTCTGTCTTCGACTCTCGTCTCTCACACTCGGGCCTTTCTCTTTGACCTGTCTCTTTGTCATGTCATGTCCTCTCTGTCTTCGACTCTCGTCTCTCACACTCGGGCCTTTCTCTTTGACCTGTCTCTTTGTCATGTCATGTCCTCTCTGTCTTCGACTCTCGTCTCTCACACTCGGGCCTTTCTCTTTGACCTGTCTCTTTGTCATGTCATGTCCTCTCTGTCTTCGACTCTCGTCTCTCACACTCGGGCCTTTCTCTTTGACCTGTCTCTTTGTCATGTCATGTCCTCTCTGTCTTCGACTCTCGTCTCTCACACTCGGGCCTTTCTCTTTGACCTGTCTCTTTGTCATGTCATGTCCTCTCTGTCTTCGACTCTCGTCTCTCACACTCGGGCCTTTCTCTTTGACCTGTCTCTTTGTCATGTCATGTCCTCTCTGTCTTCGACTCTCGTCTCTCACACTCGGGCCTTTCTCTTTGACCTGTCTCTTTGTCATGTCATGTCCTCTCTGTCTTCGACTCTCGTCTCTCACACTCGGGCCTTTCTCTTTGACCTGTCTCTTTGTCATGTCATGTCCTCTCTGTCTTCGACTCTCGTCTCTCACACTCGGGCCTTTCTCTTTGACCTGTCTCTTTGTCATGTCATGTCCTCTCTTGTCTCTGTGTTTCTGTCTTGGTCTTTCTCTTGATTTTCTCTCTTTTTCCACAGCTGTTTCGGGAGGAACATTTTAGTTTATCTATATTTTCAGAAGTTGTTTCAAGCCAACTTTAGTTTACCATAAGTAACTTTTCATAAATAAACAGTCAAGAATATGTTGTAGTATGTGACTAAATTACTTATATTCAGTGGATATTGCTAGATCAGTAGATGTTCACTCATGGGCAATTTTATTTATGTTTGTGTATTATTCAAGAACATTTTCTACTAAATATGTTGTATGATACTGCTCAACAAAAATAAGTTTTTACCATACATCTGATAGAAGAAATATATTAAAAATACAATGAAGAACATACAGCCCAAATATTTGTACAAGCAAAAGCTTGGTGCAGTTTTTATCTAAGATTTATAAATTCAGTCTTTTAACTAAATAGCTTGATTTTGTATGGGGTGGAACAGCTGTGTTTCAGAGCTTCAGATTGTCAGCGGACCCAGGTCATTGACCCATATGTGACCGACCCTTCATTGTGTGCAGGCAGGTGTTTTCTGACCAAGAGAGTCTGCAAGAAATGTTAAGTTTAATGCTGCATTACTGGCCCAATATTGGCTATCTCAAAATAAAATTTCAGTCCCTTCAATTTTGACCTAAGCGATTTTTACTGTATATCATGAAAGTTAAAAAAAATAGTTCAAAGATAGATTAATGATCTGGTGTTTGGGTGTTTGTTTCTTTCTACAAAGTTCTGGCGTTTGGGTGTTGTTGTTTTTTGGTGTTTGTTTGCTTGTTTCTGGAAGTGGGGCCTGGGCCCTTCCGGCTGAACTGGGGGGGTTAATGGTCTTAACCCAGGGTAAGCAGTAGGTCTTTCTCCTTTCTATCTTTTTTCTTTTAATTCTAATAAGGAATGTGCCCTCCTAGTTCTGTCGCGTCTATCGTCAGAAGTGGCGTCTGCGACGTATAATTCCAGATCCAGATCCAGAATGATTTGATGTCTTAAGCCGTGTTAAGGAAATACTTAATAACTGTCAACATGTGTTGCAGGCTTTCCAGGTGACGCATCTGAATATAATGTGAGTACACTGAACTTGTTTGTGTGTGCATGTGTGTGAGTGCCCAAGTCAAATAGTGATGCAACACTACGCTTATCTAATATTATTTTTGTTATTTTAATTTTTTTCAAATTTTTATCAACTCTGTAATTTGGATCTAGTTGGTGTTTTTCCCAAGATACTTTCAATCTTGTTTTACTTTTTGCAACATTTTGCAAGTTTAAGTAACTCTTCTTGCATTCACGTCGGCCAACCTGAAGTTACCTCCAAGTATTCAATTCGCTCAAAAACGGACATAGCTTGCCACCACTCTGAGAAATTTCCTGATGACATTTCCAAAATTTACAAACCTGAAATAAAAATTTACAAACCTGAAACAAGTTTCAAAGTGAGTATGATTTTTCTTTTTCTTCAGCTTCTGTACCCTGCCAGGGGCTTGGGTGGCCCCATGGACCCCAGCCTGTTTTTGGATTTTCTCCAGTAGCATCCATGCACAAAGTTCTGGCTTTGGTCAAGTCCATGGGTGGTGTTCGACAAAGAACACCCAAACGTTTTCTACCTCCAGTATAACTGACATGCTTTCTCACTTAGGATGGCCCACACTTGAGCACCGCAGAAAGTCTACCAGGCTTACAATGCTTTATAAGATCTTGAATGGCATTGTCAAAGTCGACAACACCAGACTGAAGTCAGCTCCAACTCGCCTCAGTAGAGGACTTAGCCGGCAACTATCCACCATCCAGAGCCGGACTAAATACAGAAGTTCTCTCTTCCTGCGCACCATCAAAGACTGGAACTCGTTACCCGAGGAGGCTGTGTCTGCTTCTTCAGCCGGCTCGTTCTAGTCGTCCATCAAGATGCATATAGCATCATAAAATCAAACTGATGATTGTGGATACTCAACGGTAGAAGAAGAAAGAAGAAATCTGAAATATTACCAGTTCAATTATGGGCGTTTGGGTGGGGTTTTTTTTCTTTCTAGTTATGAGCGTTTGGGGTGGGTGTTTTTTTTCTTGTGGTGTTTGGGTGTTTGTTTCTACAAAGTTCTGGTGTTTGGTGGTTCTTTTCTTTCTACAAAGTTCTGGTGTTTGGGTGTTTTTTCCTTTCTACAAAGTTGGGTGCTTGTTTCTTTCTACAAAGTTGGGTGTTTGGGTGTTTTTTCCTTTCTACAAAGTTGGGTGCTTGTTTCTTTCTACAAAGTTGGGTGTTTGGGTGTTTTTTCCTTTCTACAAAGTTGGGTGTTTGTTTCTTTCTACAAAGTTCTGGTGTTTGGTGGGTTTTTTCTTTCTACAAAGTTCTGGTGTTTGGTGGGTTTTTCCTTTCTACAAAGTTCTGGTGTTTGGTGGGTTTTTCCTTTCTACAATGTTCTGGTGTTTGGTGGTTCTTTTCTTTCTACAAAGTTCTGGTGTTTGGTGGTTCTTTTCTTTCTACAAAGTTCTGGCTTGTTATACACTCACTTTGAAGACACTTCTCACTTGCAGTGATGGGATGGTAACTCATCCATGTGCTTCAAAAGGCAGATTTTCTTTTTTAAAAATGTGGGAAAGAACTTGAAACAGTAGAAGTGTGGGGGGGTTTTCTGTAACAAAATAGAATGCAAGAGGGTTAATGCTAAAAAGATGAATCTATGGATTTGCATGTTAAAATGAGTTATTTGAAACTTTCTTCTTTAGTGATAAGATTCCAAATGATTTATATTTATTATTCAACACCCTGAGGATGTCTTTGATGGAAGCTGGAAGAACTTAAAATGCATGTAAATGCATCATTGTGCATTGTGTGTGAATTTGCACCCTATGATATATATGATTTTTAGATGCTTTTCATTATTATTCAACACCCTGAGGATGTCTTTGAAGGAAGCTGAAAGAATGTAATGCACCATTATGCATTGTGTGGGATTTGCACCTCTAAACGCTGTGATTTTTTAAAAATATTCTTCACTTTGTTTCCTATGTTTGATTGAAGCGGGATCCAGCATGTCCATGAAAAAGACTCACAGATCAGCCCTCCGGCGTATACAGCCACAGCACAGCCCATTGTCTGACAACACTTCTGGGTCACTGCTGTATCTGAAAAAGAGTGGTAAACGTGTTGCCAGCGTTGTTCTCTGCCTGTGTGCGGTCAGAGTTGGAAACTCCACTGGCGTCTCAGTTCATGGAGGAGCCTCTGCCGTTCCCTGAGTGGATTGAGATTTATCGACAGAAAAGTACGTGTGGACCGGTAGTAATCAGCAGCTTTTCTAAACATATCAAAGGGGAAGGAGAAAGGCGAGGAGTTAGAAGGTAGTCTTTATTCGCGTTTAATTACATACTTTGAGGGAGCGGAGGTGACTGTCTTGGCTTTGAAGAAAAACGGCATTAATGTTCTGCTATTTTATTTATTTACAATAGAAACCAGGTAATTCAGAAAAGGGTACCACAGTAAAGTAGATAATTCAAATATAGTTGGTACCCAATTTAGCCAACAATAACAACCAAAACGCTTAGGTGTGTTGTTGTTTTGCAGACAACAGTCACTGAAATCCAGTTTTGGAGCGTAAGTTTGGGCTTCAGGTTTTTGGACGTGAGTCCAATTGGAAGTGTCAAAATTATGGTTCAGGTTTGTGAGTGTCAAAATATGGCTTCGGGTGTGTGGTGTAAGTGTCAAAAAAAAATTATGGCTCAGGTTTGTGGAGTGTCAAAAAAACTTGTGGCTCAGGTTTGCTGGAGTGTCCAAAACTTATGGCTTTCAGGTTGTGGAGTGTCAAAACTCGCGGCCTAGTTGGGGGAGTGTCAAAACTTATGGCTTTAGGGCGTGTGGAGTGTCAAAACTTATGGCTGTAGGTTGATGGAGATGACGAAACTTGTTGACTTCGGGTTGGGAGTGCCGAAACTGTGGGCTTTCAGGTTGTGGAGTGCCCGAAAACATTGGCTTTAGGCTTGTGGAGTGCCAAAAAACTGATGACTTCAGGTTTGTGGAGTCGCCGAAACTGCGGCTTCAGTTTGTGGATGTTGAAAACTGGGCTTTAGGTTGTGGGTGTCAAAAACTTGTGACTTCAGGTTTGTGGAGTGTCAAAAACTTGCGGCTTCAGGTTGTGGAGATGTCAAAACCTTGTGACTTCATGGTTTGTGAGTGTCAAAACTTGCAGCTTCCTGTTTTTGGAATTATAGTCGCTGAAAAATTGTGTTAATTTGGTTTGAATAAAAACAAAAAGGGCACAAATCTCAGGGATGAGTGATGAGAAGATCGTTGATTGCATGGGTTCGCCCCTTTAGCGGATGTAGCTTTGTGCCAAAAACTTCGGTATCTTAAGTAAGAAGTATCATACCCACCCAAGTATTCCCCCCGCCCCCCCATTCTGAAAGAAAACATTGCACTTGTGTCGATGTGTGCTAAACAAGAGATGCAAGTCGGTAAACTGCAATTTCACATGAGGATTTTGTTTTTTAAAACCAAATTGTGGTCATTTCAGGTCAAATTGCATTTTTGGGTTCATTAGCATCACCATTGATAATTTAACTTTGCAGATGTTGTTTTACATCATTGTTGATGTGATGCAGGCTTGCCTGATAAACTGCTAAGTTCCAACACATTAAAGTTACAATTTTGAGCATGTCTGTCATGAATAATAGAAATATCACGTAAATGTGAAAACAGCGTGCGAAGGGAGGAGCGAATCTATGTCGGACGTCAGGAGGCAACCAACCGAGGAGACACTTCACGCTGCTGAGTACCCTCGGCCTGGAATTCTGTGAACACTGTTGAGCTAAAATAGACAGGACAATGCCACTAAGCGCCCCCTACTGAGGACAATAATGTCTTAGTCATGGAGCCAGTGTGAGTGAGGTCTCCTCCGGGATAGCACCTTGATCACTGAAAGTTGTTGTCATTGATAGGAATCACATGAGAGTCCCTAGACTTGTCCACCCTTTAATCCCCCGTGGATAACGGGCGGGGTCTGTTCTAAAATAGTTCCCCAACCTTCTGGAAGTTCTGTGCTTGTAACTTCTCTTAATTTGTCCTGCTTGACTTTGACTTTTCCCTCTGCTTGCTTCATCTACTGTTCTTTTTTGCTTTCGGCCATTCTCCTGCCTTTTTTCAGAAAAACTTTCAAAAAAGATTTCTCCAGCCAAAGTCGGAACATGGGGCCTAATATTTCTTACTAGGCGCATAACGGCAGCGTGACGCATCCTGCGCTCACAAGAGACAGGGAACACTGTCTGAGCGATCGAAGAAGAAGAGACACCCTTTAGCTCTTCACATATTTAGTACTTAAAGGGGAAAACCCTGACGGATGAAGTTTTGCAAAAAACTGTACAGCTCACCAGGAAAACCACCTTTACAGAGATCTTCACACTACTTTGCTCTGGTTCATAGAAATCAAAACCGTCAATTAGCCTTGGCGGAGAAGATGTGGAAGTCAAATATCTTTCAGTGAAAGAGAACATGCCTTCTCTTTTTTTAGTGGACGCTCAGTTTAGGACCAAATCATTGCACACAGAAAATTTTCACAATACAAGCTTTTATTTATTTGCTTACATTTTATACAGTTTAACTAAAGGAGTTTCGCTCAACAACAAAAGAACAATAGCTCCAATTTAGTTTTTACTGCACTACAAAAAAAAGAAAGTTCACCAAAATGAGTGACCTCCTCCCACCCATCCAAAGGCTTCTATCTCAGCCAAGGAGGAGCCGCCATTTGGATTGGCTTGAGTTCTAGGAAACCAGAGCAAACGGAGGTGGCGATCCTTGAAAACGCAACTGCTGTTATTGTCTTTTAAATGCAGCTCATTTTCCTCAAATTTCTAAACCCGCAACTCTCTGTAAACTCAAAATGTTGTGTAAACATACAAGAAAAGAAAGTGCAACTAGGAGAACAATTCTAAATCATCAGGTGCTAATCTCTCTGCTCTCTCTGTGCTCTTCTCTATGATCTGTAATATGTAGTGTAATAGCATGCCTTCCATGTTTGATCGATGTTCGTATATGTACAATTAGGGAAGATTGGAAGACTAGGCGTGCCTAAAATCTTTATCCTTGAAAAATAAGTAAAGCTTTTCAAGTTCTCTCTCTATCTCTCTCTCTCTATCTCATCTTCTATCTACTCTCTCTCTCGTTATCTCCTCTCTCTCTCTATATCTCCCTCTCTCTCTTCTCTCTCTTCGCCCTCTCTCTCTCTCTCCCCCTCCTCTCTCTCTCCATTCCTCTCCTCTCTCTCTCTCTCTGTCTCTCTCTCCCCCCTCTCTCTCTCTCATCTCTCTCTCTCTCCTCTTGATGGAACCATTATTTATGTTACTAATACAACTAACATTGTTTGAAACATTTTTACCTATTTTGGTCCTGAGTGATCATTTTCCAATTGTTTACCTGGTGTAAAAAATGTGGTATCAAAATCCTAGATCCTACCATAAATACATTCATATAGAAGCTATAAAGATTTTAATACAGAAATGTTTGTGTCCGATATGTGTAATACAGGACTTTACAGAGGTCTATCCAGCATAGTGATCAGATGAAGCTCGAGGCATGGCATGATGCATTTCTTGTGGTGTTCAATAAGCATGGCCACCATGCACAAAGAAACAAACCTGATGTAAGCTTAAAAGCAAAACCACCGTGTATAAATGATGAAATAAAGTGGCAGCCATACTAGTCTGTGGTCAATGCCTTAACCATCCATGTGGCAGTGCTCCCCACTCCCTTGCAAAGCATCTGTACTGGCCGATTTGCATAGGTGGCCCAAAAATATTTTAATAATGTAACAGATACAAACGTGACATTTTGGCAATATGTAACACAATATTACAGTACTAACACCTGCAAACAGGTTCAAAGCATACACTTGATTAGTTTGATTTGTGATATTTAAAAAAACGCATGTTTTGTCAAGCCAGCACAAATAATAGCGAAAATAATTTTAAAGGTCCCAAAATAGTACAGCCAGCAAATCAGGGTGGAGAGGCACGAATGAAAAAGTAGTAGTAGCCCTCTGAGCCACTTTGAGCACGCATGGACTGTTAACTATGAAACTAGCATTTTAAAGTTCACATGCGATATCCCGGTACCTTAGTTGGGCGCATTCACCTGCGGATGAATGGAGCGAGGTATGCATAGAAAGAGTTAATGAATCAGGCAAAGAGGACATTTTAAACAGCAGAGAAACAAGGTAGTCAATGAAAAGGGCCAGCTGAAAGAAAACTTTAGTGAATTTAGTGTTTGTTCTAAGTCTGTATGGAAGGAAACTAAATGCAGTTATCTGGCAAGCATAGAAATCTTCAAATACTCCGCACAACTTGTCTGTCGAAAGATTGGAACAATCATTTTTCATCAAGTGGCAAATAAAATCAGTGAAGTTAACCACACTTTGATTCCAAAAGATTAACGATTACTGAGAATTTGTGAATCTAAACATTATAACACCTCTTATCTTAATTTTTAAGTTTGTTAGTGTTCTCGAAGTGTATTGTGAATTGTGATTCTTTAGGATAAATCCAAATCCTGTGGTTTAGACGACAAGACAACAGAATACGTAAAACGGCCAACACCAATCGTGCTGAACATTGACCTACATCTACAATTTGGGTAGTGAAACATCACTTTCTCAAGCTTCTTAAGGAGTGCCAAGGGTATTCCGCTTCGTTTTTAAATCTGGTGACCCAAATAATTCTCTCCAACTATAGACCAATAACAATTCTATCGTTTATCTAACACCATTGAAAAATATCTAAAAAATTCATTTCAATTGCAATTTGATCGAAATAAATTTACTGAATCCAAAAATCAAAACTGATCAGAAAAATCATAATGTCACACTGCACTGTCAAAACCTATAGAGCTAAGGCATATTCAAATATAAACAATGATCTCAATTACAGGGGCAGTCCTTTGTCGATTGTGCCAAAGCATTCGACACAATCGACCCATAATATCCTTTTAAGGAAAACTGGGCACTGTATGCGTTTATCACAGGAGTCTATGGATCTCATTTCATCCTTTTCTAACTAACAGACAGCAATCAGTTATCAGGACTGTAAAAAAATCTTCTTTAAGGAGATAAAATATGCGTTGTCACAAAGGTTCAGTCCATTGGCCACTGCTGTTCTCCATATATCTATTAATGACCTGCCTTACATGTCTCCTGCAGATTGCGAACTGTTTGATGATGACAGCAAATTATTAATAATAAAAATAAGAATAACTGACCTCGTGCTCACTGATATACAAAATGATCTAACAAACTAGAAACATGGAGTGATCTTAGTCATATGCCTTTCATCTCAAAAAATCGAAGTTAATGATTATTACTACAAGACAGAAACGCCAGACTATCAAGCGACTGATCAAAATGAAAGTGCATGATTATGTTTTAGACGAGGTTCGATTCAAATAAATGCTTGGTTTGTAATTGACAACAATCTTCATGGTTCCCATATAACATCTCATTCGTAAACTATCAAGAAGTTATTTCAATTCATAGATAATAACATTCCTTCAACCAAAATACCAGAAAACTATTTTCATGCCTATTTACAACCTTGATTTCGATTTGCTTCCACGACTTGGGATTTACAAGCTTCTTGATTACAAAACACTTAATATTCTACCTTTCCTTTCTGAGAGTCAATTTAAAAAGCCGTTTTTCATTACAAGATTGTTAATGACTCGCTCCTCTATATCTGTGTGAAAAGAATGGGAGATAACGCAAGAAACAAAAGTACGAATACCAGCTCCCCGTCAAGAATGATTATAATGACATCTCTAACATCTTCTGGTGGCAAACTCTGGAACGAATTTCCCGATCACATAAAAACAAAATGTACCTTGGCACGTTCAAAAAGCGGTATCACGATTACTTACTTCAATCTGCTGTAATTATTTGTTCACATTTTGTTCATTACTTGTGAGGGTTGTCTCTTTCGTGTTCGCTATTGCAATGCTCGACTTAACCAAATTCCATACCATAATAAACTCATCCCCCCCCCCTCTCTCTCTCTCTCCCTCCTCTTCTCTAGTAGACTAACTATGAGAGTGTTTCTGAAGTATTGTAGTGCTTACGTGCAATTCATTTTTAGTTGTGATATGATTTCATGATGATGTCCTAGATGTTGTGCAACATTTTGCTCTTGTATTTACATTAGTGTTTGAATGCTCGTTATAAATTACATTTTCCTTTTTCTTTTCTTCATTTTTCTTTCTGCTGATTAAAAAAAATTCTTTAGTTTCCCTTTTTTGTGAGGGCATACGGAGGGGTTGCCTGCCAGAAACGGTCTAATCTCAAAAATGAATATAAAGAGCACAGATAGGCAGTTACTTGCATTCAGCCCTCGAATTATTAGTGGAAAAGAACGTTGTAGCTTATCTATTTCCCTCAATAAAAAAAATCATGAAGTCATGTAAGGGTCCAGGTTATCTCCTACATTGTTATGCTGACTGTTAAAAAAAAAAAAGGGGGGGGGGGGGAATAAAATTATTAAGGATTTGTGCAGAGCTGGAACGGCATTGTCCATGGAGGAAGGTACTTAACAATCAGCCCTCGCTGGCTACAGCACAGCCCAGCCCAGTCTGACATCATTCTGGGTCATTACGGTGGTTTTATACCGGTTCTATGGATGAGAGAATAAAGAAAGGGAAAACATGAGTGTCTGGAATGCCGAAAACTCTTTCTACACCTTTTTCACGAAGAGACAACAAAAATGATTTCATGAAGTTCTTAAGCCACTTAAGTGTGATGTTTGTACGAAGGGTTTCATTCAGTACACACACTTGAAAGCCCATACAAGCTCGTGCACAAGTGTCAGTCGAGAATGCACCCCGTAGTACTAGCCGTAAGCCTAAATCTGCGAAGCATAATGTGGTAATTGTAGCAACACGGACATGAATAAAAAGGGGTAGCCTTAGCAGGACAGGCCCTTAGCAGTAAAACCTAACTTTGAAAACCCTTTCAATGTTATAGTGGTAGAGTTTTCTCTCAACAGCGAACTGACGAACAAGAAAAGCACACAATGAAAACAACCCTACCATGTGTCCAAAACTGCGATGAGTTTTGAACTCCGCGTGAACTGCAGGTACATAAGCTCGGTTCATATAATGGCAAATTTAGCGCCATATTTGAAAAGTGATGGAGCAGCTTGGGGACAAACACAGCTATCGCTGCAAAACCCTATCCGAGGATAGTGCACAAGGGTGAAAAACACTTGTGGTGCACGTTGTTGGAAAAACTTCGCTTCTCCAAGTACTTGCGGCGTCATCGTCGGACTCACAATGCAGGGGAAGTGTCACTATGCCCGTTTACTGTCCTTCAACTTTCACGATGACGCGGTATCGGATGGTGTCATCTCCGGAGAGTTCAATGCGAACCTAGCAGCAGAAGCACGCCCTGAGAAGCAATGGATTCAGATGTTACTTAGCAAGGAGAAAATATTTTGTAGAAAAAATTAGCTGATGACACTGACGCTAATGATGGAAAGAAAAGGGTCTCTGTAGAACACTTTTTCCATCCTTTATTCCCTGGAGAAACACCACAAGATTCGCTACCTGTCGCTATTCAAGTGTGGCTTGTTTTTGAAGCGTGTTTAACTCGATTTCAAGACTTGAAGAACCCCACATTTTTTTCACAGTGATCAGAAGCCATTTGTGTGTGAGGTGTGCAGTAAGGTTTTGACCAGGCTGCTAATCTGACTGAACACAGAGAGTGCATACTGGAGGGAAAGCTTTACAAGGGTCCTGTACTGTGACAAAACATTGTGCGTGGCGAGTGAGTTGAGGAAACACAAATCGGCTCATATTGTTTGTAATCTTGTACTTAGTTAGAGTGATGCCAGTGTAATTCCTGAACACACAGACAAGATAAGGATGCAGGCAGCCTTGCCATCAGTGCAAACGTAACAAAAGGAAAGCTGTGACACTTGCACCGATGTTAACGATGGAAAGGCATGCAAGAACTGCTTGAGTGTCCCTGTGTGTGAAAATCTTTTACTTCCCTGGGGCTCACTGCAGAACACAAGATGATTCATGTGAGGCCATTCAAATGTGATTAAAGGCACAAAGATTTCACTCAGTACAGATACTGAAAAGCCACAGGCTCTACATACGATCGTTTACCATTTCGTTGTGAGGTGTGCAGCAAGGAGATTTTAACCGTGCCGACATGCTGTCTGATCAACATGAAGTCCACACAGCTTGAGACCTTTTTTATTGCCCATACTGTGGGGAAAACATATCGCTGGGATTTTATTTTTTTTGTCCCGTTTCTCAAGACACAAATTGTCTCATACTATTCCCAAGACCACGCTTGAAAACAGTCCCCTACATCAAGCTCAAAAGGCCACCTGTTTGTGAGGTGTGCAGTAGGGTTTTGTGACCAGTCCTGCTAACTCTGACCACTGAACACATAGGGTGCATACTGGAAGGGAAAAGCTTACAAGGGGGCTGTACTGTGACAAAAACCATTTGTGCGGGCGAGTGAGTTAACGGAAACAGAATCGTCTCATGCGTGTTTGTAAGCTTGTAACATTGTCAGATGTGATGCCGTGTAACTTCCTGAACACTACAGAAAGATAAGGATTGCGGCAGAGCCTTGCATCAGTGCAAACGTTACAAAAAGGAAAAGCTGGTGACACTTGCAACCGATGTTATAGATGGAAAGATGCAAAGAAACTGCTTGAGTGTCCCTGTGTGTGAAAAATCTTTTTTACTTGCCCCTGGCTCACCTTCAGAGACAACCCAAGATGATTGCATGTGAGGCCTTGTCAAGATGTATGAATACACAAAAGATTTTCAACATCAAAAACAGAGACCTTAAAAGCCCACAAATGGCATCTACATCTGAGTTCAAGCTACCATTTGGGATGTGAGGTGGTGGCAGTAAGAGATTTTAACCGTGCCGACATGCTGGTCTGCTCACATGAAAAGCCACACGGCGTGAGACCTTTTTTAATGGCCCCGACTGTGGAAACATATCGCTGGAGATCCGAGTTCTCAGAACAACAAATTGTCTCATGCTATTCCCAAGAACACCAACAGAAAACCAACAACCATACAAAACAACCGCGCTGAACAAAAACCGCCCATCATCAATCTCAGAAGTCCACCCTTGTGTGTGAGGTGTGCAGTAAGAGTTTTTACCCGGGCTTCTGACTGAAGAAGCACATGCAAGATGACTCACTGGAGTGAAGCCTTTCTTGTGTTCAGTCTGTGGGAAAGCATTTAACCGGAGAGCTTCTTGAAGAGACACGCAATTGTGTCCATTGTGGTTCTGGACTGAAAAGAGACAAAAACATTGTTTGTGATGTGTGCACAAGGGTCTTTTTGATCTGGCTTCTGAGTTTGTGAAGCAACACAAAAGATCCCACAGCAATAGCAGTCCTGCAACTTCGGGCTTTGTGATGTGTGCCCGCTCTAGAAACCAACATCACCTACAAACACTTTTCACTCCAAAGCCCACAAGGGTCACATTCTGCCTGTAAAGCCATTTTTGTGTGTGGGGTGTGTAATTTCATAGTTTTTGAGCTTTCTAGAAGCTGAGCTTCACATGGAGAGTGCATGCTGGTGAAGAAACCTTACAATGCTGCACTGTGGCAAAACATTTCGCTGGATCGAGAGGTTTCAACAAACACACATTGGATACATGTGTAAGGCTTTGTGCAGTGTGTGTGCTTGCAAAAGAGGCCTTTGGTTCTGGCTACAGATGTGGAGAAACCAAAATACACTTGCATCCTTTGCTCCTGCAAACTTTCACGTGTGACCTTCTGCGTAAGGGTTTTATATGATGTCCACACTTTGCAGTCACTACAAATCCAAAACATAAACCTATGCATGCGACGAGTTGCAGTATGGTTCTCTGCGGAGTTGTGCCCCTGCGAACACAAGATAATGCATGCCAAACAGCGAGGGCGCCTGCCTTTGAATTGCACGTTTGATGTGACGTGTGCCGAAAGGGTTTCACTCAGCGTGTGCGTCATGATAGAGCACCTTAGAGCACTATCAGAACAAAGGACAAAGCAATACACTCGCCCCCCAGACCCCATCAGCAACAAAAAACCCACTTCCCAAGACAATTGTCGCAGTGTGGCACTCACCAAAATATTTCATCCACAGACAACTCTCCCCAACGCTCGTCAGCAACTGATACACTTTCCCAAGAACACATCAGCAACAGCTACACTTTCCCAAGAACACATCAGCATCTGATACACGTTCCAGAACAACATCAGCAGCTGATACCTTTTCAAGAACACATCAGCAGCTGATACACTTTCCAAAACAACTCACAGCTGATAACCTTTCCAAAACACAATCAGCGCTGACACTTTTCCAAGGAACGCTTCATCAACACTACACTCCTCAGGACACATCAGCATTGACATGTCCCACAAGAACTTCATCAGTTACAGACGCACTCCCTGAGAACTATCTTCGGGTGTAAGCCAAATGTACAATCAGGCTCTTCATTCCTTTCGCTGTAATGCCTTCGGGTCTTCAACTCTTCAACATCAACCACAGAAGCACTCCTCAAGAACAACATCACATAACAGATGCCTTCCCAAGAACCCATGGGCAACAGAGGGAACCCCCAATAATTATCATCAACAGATGTACTTCCCAAGAACCATCGGCAACAGATGGCAACTTCCCAGAACACATGGGGCAACAGAGGGAACCCCCATATATAATATCAGCAAAGCTGCACTTCCCAAGAACACATCGGCAACAGAGGGACCCCCCAATAATATACAGCACAGATGTACTTCCCAAGGACACATTTAGCAACAGAAAACGCTCCCACAAATTCATCAGCACAATGCACTCCTCCGGAACTCTGGCAACAGACACACTCCCAAGAACTTTGTTAGCAAAGACATGCGTTTCCCAAAACTCGTCAGCAACAAACGCACACTCCCCAAAGCTCGCCAGCAACTGATCACTCCCAACAACTCTCAGCATGTAGATTGCAGTCCCCCAGAACTCATCAGCACCAGACACACTCCCCACGAACTCATTAGCAACAGACATGCTTTTTCCCAAAAACTCAGTCCAGCAACAAACACACTCCCCCAAGAGCCTCGCCAGCACTGATGCACTCCCCAAGAACTCATCAGCAATGATGCAGTCCCCAAGAACTCATCAGCAACAGACACACTCCCCAAAAACTCATTACAAACAGAACATCTTCCCAAAAACTCGTCAGCAACAACACCCCTCCCCAAGAGCTCGCCAGCAACTGATGCACTCCCCAAGAACTCCTCAGCAATAGATTCATTCCCCAAGAACTCTCAGCAAGACACACTCCCCAAGAACGGCTTAGCAACGACATGCTTCCCAAAACTCGTCAGCAACAAACGCACTCCCAAGAGCTCGCCCAGCACTGATGCACTCTCCCCAAGAACTATCACAATAGATGGCAGTCCCCCAAGAACTCATCAGCCAGCAGACACACATCCCAGAACTCATTAGCAACAGCATGCTCCCAAAAACTTCCGTCAGCAACAAACGGCACTCCCCAGAGGCTCGCCAGCAACTGATGCCACTCCCAAGACTTCATTCAGCAATGATGCCGTCCCAGAACTCATCAGCCAACAGACCCTCCCCCAGCACTCTTAGCAACAGACATGCTTCCCAAAAACTCGTCAGCAACACCACTCCAAAGACTTTCGCCAGCAACAGACCACGCCCAAGAACTCATTAGCACAGACATGCTTCCAAAAAACTCGTCACAACAAACCACTCCCCAAGACTCGCCAGCAATAGATACCTACCCCCAATAACTCATCGGCCACAGACACACTTTCCAAGAACTCCTGGTGTAAACGCCGATATGCCTGTCAAGCATCTTTATTCCTTTTCTCATAGCGCCTTCGCGCCTTCACTCTACCAACATCAGCACGATGCCCTCCCCCCAGACACATCAGCAATTGATTCACCTCCCCAAGAATATATCGGGCCACAGACACACATCCCCCAATGACTCATCAGCAACTGATGCCCTCCCCAAAGACATATCACACTGATGCACTAATTTGAGGCATATCAGCAACTGATGCACCCTATTTTGAGGACATATCAGCAACTGATCAAGTCCCTGAGAGACAATATCAATCAACTGATGAACGCCCTGAGGACATATCAGACTGAACGTTTTTGAGGAACATAGCAACTGATGAACTGCCTGAGGACATATCACAACTGATTAACTGCCTGAGGACATCTCAGCCCACTGATTGAACTGTTTGAGGACCTATCAGCAACTGATGAGACTGCCCTGAGGACATATCATCAACTGATGAACTGTTTGAGGACATATCAGCAACTGATGAACTGTTTATTGAGGACAGATCAGGACTGATGAACGTTTGATGACTATCAGCAACTGATGAACTTCCTGAGGACTATACGCAACCTGATGACACTTCCCTGAGCATATCAGCAACTGGATGACTTCCTGGGACATTTCAGCAACTGATTACTGTTTGAGGACTATCAGCAACTGATGAACTGTTTGAGGACATATCAGCAACTGATGAACTTTCCCTTGAGACATTTCAGCACTGATGAACTGTTTGAGGCCATCATAAGCAACTGATGAACTGTTGAGGACATGTCAGCACTGATGAATTTTTGGAGGAACATATCATCAACGGATTGAATCTGTTTGAGGACATATCAGCAACTGATGAACTGGTTTGAGGACACCACCAACGATGCACCTGTTTGAGGCCATATTAGCAACTGATGACTTCCTGAGGACATATCAGCACTGGATGACTCTGCCTGAGGACATATCAAACTGATGACTGCCTGAGGACATATCGCAACTGATGACTTCCTGACGACATATCAGCAACTGATGAAACTTCCTGAAGGACAACCTCAGCTACTGAGAATTGTTTGGGAATATCCAGCAACTGCTGAACTGCTCAGGACCCATCAGCCTGATGAATTCCCCAGAACACATTGGGGAACCAGAGTACTTCCGCAAGAACACTTTTCAGGAAAAGAAATGCTCTGCAAGAACCCCAAGCAACAAATGCACTTACCCTAACCCCATCGACCTGTAGAAGATGCACTTCCAAGAATATGTCAGCAAAACATAGACTCAGTGGAGAAACGGCAGCAAAAAGATTACACGCCGCAAGAAGACATCAGTGAAAGATACACTCCCGTGAGAAGACTTCAGAAAAGATACACTCCGTGAGCAGACTTCAGCACAAGATACACTCCACAAAAGACATCAGTGAAAATACACTCCATGAGAAAGAACTTCAGCAACAAGATACACTCCACAAGAGACATCAGCAAAAGATACACTCCACACGAGACTCAGCAAAAGATACACTCCGTGAGAAGACTTCACAAAATATACACTCCGCAAGAAGCATCAGTGAAGATACAACTCCATGAGAAGACTTCACAAAAGATACACTCCACAAGAAGACACAGCAAAAGATACCACTCCGTGAAAAGCCTTCAGCAAAAGATACACTCCATGAAAGACTTTCAGCAAAAGATACACTCCGCAAGAAGACTTCAGCAAAACATACACTCCCATGAGAAGACTTCAGCAAAATATACCTCCACAAGAAGACATCGCAAAAGATACACTCCCGTGGGAAAAGACTTCACAAAAGATACACTCCATGAGAAACTTCAGCAAAAGATCCACTCCGGGAGAAGACTGGCCGCAAAAAGAAAACACTCCTTGAGAAGACGTCATAGCAAAAGATACCTCCATGAGAGACCTTCAGCAAAGAATACACTCATGGCGAAGACTTCAGCCAAAGATACCCTCCGTGAGAAGACTTCAGCAAAAGATAGCACTCCGTGAGAAGACTTGTGCAGCACAAGATTACACTCCACAGAAGACATCAGTGAAATGCACTCCATGAAAGACTTCAGCACAAGATACCCTCCACACGCAGACATTCATCAAAAGAATACACTCCGTGAGAAGACTCAGCAAAGATACCCTCCGTAGCAGACTTCAAGCACAAGATAAACACTCCGCAAGAAGAACTTCAGCAAAAGATACACTCCGTTGAAGAAGACGTCAGCAGAGTACACTCCGCAGAAGACATCATGAAGATACACTCGGTGCAGACTCAGCAAAAAGATACACTTCACCAGAAGACGGTCAGCAAAAGATACACTCCGCGAGAAGACTGCGCAAAGATACACTCTGGTCCGCGAGAAGACTGACAGCAAAAGATCCACTCCGTGGAGAAGACTTCAGCAAAAGTACCCTTCACAAGAAGAAACTGCAGCAAAAGATACTCCTCACTCTCCACCAGAAAACATCAGCAAAAAATTACACTCCAATAAGAAGACTGCAGCAAATTACACTCAAACCAAATATCAGCAAAGATACAGTCCTCACGAATAACGTCAACAAAAGATACACTCTGCAAGAATACGTCGCGTAGGATACACTCTGCAAGAAAGATGTCAGTGAAGGATACACTCTGCACGAGATGTCAGTGAGGATACACCTCTGCAAGACGACGTCAGCGAAGGATACCTCTGCAAGAAGATGTCATGAAGGATACACTCTTGCAAGAAGCTGTCAGTGAAGGAATAAACACTCTGCAATAAATGTCAGTGAAGGATACACTCTGCAAGAAATGTCAGTGAAAGATACACTCTGCAAGAAGAATGTCATTGAAGGATACACTCTGCAAGAAGCCGTCAGCGAGATACACTCTGCAAGAAGATGTCAGTGAAGGATAACTCTGCAAGAAGAAGTGTCAGGAAGGATACACTCTGCAAGCCAGATGTCAGCGAAAGATACACTCCACCGAGTTCTTCACCTCTGTCCCATAGTTGATGATGGTAATTCTATAACACAGGAATGCTAGCCTTAGCAGCAGCACAAATATAATTGAGAGTCAATGATGACGATACTGTTGATGAGATGGAAAGCCCGCAAAGAACTGCTTTGAGAGGGCGTTCAAATGGACGAAATGCACCAAAAAGTTTCTTCTCCTCCTTACGAGACTTAAAAGCCCACAAGCCTCTACATAGCGTCAGTTGCCATTTGTGTGTGAAGGTTGCAGTAAGAGATTTAAACGTGCCGATAGGCTGACTGACCACTGAGATTCCACCATAGGCGAGAAACCATTCTTTCTGGCCCCACACTGTGGCGAAGCATTTCGGTGGAGAGGCCAATTATCGAGACACCATTTGTCTCTACTGGTCCAGAGGCTTAAAGAAGGTAAAAAACGTTTGGTGTGATGTGTGTGAAAGGATTTCGATAGGGCTGTTATTTTGGAGAAGCATAAATGGTACATGGCGCAATACCGCTTTGAAGTGTGATTTTTTGCAGTCAGACTTTTTACTTTATCCTTTCCTATTTGAGGGAACATGAGCGAAGTCGTAAACCTAGGGTGTGTGATGAGTGTGGTATGATGTTTTTTGTAGGGTTAATGATCTAAATACTCACAAAGACTTCACAACCCACCAAGCCCTGGAGAATCTGAAATCTGCTGAGTGTGATGTGTGCCGTAGGGTTTTTCAACGCGGGCTAGCGACATGGCAAAACACGTAAAACACACAGGAGAACAAATGTTCCCAATGTTTTAGGGGGTTGATAACACAAAACAATTACGGACCACATACAGTCAGTTCATGAATGAGGTAAATCCCGCACAAATGTCTGTGAATTCTGTGGCGAGCTTTCTTTAGTACAAGCATTTTGTCAGCTCCATAGGAACAGTTCACACAGGATAAAACCCTTTTGCGTGTTTACACTGTACAGAAAGGTTCTCCTCGCAAACCGCATTAAGCGACCCGAACAGAACTCTTCCAAAAAGACAGCTTATGATTGCAACAAGAGTGATGAGGAGTGCGTAATCGCCAGTTCCCTGCTAAAACCTGCAACCTTTGAAACCCTTTCATGGTTAAGTGTGGGTCATAGTTTCTTCTTTCGAACAGCTGAACCTGATCAAACACGTAAAAATACCTGATGAGAACAACCCTAACCGGTGTCCTCCTGTCCGGAGTGTTTGACTCCTCCGGTGAACTGCAGGGTCCACATCAAGTCGGTTCTGCACCGGGCATAATACACATACTTGTGAAGAGTGCGAGCAGCCTTTTGGGGCAAAATGCCAAGCTATCGGCTGCAACTGATCATGCACTCAGTGAAAAACCCTTTTGTGTGGTGCACCTGCGGGAAGAGCTTTCTCTTCTCCAAGCCGTTTGCGCACACATCATCTGATCACAATGCGGGGAAGCGTCACTCCTGCCACTCTGTCCTTCCACCTTTCAAGATCCGAGTATCTGTGAGTCCTCTCCGAAGATTTCATTGGAACCTGGCAACCAGCTGCAGAACACCCTAAGAACGCACTGGCAGCAGATGTACTTCCCCAAAAGGCGCGTGCGCTTAAAATCCCTTTCCGAGAACGCTTAGACCATCAGATAGCCCTCCCTTCAACGCATCAGCTCAGACCACATGTTCCCCAGGATCCATTCAGCATCAAAGAACCTCCGTCGGAAAGGCCCCCGGCATCAATAAGCAACTCCGCACAAAGGGAAAGCAAAATGGAGACAGAATCGCTGCGGATATTTCCATTGAGTAAATTTAGACGCATACTCCCCCAAGGGCTCTGAAGCGGGCTCCCAAGAAAGCCGAGGTACCCTCTGTATCCATTCAACATTGCTGCAGCATACACATAGACTGCCCGATAACACTGAGGCAACAGAAGCTTTTCCCCTAAGAGCAACATCAGCGTTAGTAGAATCCTCCCTAACACAGGAGGAACAGAAGCCACCCCCCAAGAACCACGTCATTGTTATCGGCACTCATTCAAGAACCATATCAGCAGGTAGCACTCCCATCAACTCACGAGCAATATTATTAGTTGAACATGAACACAACAGAAGCACTCCTCGAGAACACTACAGCACAAAGAACCCTTCCCAGAACGCACCCAGCATAGTAGTATTGAGCATGAACACAACAAGCACTTCCCACGATAACAGGGCAAGCAAAAGACCCTTCCCCCCAGAACGCATCTGCAAAAAGAGGCACTCCCAAAGAATGCGCAGCATGGAGGCAGTCCCAAAGAAATGCATCAGCAAAAGAGGCCTCCCCCAAGACGCATCAGCAAAGAGCACTCTCCAAGAACGCAATCAGCCAAAAGAGGCATTCCCCAAGATGGCTCAGCAATGGAGGCACTCGCAAAGAATGCAATCATCAAAAGAGTCACTCCCCACGACCGCATCAGCCAAAAGAGGCACTCCCCCAGAAAAAACGCATCAGCACAGAGGCCACTCCCCAATAACTCTTCAGCAACATAAGTACTTCCCCAAGAACGCATCAACAACAGAGGGGCACTTCCCCAAGAACGCAATCAGCACAGAGGCCTCCCCATGTACGCATCAGCAACAGAGGCAACTTCGCCCCAAAACGCTCGCAGCAAAGGCCCTCCCCAATAACTCTTCAGCAGACATAAGTACTGCCCCAAGAATGCATCAGAACAGAGCACTCCCCAAAGAATGCTCAGCAACAGAGGACCCCAAAGAACGCATTCAGAAACAGCCTCCACGGAACCCATGCCTTAGGTGCTTCTTGAATCCTCCCACATCTGACCATGTATGCTGATCATCGGACATGCTCCGTAGATGATGGAAGCAGGGGACGCTACCACATGCAATTTCCGCGCTGATACGTTGCGTCGAGTATGTGAAGAAGGTAAAAGTGATCTCATTTCCAACACACAGCAGTAAGATGGATTTCCTGAGAAACATCGACAACATAGTAAATTTCTGTTACCATTCCCAAGACACATCAGCATCAACACCTTCCCAAGAACGTCAATCAGCAACAAAACAGACTTCCCAACAACGCTCAGCAACACACTTCCCCAGAACACTCAGCAACAAACACGTCCCCACGAACACATCCAGCACCACCCACAAACGACTTCCCAAGAACACATCAGCAACAAACACACGTCCCACCTAAGAACCATCAGCACAAACACACTTCCCAAGAACGCATCAGCAACAAACACGACTCCCATAACACACCAGCAACAAACACACTTCCCAGACGCATCAGCAACCAACCACTTCCCAGAACACATCAGCAACAAACACTTCCCAAGAACGCATCAACAAACACACTTCCCAAGAAACACTCAGCAACAACGGACTTCCAGATTTCTACATCATCTGAATAATGAATAAAACGGAAAGAAAATATAAATCTTTTTTTTCAAAGAATCCAAAGAGTGCATAAGCACCCCAGACACATGAATTGTAAAGTGCCCCATGGCTTTCAAAAGTTTGGCACCTGTCGCTATCCTACACTACTTTGTGTGTCAATATCACCTGTGTTAGGCCGGGTTCACATATACGCGTAAGTTCCCGTTACGAAACCCTAAATCAGTGTAAGGAAGAAGGCATACCAGTTTAACGCACATGGGGAAATCTGGAGGCAATCTTCCCCTTCTTTGTTTTCACTTAGGAAGAGTGTAGTTGGTTAGGTTATTATTGTGTAGTGCCCAGACGAAGGGGTTTATGCCCGAAACGTTGGTTTTTTTAATAATTAAAAAAATCATAACTTTGAACTGAGAGACATAATCACTCCCAATCTTTTTGTATATTCTTAGATTTCTTTTGCTCTTTTAGGGGGATTGCTATATTTCAGCTGGTAACCATTTAATTTTATGTGCCACTACCTATTTTTATTTGAATAGTGTCCTTGGTTTCCCCAACCCACCGCATTAATTTTTATTTTTTTCCTGAGACTTTTGAATCATGCAGGCATTTTTTTTACTCACCATTATGTGCTATATTTTGCAATGATGTCATGCCATGGATTTGAGTATTTTGGTCATGTCTTGCCTTTTTCTATACCAACCCTTTTCAACTTTTTACCAATGTCATAACATGTCCGCTTTTTTGTTGTTCACTGGCATCTAGGCGTGAGCCTTGCCCCTTGAGTGGGCACCCGTTGTCCTTCTTCATTGCGTATTTTTTTTTATATGGCCTTATGTAATTTTAGGTTATATTGTGCCATGTGTATGTAAAATAGGTTTTACTTTATACTTTTATGTTTATTATTTATCCTTTTTTTATTTTTTACTGTTTTTTTGTACCTGGATCCGGCAGTAACAGCGAAAGGCTGCATTTCAGCACTGGCCTATAATTGTATTTTCTTATCGTTTGCAAATATTTAATTGTTTGTTTGTTAAGCTTACCCGGCCTACAAGAACTCCAGGGATCAATCCACAGTCTAAGCACTTGAACACTATGATATCAAGTGGGGTCAGTTACATATGAGAACATTACTTTGTGTGGACCGTAAAATATTTGATTGCCCCCCCAGTCTTCGGGTGATTTGGGAAGACCCTGATGATGTTATGCTAGGACTTGTCATTGCTAGAGCCAATCCATCAATAACTGTGCAATAAGCACAACAGTTTTATTGTAGCCTTGTTTCAGCCTATGTCAATTGGGTCTGACACAGTCCCTTAAGCCAAGCGCTAGTTGTTTCAAATAATGAGATGTCAATGCCGTTGAATTGCCTGTTTTGTCATGGTTTCAGTGTGGCGGGTATTTTATAAGAAGTGCTAGATACCTCATGTGTGTTTTTGTTTTTACGCTGTTGTAAACTTTACATGGTGGAACAGTCCTGAGATGACCATATACTGTTGACCGGACTATAAATGACTATTTAACTAAACCTGTGATTCAGGATCCATACATCGCAGGTGCCACTACTGGCAATAGTCCGCGACGGAACTATGAGGGCGCATGTACCTATAAAAACAGAGGAAAGAAAAGACCTAAAGCTTGCACTGGGTTAAGACCATTAAACCCCCAGTTCAGCCAGGAAGGAACAGGCCCCACTTCCAGCAACAAGCTGGGGAGGGGGGAGAATCTAATTTTAGTGGTCAGTTAGGGCAGGCTCAGATGGAGATCTGATCAGCGCTGATAGAGCCTGCGTTGACGGTAGCCTCGCTTAACTTGTTCCACTCCGCAGCAGTCTGCACGAAGAAAGAGCTAGTGTCTCAGATAATGAAAGAAAAGTATTAAATATGTAAAATTATGCATGCATAGGTGTCAACCCAATTTTCCTTTTTTCAAAACTTCCCTTATTGAAAAATAATTTCCCCTTATTTCAAGCCTGAAAACTATAAATTTCAGAACACGCAAAACCATGAAAAAGTTGCAGTGAATACATTATATTCAGACATCGTTTTCATGCAGTTTTTGTTATACATGTATATATTGAAAAATGGGCAGGGGAGCGAGCGTACCTTCCTTAGCTTTCTCAAAGGACAGGTTTTTTTCCATTCTTTTCAAATCTCCCATTTTCGATTCAAACAACGCTCCCACGGAAGTGCTGAAAAACCATGCATGCGCAGATATACCAGAACAAATCGCTCTCTTGCGCATGACATCATCGATCTATGGCCTACTGCTTCGTTTTCCTGTTCGGCTGCTTGGTGTCCGATAACAAATCCCTGTTGTCATGGGGAAGGCTAAAAGTAGCAACGTGTATTGTCGACCAATAGCTGGATTTTGATGTTGGATGCTAGATCTCGGTGTTACGAATGTCACGCCATTTATGTGGTTTGGAATGAGTTTTTTAACATTGACCTGAGTATGAGGTTAGTTGGTGCCAACTTGCTGTTTATTTCGACTTGAATGCTAGATCTCTTTAAGTGAACATGGATTTAACGTGTTTATGGGATGATATGTTGTATTTAGGTAAAATAAAGAGACCCAACCCAATCGTTTGTATGGGGGGGGGGGGGGGGGGGGGGGGGGGTTCCCAGTGTTAACAACGCTCCTTGTTTTGGGTTGCATTTCACTCGTAATTTTTAAATCGTTGTTGTCTTTTTCTTTCCTCACTTGTACCTCATCTCACAACTCAGGTGAAGCATCACATACACCACACACACACCTCACACAGTGGTGCCTCACAACACACATACGGTGCTAATACACACAGAGCCACACACACACACAAGTCAAGCAGAGTAATAACAGAGTGGTACACACAGAGAATTCACACCCAAGACATGCAGGGCTCCCAATCTGCCCGCAAAACAAGGGGTCCCAGGGACTCCTCCAGTACAGTATAGAGAGTCATAAGGGGCGGTAAAAAAGGTTCCCAGTGGCATTGCGGATGCTAAAATGAAAAGAATTTTTGTAGTGCATTCCTTTGACCCCCTGCACATTCTTTTAGAGGTCACCCCATTACATAGCCAGATTTTTTTTGGTGGTGTGAAATCCTACAACGTTTTGTGAATTTCTGGTTGCAAAAGCAACCCAAAAAACTAATATTCTAGAGAAATAGAAAAAAATCAAATTTGGTCTGTTTTTTCATGCGCACGCTTTAAGCGTGCATGGCTATGAGAGGGGACGGGTTTTTCTAATAGTGATGCACGCTTAGGGCGTGCATGGCTACGAGATTGAAAGCTCTCGCTGCAGGGGGAAGTACAATAGACAGCGCTCGTTGATCATGGATATAAAACTCTGTACTTTGGTGAGCTTGTCTGTGCGATCAATATGGTTGTTGTCGACAAGGTGAAGGTATTGCATGTAGTCGTTGAAACGTATTCATGCTCATGGCCCCAGATATCAGCAGAGCTGTGCACGTCTGTGTTCTGCTCCCAGTACATGTTTCGCCGTGGAAGATCACTGTACCCAGATATCAGCAGAGTTGTGCACGTCTGTGTTCCGCTCCCAGTACATGTTTCGCCGTGGAAGATCACTGTACCCAGATATCAGCAGAATGGACACAAACTTGCGGAACTCGTCCCTTGTAGTTACAAATGCGTGATTTCCCTTATCTCTTGAGGCATAGAGATTGGTCTGGTCAACGATGTGATCAACGACGTCATCATCTAGAAACAACTCAAACAGTTGTGCAGGGGTTGGATTCTGGTTAAGAAATGCTGGCTGTGGACGTGGTTCCCACAAGGGTGGAAAGTCCCGATTTCTGGGAAGGTCCTCATGCCTCCATTGGCGAGCAGCACGCTGCAGCATGCGTTGTCGTACCAGACGCCCTGCCTGTACCTGGTGGGGCAGAGGTGGCGATGCGGGTGCTTCACATGGTGATGCGTATAGCCGGATATGGTGATGCGCGTGCCCATATGAGCGCGATGCGGGTGCCCATTAGTGGCGATGCGTTTGCCTGAGGTGGCCCATATGAGCGCGTGTTTTGGTGAGTCTAGGTAGCTGAGATAGTGATGCAGATTCCTGAGGTCGTGATCCGGGTGCTAAGCGCGCGTGATGTCCACGGATTAGTGGGCAATCACCAAGCCTGAAGGACTAACACATCACCTGACGTCAATGGGGGGGATGGGATGCTTTTTCATGGGTAAGGGTTAGAGTGCTTGAGTTAGGGAATGCGGGTTAGGTAAAATGGTTAGGGCATGGGTAGAAGCCTTAGGGGGGGGGCTAGGGTTATGGTTTGGGATTTAGGTGGGGGGGTGGTGGAGCGGGGAATTTAGGTGGTGAATCATTCACACTCAGGTCAATGCGTCAGGCGTTAAAGAAAAGTGGCATATGTGTGTTGATTGAGGAGGCGATGCGAATGCCGCAGGAGGCAATGCGGCTACCTGAGATGGTAGATTTTGAAATTAAAGAATTGTGGTGATGCGGCTCTTTGAGGTGACGATACGTATATCCGCCTTGTAGGATAGATACGCGCTCATAATTATGGGATACGACCACCCGCGCTCATTTGGGTGCTATGGACAGCGCCAAATCGATATTTGCCAAATGCTCGCAATATTGAGGTCACCGCGAGGTGGCAATGCTGGTGCCTGAGGTGGTAGATGCGGGTGCCTGAGGTGGCGATGCGGGTGCCTGAGGGGATGCGGGTGAAGGTGGTGATGCGGGGTGCCTGAGGAAGAGGCGATGCGGGTGCGGCAGGAGGCGGACGATGATCGGCTACCTGATGAGGCGATGCGGGCGTGTTGGCAATGGGATGTGGGCATATGCGGCGATGCTAGCGTAGCGTGGTCGTGGACAAACAGGGAAGACTTGAGGTGGTGGTTAGGGGGAACCTGAGATGGTGAAACGATCGGGTGCCAAGATGAGGTTCAGCGACTGCTTCCCCTATAGTCTTAGTGTTTCCATGAACATCCTGAGCGACCGCTTCTGCTTCAGCGAGGAGCTGACGCCTACTGAGATTCCCAATGTCTGCCTGAGGTGCTTCTTCATCACCACTGTCTTCATCTGAGATCTGTCCATTTTCAGGTGGCGTAATGTAAACCACTGGATTGAAAAATCCTTCCGACTCCAGTTGATTCAAAACTTCATTGACTGTGATCATTCTGCCTCTGAAAAAAAATGAAAACAAAGATTACAAATAAAATCAGAGAGAGAGAGCGGGGTACTGAGGTATAGAGAGAGAGAGCTGTTTCGCTAAAATGATGAAAGTACAAATGTTGTGAATTGCTGTGTGCATAATTATTGTTTAGTTTAACATAGAGTTAACAGTTAACCCAAACCAGACAGTATGTGTATACCCAAGAGCATCTGGTATTCGTTTTGATTTCTCGCATGTTTTCCTCCCCAATGCAAAGTCATACAGTAAAATCACTGGGGCCATTCATACCATTTACCGCATCTGAGCGCGCCCTTGGCTGTGGTAAACACGGGTCCCATTCACTAGCCATGCACGATGACAGCGCGAGTAGCGTACTTCGCAAGAAAAGTTAGCTAGGATTTTTGAATTCCGCAAAAACGGTGAAACACTTATAAATTGTAAACATTTTTTCTCTCAAACTCTGTTCAGTTTGTTTGTGACAATCGTTACAGAAATAATTACACTCAGTATATCACCTGCGATCTGTATCGGTTATCCTGACTGCATTTTTTTTTTTCACTTCACACAACAAACTTGTTGGCATGGAATGCGCCGAATCAACACTGGGATGTAAAAATCAGGATGCATGATGGTAGATAACTCATTTTTCAAGAGATCCGACTCATATAATTTATTTTCCCTTCCCCTTGCTTTTGTAGCTTTGGGATTGCAATGCACGCGCGTGGAGCGTGCTGCTTATAACGGTTTAAAATGTTAGTAGTTCATAGACCCCCAAATGGGGGTCCCTGGGACCCTGCAGTGACCCACAAAAGCATAACAAAGTGACACAACCATAGTTTTTAAAAGAAAACATGCGCACAGGCACACCACACACCACAGCACAGAGGCAGCACTCACAGACACGAACACTGAGAAAAGAGAAACATGACACATTGCAAACTTTCCACAAAAAGACTATTTTTAATTTGTCCAAATTGCAAGCTTTGCTTAGACATATATGAGCCTTTCACCACTCACAAAACATCAAGAAACACCAGGGCCACCCTACAACTCCTCTCAGAAGCTGGGTGTTTTCACCATTTGTCATCGATTCAAAAATTGATCTCAAAGTCTCCTCGGTTTTCACCCCTGTTGCGTCCTCCCTGTGTCCTTCAAGGTTAAATCTTTTAACTTACTCCTCCGAACTCGTAGTGTGGGCTGCCCATGTGGCGGGGTATCGAAAACGGTCACACATGTAATGTTCTTATCCCTACTGATGCATTTGTATCTATAATGTTTTAAAGTGCTTCGGCTGTTGGGATGATCCTGATTCTTTAGGCAGAAGTACAGAAACAAACAACAAAATCTTTTTACTGCACACCTCCCACACAATGGTACTGATCGCTGTTAAGCGTTGTGGGGCCTTCAAGTCTTTGAAACTGAGTACATTCAAAGAGCTTACGAATCCGTATGTATCATGCGCCTCTTCAGTGACCGACGTGAGAAAATTTTTTTTTGCAGACGCGGAAACTCGACTATTCTTTGCAATTCTTTCCATCTTTAACATAAGTGGCAATTCTCTCAAGCCTTTCTATTTTCATTACGTTTGCACTGATAGCAAGCCGCCTACATCTTTATATTTTGTCTGTGTGAAAGAATTAACGACTGGACATCACATCTGACAAGTACAAAGCTTACAAACGCATGATATGATTGTTACTTCCTGACTCTCCCACCAAATGTTTTTTGGTACTGCACACCTCACGCCCAAATTGATTTTGTCCACAGTACAGACACTTGTGGAAGTTTACCCATCCAGTGTGCACTCATGTGTTCATTCAAATAACAGCCTGGGTCGAAACCCTTACTGCTCACCTCACGCACAAATGTTTTATCACATTACAGACCATGCATCAGAATTGTCATAGGATTAAGATGTCTTACCAGAGGATGGCTTTTCTCTTGTCATAGGGTTTTACCTTTTTATTGAGTGTTTATCCTGTGTGTTAAATGTAGTTTTAAGTTATTTCTTACTATATTAAGCCTTTTTTGGTGATGTTGGGACTCATTTCAGTGTTGTTCCCCTGTCAGTCTGGGCTTTGAGTGGCCATTGTAACCGTGGTTTTTCACTGATTGAACTTCAGACAATTCCTGAATGTATGACAGACCTGTGAGGTTTCACCCGCCAGTGTGGCACTCTCATGTGTTCAGTTCAATCTAACATCCTGGTCCAAACCCTTACTGCTTCTTCATCACGCACAAATGTTTGTATCACAGTGCACACTTGTGATGGGTTTGCCCTCCAGTGTGCACTCAATCATGTGTTTCAGGCAGCTAACAGCTGGTCGAAACCCCTTACTGCTCACCTCACTTCACAAATGTTTTAACACAGTACAGACACTTGTGATGTTCACCCTCCAGTGTCACTCTCATATTGTTCAGGTCAATCTAACAGCTGGTCAACCTTACTGCTTACCTCACGCACACAATGTGTATCACAGTAAAAGACACTTGTGAGGTTTTCCCTCTCAGTGTGCACTCTCATGTTTCAGTCCAGTCTAAACATCCTGGTCAACCCTCACTGCCAACTCACCGCACAAATGGTTTTTGTCAAGTACAGATAACTTTGAAGTTCCCCCCCGGTCACTCTCATGTTGCGCCGCAGGTATCAAAGCAGTTAAAACAACTCTTACTGCCACTCCCACCACAAAGCTCTCATCACAATGACGAGCTTTGTTGAACTTCAAGTCTCGAAAAATCGAGCCAAACTCCTGTACACTGCTACACGGAAATTTGTTTAAGATCAAGTGGCCTCTTTCGCGTGTCTCTTTTCTCCTTCGCTGTATAAACGGTGGGAAAAGATTTCCTACAGACACGGCCCTCATGCTCTCTACACCCAGAACAAGTTGTCAGACAGGGCTGTGGTGTGACGTAGACGCTGAGGGCTGAACTGGTGAGCTTTTCCTCCATGGACATGCCGGATCCTTCTCCTGCACAAATTTCCGATCATAATATTCGTTTCAGAAGTGAGTCCGACGACGGTTATAACAAAGTCGGTTTATAAAACTAAAATCGGATCTAGCGAAGCAAAAAAGGCTGATCCCGGCAAAAAATCCTTTACATGACTAAAAAATAGGGGATAACCACTAAGTCGTATATCGAAATGACGCTTATTAACGAAATGTTTTTTGGAGTCCCAGTTTGGACGATCATGGCGGTTGATAGCGAACTTAGAGTTAAAAGCCCTAAAGGTAACAATAGCCCAAGATGTCAATTTGAACTTTTTATTCATGTGGGCAATGTGTTATCAAAAGGTAACAACGGTTACATTTGGCAAACGACATATGTCAATGACCACCTGACCTCTGGTCATCTACATTGTACTTATTCAAATTTTAAGCTTAGTCCAAGTTGACGACTGACCTGAAGCCGTCTACATTGTACTATGTACTTCTTCTTCTTCTCCTCCGCGTGCCCAGGCCCATATGGCCATAATGGGTAAGCCCATTGCGACCCCTACTTGGAATTTTCCCATCCATCATTTTCAGTAGCATGGCAAATTTTTTCGTAAGCATCCACAAACGACATGCAATCTTTGTTCTCTTTTCCTGAACCGAAACGTACCTGTTTATGTTTCGCCGACTGAACGTGGTTGAACGGTCGTCCTCTACAACCACGCATGATTCACAGTCAATCTGCATGGCAAGGTTTGCGTGAGCATTGTTTCGCACCAATCCGACTTCTGACGATGCAAGGCCACTCCTCCGTGTAAGCATTTTTTTGAAAAACTTGTGCGTCAGGCCATGTTTTTTTTTCTTAGAACAGATTGTGTGGCCAGATGATTTTCAGTTCTGGTTTTGGTTTTCCGTTTTTTTTCGTTTGAAACATCTCCCGAATCGCTACTGCTGCTTGGAGTCCGCCATTTTTTTCAGAGAAGTATAAGAACGCCTTGCGCAGTCCACGCATAAAACGGAAGAGGGTTACCGGTTTCGCGCGTGACACAGCGTCTGCTCTTAGAACACAGACAAAACCGGGAACGCATAAGCAAAATACAATGCGGCGGCATTTGTTTTCTCCGTAGCATGTTAAGGTTGCCGTAGCTCCGTAGCCATGCATTGTTTTTCGTAGCTGCCAAGGCCAAATCGTAGCAAGTAGCGGTCTGATATGGCCATAATGGGTAGGCTCATTGTGTCTAGTTTTCAGTTTTCACTGGTCTCCCCGCTGTGTAACAGCTAACCCATTCCAATTTCGGAGGAGCTCAAAGGAAAAAATATTTTGAAATTTTTTTTTTTTTTTTAATTCAGAAAATACACCAAATGGGCCAATAGGTTAGAAAAGATACTAGATGACAGACAGTAAGGGAAAAACAGAAACCAAGAACAGGGACATATTAGAGGAAGTTAGACGCACAGAACGTCAAGAAGTTGGGGACTATTTGTATGAAACGACCCCCGGTGAAATCCCAAGGGTAGTACAAGTACAAAAATCAGCCAAAAAAAAAAAAACCCCAGGGTTTTTGCTAAATTTGTCAAGCAAGGTGTGGCATTCTCAAAATGGATTTGTTCTCAAACATGCTTGCGCATGTTGCGAAACCGATCATGACGTAACATCAAATTTTATCTTTTGTGTATTCCACACTAAATTGACCCTAAACCTACCCCTATTTCCTAACAGGGCCGGATCTAGGGGGTGTGTTTTTTTTTTTTTTTCTTTTTTTTTTGTTTTTTGTTTTTTTTTTGTTTTTTTTGTTTTTTTTTTTTTCCTGCAGCACCCCACCCCCTCCCCCCCCCCCCCCCCCCCCCCCCCCCCCCCCCCCCCCCCCCCCCCCCCCCCCTTGGCTTGTCAAACGCTCTTAAGGAAGTTATGTCTCTGAGGCTCAAACAGGAGATGCCACAAAAAAGTTTTGGCCCGGCCTAACAAAAAGTTTCAAGCACCCACCCTTCAAAAGTCTGTGATCGGTCTGCCTATCCCTAACCATATCTCTAACTCTTCGCACATGCGCCAGGCAATGTTGAGAAACAAATCCATTTTGAGAATGCCACCCAAGTTCCATCCCAATCCTCCACTACTCTGTTCTTTCTCAGTAACAAGTGTTACATAATCATTTGTTTTAAAATGTAACAAAATAGAGTACTAACAGGTCTGCGCATTGGTTGGGTATGTGCCGTACCGTGTACTCTTATAATTTGCTACATTTTGGGCAATGTTGTTGATAAAATATACCACTTTTGTTACGGGTAAAGATAGGTGAGCGCTTAAAAGATTAACAATTTTACAGGTAATAATTTTCATCCCCAACAATATTTTGCCTATTTTCATTATAATTTGTAAAATAATTTATCAGTCCTGCAGAGAATTTTCATTTCATTTGTTTGAACTAAACTTCCTTGAAAGAAAGCCACCAACATCTAATGGCTCTTAACTTGAGAAGATAATACAGGCGAAGCTCTTGTAAGACCCCCATTATAGACTCCCTCCCCTAAGACCTCCTCTCTGAAACATTGCCCTTCTTTGTAAGGTATTTAAATTACCCCCCTTATAAACCCCCTCCCTTGTAGACCTCATTTGGATGATTTTTGAAGGTCTTATAATGGAGGTTTTCCCCTGTAACACTTTCTGACTCTGGTTTGTTTATGTTTAGCGTAGTTTCTTTCCCAGGTATTGTCCTTCCTTTTCTTTCTTTATTTAACCCTTTCAACCGCCACGTCACATATTTTGCACCACAATGATTCACCCCCATGTCCTTAAGGCATCAAAATCAGGGTCTCTATCTAAATACCCTATTCTCTTAATTTGGGAGGTAAGGTAGGCCTTACTTTATATATGTCACCGAAGAATCCCAATATTCCGACAGATGTTTTTCGTCTACCCAGGTAAGTTTAATGGAATTGTTGGCTGAAACATGGCCTGTGGCGAGAGGGGTTAATTTTTTTCTTTCCTTTTCTTTTTGGTTTTTGTATTGTCAAGAATAGTAAACAGAAGTCTGACCATTCACAGAATTCATACTTTTTCTTTCTCTAAAAGCCAGACAGTCACCATTGCCTTCCCTCAAGTGTTTTACAGTCCTGGGGGTTTCCAAGGTAGCTGTGACCCACATAAATGTCCCCAACTTCAAATATAGGCTGCTCTTTAAATGATGTTTCGTTCAAACGCTTCAAATCTGGTCAAAACAAGATTTCTACACTATAAGAGGGAAAACTGTGAAACCCGTTAAAAAAATTTTTTTTGCACGTGACCTGGGTGGTCTTTAAAGCGAAAAAAGAGTACTTTCTAACTCCATGTCTTCTCCCCTTCCCTGTTGAAGGGCGTAAAACAGCTGCAGGATAGCTCCGAGTTGTTGAATGATTGTGTTGACAGCTCGTCCCATAATGTGCTTTTTTTGCGGCCAAGCGGACGTAAACCCTAACTTTCATTTTTTCCGCTAACAGTCACCCTTTACCTGTCTTTGATATTCTCAAGTCCCCTCATGAACGTCAGAGGCTCTCCATTGAACTGACTCCCGGGGAAGTGTCCAAACTGGGCCTGACCAGCACAAAGGCAGCAGAACCCACCGCTGACACCGCCGACCTCTTTTTCAGAGACAGCAGTGACCAAGAAGTGTTGTCCAGACATGGGCTGTGCTGTGCTGTAGATAGCTGAGTGTTT
>JAGGCT020004059.1:469317-498378 GCA_017654935.2 Phymorhynchus buccinoides
CTGAAGGTTGTCCACGAAGCAGGCTGACCAGTACAAGGGTATCTCTGAAGGGTGGAGCAGAACCTACGTCGTACCCACCAGGCTCAGTTTGTTAGATTAGATGTGTACTATTAGTGCTGCATCTTGGTTTGTAGACTGACTGTAAGTCTTAAGCCAATTACTATAGCTTACCAAATCAGCACAAAAACATGCATTCCTAACGTTCACGCGCCCATATCATCAAAGCACAGGTGAAAATACAAGCGTCGCTTACCACAGACGCCATAGCACGCCAACTCAATCATACAGGCATCGACAGACGCTCGCTGTAAAGATAGAGCACGCTCTATACTTGCACGACTCGCATGCACATATGCATACACACACATGCTTTGCACAACGCATAACACTAACATCTAAGCAAGCACGGGAACAAAGCAACATTGATACCCTAAAAAGAACGTTTCACAAAATGAAAAGATTAATGACTCAAAATTGTTTGACAGATAATTGATATGTCTTGTTGTCACCAATATTACGAGTATAGGTGCAGATATATCGGCAATAACCTTTTTGCTTGAGGTTTAAACTGACAACTTTACTCTAGAAAACAGGTTTACATCAATGCCTATTTCAAACAAATTGACCACATGAGCATACTCAACATAAGTTCTTCAAGCCAAATTTAGGATTCACAAAAAAAGCTACAAAACTAGCTGTTTATGGAAGAGAAACGTCGAAGTTTGCACAATGTCAGGCTTAACAATAATTCAATCAGAATCTATAAAAGTTTCTGTACCATATTTAGAATCTAAAGCACAACTCTCTATCAAAATCATATACACGAACATGTAAGAATTGAAAGATCACTATCAAAACACCTGGTTTAATTTTGTCAAACAAAGTCTTAACCTATTGGATTGAGCATGTTTGGAACAACCATGAATACTTTAATATTATAAGTTATGTCATGTGGTCCAAAATAATATTAAAAGCGAATACATATAATTTGAAGAAAGAAATCACAGAAACCAGAATCAAAGCTAAATTTTGTACAACAGTATTATACAGGAATATAGAATGGAAACCAATTTAGCAAATCTTCATAAGATTTAAAACAAAAACAATCATCATGTTAATTAAGAAGTTGACTTGTCAAGACCTTAAAATAGAAAAAGGTAGAATAGATATAGCTAAAACTGCGCAAAGGGAAAGAATATTATGGATTTGAATGTAATGAAATCGAAGATGAAATTCATCTTCTTAGGAATAAATTGCTATCAAATATGACGATATCACAGAAAGACTTTTTAAAACATGTTTGACGACAAATAACAAATACAAACACCAGTAACCAAACCAAATTAGAGACAAAATGACAATGTTATCAGCGAGGTGCGAAATAGTATATGAGGTCAGCAGTTACTAAAGTAGAAACGGGGACAGAAAGTCAACAAACAAGAACAGAAATGTTGATGAAAAAGTTATCATATGCTATGTTCTTACATTAGTGTTTCGTTGTTTGTTTGTTTATTTATTTTATTTTAGCATGTCCTATTAAAACCTGTTACGGGTTGTGTTCAAAGACAATTAAAATATGTATGAATCTGAATACTGAATCTACCACGCTCGCAACACACACGCTGGCCACAATTACCTACGACATTGCCGTGAAGTAGCCTTTTCCCCCCAGGGGGTTTCCGTTACAAAATAGTTCCCCCACCTAGGAAGTTTCTTGCTTCGTAGCTTTTTCTAATCTGTCTCTCTCTGTGACTCTCGCCTTTTCCACACTGCTTGGGTTGTCATCTATCTTTCGACTTAGGCTATTCTCCTGCTCTGTTTTCAAAAATATCTTCTCATTTGAGCTCCTCCGAAATCGAAATGTGTCGGCATATATGCAGCGAGGACAGGACTTGAAAACTGGAAAACGGTCCACACTACGTACTCATTGCGGGCCTTATGGCCCGGGAACATATGAAGAAGAAGAAAGTAGATTTTTATAACCTGAATGACTTCTCCTGTTGTCAGACCAGTAAAGGAATTCCAAGAAGCGGGTGTGGAGACAAAAAAGATGAGCTAGAATGGCAAGTCAATCTTGTGAGGGGTGATGTGTGTGTGTGTGTGTGTGGTTTGCATGTTTTTAGTTGGGGATAGTGTGTAGTGTTGTGTTGTTGTGTGTGTGTGCCTTTTTTGTTTGTTACCAACCCGTCGATGATTATAAAATGATAAAAATCTGCCTGAAGGGGGTTATAATGTATAAAGTGCAGTGCTCTTTTTAACCCTTTCACCGCCAAAGTCGCATATTTAGCACCACAGTGATTTAACACCAAAAGCCATCAAATTGGGGTCTATTATCCAGACGACTCATCTTAGTTTGGGGACCTAGGTAAGATATATAGACCTCGGGATTGTATATATGTCACAGAAGGAATCCCCAATACTGCATATGGATTTGGTTCTATACCCAGGTAAATTTAATGGAAATTTTTGGATGAAATATGACTGGCGGTGAAAGGGTTAAGGGTTGATAATTGAACATGGGGGCTGGTGCTACTTGCCTACATAGAAAATTATTCCTAATTGTCTTGGTTGTTCAAACAACCTTTTGCCATTGGATGATGTATGCTCGCTGTCTCCACCCCCACCTTCCCACACCTACGCTCACATGTTTGTTTCTTTTCTCTTTAGAGAATTGTGTTCACAAATAGTCCACCATAATATAGCTTGCTCTGTAGTTGTCAAAGTTGGACGGATATCATTTGCACAGATTGGATTGTTGCAGGGGGAGTATGTTTTTTGCTATCTTGCTGTTTTCTTGGTGTGTCGACGAAATATCCAGATGTGTTGTAGTTAGGTGTGAGTAAAATTAAAGTAAAAGAACTCAGCTTCACACCTGGTCGTTTACTTGTGTTTGTTGAGTTCCACCATTGACGTTGCAGTCTGTTTCAATTTTTTATTTATTTGATGTTTGTTTCAGCCAAGGCAGCGATAGAGTAGAGAGAGCACGACGACTTGGAGCAGCTGGAGAAAGGATCACCAGGAACTGTTCAGCTGCGCACTGAACGAGGAAACATCCGCTTCACGGAAGGGAACAGCCACAACCTGCGCAGTGACCCGTCGTGCGTTTGGTTCTAGTGTTGCCACGTCATGTTTTCTTTCTTTTTTTATTGTGTTTTAGTGTGCAGGCATGATGACCTTAGGAAACAACTTGCCTATTGTGTTCCTGAGCTGGAGGAAGGCCCGCTACACACCAGGGAGTTCTTGTGCATGACGTACTTTGTCGTGGGCGACACATTCTACATGAACCAGTTATATTTGGCAATTTAACGTCTCGGGATGTACAGAACATTGACCTAGGAAAGAGTGGCCTCTACCCATGGAACTGAAAAAAGATGATCACTACGAGCCGGAGAGTTGTGTGTAAAATGTGTGTTTCTGTGTTTGACAACTTTGACATAACGTTTGACTGTGGCAGTTTGAATAACAATTGATCAAAGAAGCAGTTAGCCTCTATACGACAAGCTCGCTAGAGATCGTACAGACCAGAGAGTGATGTGTGTGAATCTTTGTGTGCGAACACTGACACTCAATATTATATGTACTGTGGCTGTTTCGGCAGCAACAACCTGAGGAAACAATTGGCCTTCACTTCGCCATGCATGAACTGCACAAGTAGGGCCCTACATACCAAGGAGTGACTGCATGTAAGTTGTTTTTATAACAGAAAACACATGTAACAGAACTGTATTACCTATGACTCTGTCACGGTCATTGCAAAACAACGACCTGAGGAAACAAACAGTCAGTATGGCCTATCTACGCCATGAACTGCAAGAAGCTCTACAGACCAGGGAGAGTGTGAAGTGTGTCGAACATGGACACTGTAATGGACTTGTTGTGCTTTCTCAGAACTAACGACCTGAGGAAAGCAGTTAGCCTCAGACTCATACGCCATGAACGCAAGAAGCTGATCTACAGAACCAGGGAGGTTGGTAGTGTCGAACATGTGCACTGTATAGGACTGCTGTTCTTTTCAAGAACACACAGACCTGAGGAAGCAGTTAGCAAATCTATGATGCAACAATGAACTCAGAAGCTCTACAGGACCAGGGGAGAGTTGTGTATGTTTGTGTGTGCGAACATTGACAATGTATGACTGCTATGCTTTTCAGAACAACGCAGACCTCGCCCTACCATACGATTTCTCCATATTTTGTACACAGATTTGAGCCCCAGGTATGCAATACGTAAAATGGAAAATAATACGGCAAAGAATTGACTTGAAGGTCTGTTCTAAGAGAACTCGGTCAAAATCAAGTGTTTTTCGTCATTTTCACATGGCGGTCTAATGTGATCTGATGGTTACGTATTGCTGGTTCTCCTTGCAAAAATACCAGATTTTGAGAAAAAGTACGGAATTCTATTTGGTGGAGAACCTAAAAAGCAATTGGGGTAGGCAGTATGAACGACCCTGAGGAAGCAGTAGCCTCTCTACGCAGAAGCTCCAAGAAGCTATATTAGACCAGGGAGAGTTGTGTGTTGTGTGTCGAACATGGACACTGTATGACTGTGCTTTTCAGGAACGACCGAGGAAGCAGTTCGGCCTCTCTACGCCATGAGCTCAAGGAAGCTCTACGACCAGGGAGACAGCTGTGGCGGAACAGACAGACGCCCAACAGGCCCTGCAGAAACAGGTCTCAAACTTGGCGCAGAGATGAGCGCCTCACTGAGCACGTCTAGGTTTGAGTACCAGAACATGAGATTTTTCAGGATTTTAGGAAATTTTAAAGCCAGCCGGGCGTCTGAAATAAGTGTAAATCCATTGAGAAAAAGGGCTGGTGTGCAGACTGCGGAGTATGGCTGATGAAGCATTGAACAAGGCAGTCATAGTTCCCAGTTGCCTCTCAAAAATTCCAAAAGCCAAATATAAGAATGTTACATACACACATCTCTCTAGACTTCTGGTCCATTCTCAGGCATATGTTTTTCTATCAAGAAACACGTTTCAAAAGATTGTCTCCAGGCAAAGTCGGACAGGCGGGGACTTAATACTATTTAAGGACTTAGGGCGCATAACGGTCAGAGCATGACGATCTGTCGTTCATATTGACAGGAAACTGTATAATCATGACTCGTGTGCGAAGAAAAAGAAAGTACAAGCATATCATCCATTCAGGTGAAGCCACTATCAACTACAGCCACATGTCTATTAACCAATTATTCACGCCGCCAGCGCATTTGTTGTTGTATAGCCAAAATTTTCCATATAACTTACGGACTTGGGTAAGAGAAAAAAAAATGGTGCGTAATATTGGGATCCTCTGTGACATATTTAAAGAAGGGCCTATAAAATGAAGAAGAATAGGGTGTTTGGATAACATACAGTTTTGGATTTGAGTGCAATGCGATGTTGGCGGTGAAAAGGGTGTAAAGGTCAATTTCTTGCGGCTGTGGGTGGCCCAGGAAGTTGAGTCTAACTGTGGTGTAGTAACTTAGTTCCGTAACCTGCACAGGATGCTATACAGTAGTTGAAATGCGGATGTGGCAAAAAAAAGCCTGTAGATGTTGACTTACTGTTTTCGGCACTGTCGGAAGAGTGCACTAGAGTCGCCCACTGACAACCATAAAGTACATGTATCAGAGGATCACTTTTAACGAAATGAACTCATGGAGGAACTTATATCAAGAGGCAGATAATGCAGAGGGAAAGGGGGCGGGTGAGGGGGGGGGGACAAAAAACACAAGATCAAAATTAGTTTGAGGGAAAAAAAAAAGCACCAATGCAGAATATGTGGAGCAGCACAGGAAAAGAGGCTAACAGTCGGGCAAAGCCACAAAGAGAGCGACGAGAGCGATGTGATTGCTTGAAAAAATTTGTAAAAAATTAGAACATATAGAGATAGGAATGAGGAAATTCTGAGATATTTTTGCACCTGGGTCTAACCTGTGTCTCTGGCCATTTCTGGAAAATATTGAATATAGTCCCAAAGTGATTGAATCTTATGACATTAGTCCTCTGTTGTCCTGTGCTGCATCACATATTCATATATATTCATTATCAAACTATTAAGAAATAGAAATATTTAGTAAAACCCTGATTAGAGAAGATCTGATGTCCAGCTGAACTAAATCTGGGTGTGTGTGCATTGAATGCGATATGTGCAGGATCAAGGACAAGTACCAAGAGAAGAGAAGCTGATGAGCATGCCTAAAGCGCGACGATGGCGGGAGGCCACTCCACTGCGCGAAGAAAACAGGTTGGTCGGATTTGTGGTCTGTCTGTGTGCTGTTGGTTTTCTCATTGTCACACTAGCCATTCACGGGCCAGAGGAAAATGAGAAATTAACGCATTTCTTATTAGCAAAAAAGAGACCTGTTAGGTTGACTCAATCTGAGAAAACGGTCTGCGAGATGTATCTTCCCTGACTCTGGTCCAAATACCAAGCCATCACTCCGGGGAATATCAGGTCCAGTCAGATGTCAACAGGTGCCCAATATGGCAATAGTCGCGACGGAGAAGACAGGAGGCGCATGTACCTACAGGGAACAAGCATGAAAGCGAAGAACTAAACGCTTGCACTGGGGGGGGTTTTTAAGACCATTAAAAACCCCCAGTTCAGCAGGAAAGGAACAGGACCCCAACTTCAGCAACACAAGCGGGGGGAGGGGAATGGAGGACCAGACAGCTGGGGGTTAAAAATTTAGTGGTCACACGCACAGAGCAGGGCCAAGAATGGAGACTATGCTCAGCGTGATGTAACACGCGCTCGATAGGACAGCGTTGACCGTGTTGTGTAGTGTGTGACATTATTCAACTCCGTGAGCAAGTACCGCACGAGAAAGAGATACCATATTGCCTATGTTCAACATCTTAGGACACGAAATCCACGCTCTGTAGCCCCCGCCTTGGAGCCCTCCTCATCGACCTGTTGTTTTGGAAGTGGAGAGAAGCCTCATAACATTGGGTGGGTTTGATCTACCCTGCCAACGCTTTAACACAGACCTGGTGGAGCGCAGAGACACAGAAATTGTTCCGCACCAGGGAAGTGCAGCGAATGTGGCCCTCAAGCTATCCTGTAGAAAAGGCGGAGCACGGTGGCTGCTGCGACGTTTCTTTCGAGGAGGGAGGTTCAGTTCTTTCAGCATTGTTGGATTACGCAGCCTGGATTTCTGGTCTTTCAGAGATTTCGGCGAAGAAAAGAAATCCCTAGGGTCGATCCAGCTGTGACATCAAAAGTTATGACATCGTCAGTGGACCCGTAATAAGCAAGGGGGCTGGCATGGAAGGGGTTAATAGAATATAGCAACACACAGAGAAGGAATATACAGGACCTAAAAAAGAATAATCCCAAATAGGCTTAAGAGGAGGGATCTTGATGGTTTTATGCCCCTTCTGTTGTTACTTTTAGATCCTTTTGCTATATTTGCTGTTTAATCGTTGTCTGTGTGAGTAAAGCAGCGAATTCGCCGAAAATATCAGTAAGTTTTGTTTCTGTCTCGTGAATAAAAATGTAACTTGCAACTTGTCGTGTAGTTGTCTTGTATTTGTTGTCGAAAGAGAGTGTAGGTCATTATAAGTGTGGGAGGGAGGTTCCTATGAATGTGTGTTTCAGTAGGTTGCACCTAGGGCCACAATTTTAGCCACACGAAAAACTAAGCAGATTTCGGTAGAAACTTTCGTTTTGAGAAGTAATCAGCGAAGATATTTAAATTAGGCGAAATTTAGCACATGATGGCATTTGATACTCTCGAAAGGATGAATATCACAGGTTCAACGTGAGATTTTATGAAAGTGTAGAGTTGTAATGTGAACGTTGTAATGTGTAGATGTCTATCAAATGTGTGCCTAATCTGTGGTTGCAGGTTGGAGTCTTCATAACTGATGACCACGGCTATAGCTCAGTCAGGAAATGGAGGGCAGAGAGAAACAGAAACACTGATCAACGCGCAGGGTAGGTTTGGAGTTGTTAGTGATACGACGTTTGTGTTACTTGTTTGTACGTGATTACAGCACTGTAATTACCACCACACAATAGAAAGAGTACACACGCCCATACACACACATACACTGTATTAATTTGGGACTTTCCGGGTTGCACTGCTCCGGCATCGCCTCCAGGAATCGTTCACCTCTTTAATCTACTATGCCCCATAGTGTTCCTGTTCCAGACCGGAGGCACGTTAGAGATTTTCCTCATACACTCACAACCCCACCCACACACACCACACACACACACACAACACATGGACGTGGGACATGGTCATGCAAATGGATGATTCACACACACAAATGCACACACTTATATAACCAAAATCCACATACTTCTCGCTTCAGTACTACGGGCTACCCAATTCTGTCTTTTTGCCTGGCATGCCATGGTTGTTTAGTGTCTATGTAGGTTGCAGGATTGAAGGTGTAACTGCTCTGTTGCTCGTTTGTTCTCACATAGATTAATTTGACGTTTCATTTTTCATGATTGTACACGCAATATGCCTTATTTTTTTTTTATAGAAAGTTGCTTTTCACTAGTCTTTTTTGTCAGTGCACTTACCTCAGAGAATCTGATTAAGAAAAGGTTGCTTCCAGTCGTGTTATTGTCGTTTATCATGCCTCCGACATTGTATTTGGTGACTCCCGCACCACACCGAAAGGACATTAAGCTCGTTGGGCTAGTTTCTCCAACAGCTGGAAAGTCAATCTCATTTTTGGTCATTTTTTATTGGTATTTGTTTGGTCTCTAGCATCTTATCTTTCATATTTATAGGACAATCTTAATATTGTCTCTATGGTCTTATTTTCATCATAGGACCATTTAGTCTTAAACTATTTAGGTCACATGCATTTTCTACAGCAGGCAAGACTTTAGACAGTTTTTTTCTCAAAATGTCGACCTCACAACCTACTAAACTGTAAATGCTCATAACGCTGGAACGAAAAAGATTTACACCAGATAGGTTTCTTGTATTCATTGAGCAAGAGACTTGTCTGAAGGTTTTTAAATGTATAGTTTTTCTCAATGTCTTGACACTTAATGTCCTTTCGTGTGCTGGGTGACATATTTCTGCTGCTGCTCCACAGGACCTCCTTGCAGGAGGCAGGAGCGTGTTTCTGCGCACAAAAAAAAAGAAATTGGAAAAAGTAGACCGCGAACCTGGAGACTGCTCTGTACGAGTAGCTGGAGAAGCAAGACCAACGCTGCACTTCCCGATGGAAAACGGTGCCTGTTTTTTTTATTATTTGGTGTTTTGGTAATACAGTGGAACCTCCCTTATGAGACCTTCAAAATCCTCCAAAATGGGGGTCATAAATTTTGAGAAGTTTTGTTTGTTTAATTTTTTTTTTTTTTATAAGTAGTGATGTTTAATACTCTTACAAAGAGGTCATGTCTCAGAAAAGTAGTTCTTGTATGGAGGGAGTCTTATAATAGGGAGTACTTATAATGGAGGTTCCCCTGTTCAGGACTCCCAGTGCCCCATTTGGCGGCTATGAAGTACTAGAATTCTAAAGGACCCTCTAACAGAATGGTGGCATGATGCACTGGAACCATTACTATTTTAAGCATTCTCATGCCACTGGACCCCTCTTCCCGCTCTGGGACCCTGTATACTGTAGGTGATGGTGTCTCTGGGACCCCTTGTTTTGTGACGATGGGAGCCCTGGTACTTTATAGTCCACAGAGTGCGTCTCCGTGAAATTCGTGTTTCTCCCACCGGTTTCTTTCACAAAAAGTTATGTGGGTCCAAAATTTTACCCCACCCCACATCATCCAGTCACACAAAAATTGCAGGCAAAAAAAAAATAAAGAATTAGGTGGTCACGCCTCTGGCTGCGATGACCCTGCTCTCCCTGTGTGAGCAACCCGAATTTCACAGAGACGCCTCCGTGTCTATAAGTCCCACAAAAAAACCCAGGATCATTGTTTGCTTTGTTTTTCTGTACATGTCCCATTGCTGTCCAACTAGAAGTCATCATTGCATTTGAGTTAACATCCCGTCAAACCACACTCTTCCCATTTCATAGCTAAGCAGAAAACCTTACTGTTTGGTAATTTTTTTTTTCCCGTGAGATTGTACACAATTGTGTGCATTTCTTACCATTTAATTAGGTGAGTGGTTTAATGTATCAGACAGGCATGGTAGACACCTCCGTGAATCGCAGAAATCCACAAAAAGTTTGGAAACAAAATTATTTTGAAAATGCATTGCAAGGCATGAAAAAGTGAAATGTTACTGCTCATTTATTGAATTTTTATTGAATTTTCTTCAGCCCCTGGCCCCCGGCCATTTTCCTGGAAACCACTTTGCCGCCCTACATTTACCTGTTGAGTTTAACCATCGTCAAACCAACGCCTCCCATTTTCTGCTAAGCAAAAACTACTGTAAAACTTACTGTTGGTATTTTTCCCAATGAATATGTCGACCATTGTGTGCATTCCTTACCGTATTAATCAGGTGGAGTGTTGAATGTTCAAGCGTCTGAGTGGCATCTCTAAGTGAAGCTTGGGGGGGGGGGAGCTCAAATGTTATGACGTAGAAGAAGTTTCCATATTGTGTGCGAACAATACAAGAATACTTTTAGTTGTCCCGAATTCAGAACCCTTGAAAAAATACTTGTGTGCGAGGCAAAGAATGTCAAAAAGTGCTTGGTGCTAGAGAGAGTTAGCAAATTATATGTTTGGTTGAGTAATTTCAGAGCGTCTACTGAGATCTAATTGAAAGGGCCATGAGGTACACGAGTTGATTAGTGTGGTGGTTGATATTCCAGAGCACCTACGGTGAAGATTTGTAAGTGAAAAGGCATTGGATCACCTTATGACAAACGCGCTTATAGAATATGCTATCTATAGTTAATTTTGCTGTCTTATTCTGTTTCCAGCTGAGTAGCCAGGCCATCGCATTTCAGCAGAAGGCGGCCGACACCCCCACACCTTCACTGGCGAAGAGCCGGCAAGATCAGCGACACTCCTGGAGGTCATCAGCAGTACCGTGCTACGTTTTCCTTATCTTTCCCAGTGTGGATGATTTTCCTTTTTCCCCATCTTTAAAACCGTGGTTCGTCTCCTCCAAGTGTGGAGTGTTGCTGCCACAGTGGCGGGTATCAAAAACGGTCCACACTTAATGTTTCTCATCCCTAGCTGTTGCCATAGTGTTCTATTGTGTTTCGGTTGTTGGGATGATCCCTGTAGTCTTAATCCAGGGTACCACCCAACTCACAGCAACAGCGAGCCTTTTTTTCAGTACAGTTTCCATTAACTTTCCTGGGTATAGAATGGATTTGGTCACGCTATCATTCGAATAATGTTTATTACATAAGCCAGCCCATCTGAATAGCGCTTTTGCCCCCTCTGCATTTCTCTACGCAGTCCTAGTCGAAAATGACGGACTGGCATACCTAAAATAAGGCCTATCTTACTCCCAAAATTAAGAACGCTAGTTATTGTATAACCCTAGCTCAGGCATTTAGTACAAAATAAATCATTGTGGTGCCAAAGGCATTTTTGGTGATGACACGTTTACAGCTTTGTTGATCTCATTCTGTCTTTGTGTTCCCCCCCCCCCCCGTGGGGATACCGTGGGGTCTTTGTTTCTAGTTCCCCCACCTTCTGAAGTTCTGTGCTTGTAGCTTCTTCTATTCTAATCACTCACTCTCTTTGACATCTGCCTTTTCCCTTTGCTTGCTACTATCTCTGCTTAACCGGTCCATTCTCCTGCCTTTTTTCAATACACTTTCAAAAGATTTCCTCCAACCGAGTCGGACGATGTTATTAACTTTCGCCCGCCAATGTCCTCATTTATGGCACCCACAATGGGTTAACACCCATGTCACTTCAACTCATCTCATAGGAACCTGTTCTCCAAATACCCTATTTTATTAAATTTTGGAGGTAAGGATAGGCCTACTGTATATATTATGTGTGACAAGGAATTTGCAATATTTCCGATATTATACTTTTTTTCTATCCAGTTAAAGTTTAATGGTATTTTTTGGGGGCTGAAAATGGCTGGCGGCGAACGGGTTAAGCCAATAATGGCACATACGCATCTGCGCTCTAATTGACAGGAGTGTCTGAGCGAATCGAAAGAAGAAGGAGATTTATTTTGTGTTTTCAGAGTTGTCTGGCCACAATAGCTCTAAAAACAACCCAGCAAACAAACAACTACACGACAAGTGCAAATTGACGTTTATTTATTCACAGAGCAACAAAACTACTGGATCTTTCGTGCGAATGCGCCTTTATCCAACACAGACACGCAATTAACAGCAAACATCATATAGCAAAGTGAGCAAAAGTAGGCACAGAAGGAGCCAAAAATAAAAAACGCGACACATTCAAGATCAAAATAAAAACATACTTCCTCTCTACGTCCCACGTAGACTGTAAAAATAAAACGCACACTCAGATCGAAATAAACCAATACTTCTCTCTACAGTCCAACGTAGACTGTAGAGGAATATTGTTTTTATTTTTATCTGGATGTGGTGCTTTTTATTTTTTGCTCCTTCTGTTGCCCTACTTTTTGCTCCTTATTGCTATATTTGATGTTTGCTGTTTAAATTTGCTTGTCTGTGTTGATAAGGCCATTCGCCGAATATCCAGTAGTTTTGTTTTGTCTCTGTGAATAAATAACGTCAGTTTGCACTTGTCGTGTATTGTTTGTTTGCTATATGTTCCAGTGACTTTGCCGTCCGTTTCCATTTTTTTTATTTAAAAAAAAGCAAAGAGGGGGGGGGGGGGGGGGGGTGGGGGGGGGGGGGGGTGGGGGGTGGGGGGGGGGGGGGAGGGTGGGGGAGGGGGGGGGGGGGGGGGGGGGGGGGGGGGGGGGGGGGGGGGATGTGGGGGGGGGGGGGGGGGGGGGGGGAGATGAACCACTGCAAAGGATGTAGCATGTTAAAAATGTTTATGTATTATGAACATAAAAGATATTTTTCCATTTGTGTTTTTCCATTTCTCGCTCCCCTCCCACCCCCCTCTCTCTCTCTCGCTGCATCTATCCTCTTATTACAAAGACATGAGAAAAAATACCTCCTAAAAGAGTAAAATGGCTGTGTTCTACGGCTTTTATATTTTCCCCCCAGATTATTTGCGCGTGAGCAGGAGATTGCTGGAACGAAGTTGAATTGGCAAGAGTCGTCTCAGCATTCGTCCCTGCAGCAGAGACTTACCCGTTCTTGACAAACAGCTGGAGCACAACCAAGCATCCCTAGTGAGGAGAGACAACAGACCAGGTAGGTTGGATCGTCATCGTCGTTGTCGTCATCATCATTATCATCATCATCACGTCATCAACATCACCATCATCATCATCGTTCATGAATGGTTGTTTCTTGGACAAACCAGACTGGAGGAAACCAAGCATCCCTGATTGAGGGAGACAACAGAACCGGTAGGTTGATCGTCATCGTCGTCGTCCGTCCTTGTTATCATCATCCAATCATTATCAGCATCATGACTGGTTGTTCTGGACAAACGCTGGAGGGAAACCAGCGGCCCTGAGTGCGGAGAGACAACAGAATCAGTTAGGTTTGATCGATCCGTCTTGTGGCCGTCGTCATTATTACATCATCATCATCATCGTGACTGGCCATTCTGGACAAACGGCTCTGGAGGAAACCAAACATGCCCTGAGTGAGGAGAGACCAACAGAACCAGGTAGGTTTCATCATCATTGTCCTCATCATCATTGTTTCATCTCATCATCATCACATCGTGACTGTTTGTTTGGCTAACGCTGAGGAACCAAGCAGGCCCTGAGTGAGGAGAGACAACAGAACCAGTAGGTTCATCGTCATTGTCATCATCATTCATCACCTCATCATCATCATCATCCTTGTCATGACTGGTTGTTCTGGACCTACAGCTGAGGAAAACCCAGCAGGCCTGTGAGTGAGGAAGACAGCAAACAGGATAGGTTATCATCTTCATCATGCATTGTTTCATCATCCATCATCATTTTTCTCATCATCATCATTATTTCATCATCATCATCATCTCTCTTCGTAACCTAGTTTTCCATCACCTGGACGTTTCGTGTGCTTGTAACGTCCGCTAATCTGCCACTCTCTGGATCTGCCTTGTCCCTTGCGTTCCTCCATCCACTAGTTTTCTGACTTTTTGGCCCATTCTCCTGCCTTTTTTTTCTCCAATAATTCTTCCAAATAAATTTTCTCATCTGAATCAGAATGGTCGGCGACTCACGGGGAGACCCGTGAAAACTGAAACCGGATTAAATACATACTTATCCTTATGGCATATGGCCTGGGAAACAGAAGAAGAAGAAGAAGTCATGTTGTTTTTGTTCCCCGCTTAACACTCTGGTGCCAAACCCCGTGGCATTTGACATTTCGCATGGCCCTTGATTGGGAGGGAAATACGGTTGGCTGCTTTAAAGGGCCGCCGCCCCATGGACTGCCATACCCGACTTCAGGGGAGAGAAGTACCTGTAATACGACTCCTTTTCACTTCAGCCAGTGTGCAGACCATGTCCCAGCACATGACTGATGAGGAGGTGGGAGACCGTCACCTTCTGCAGGGAGAGCAACAAGCTGCTGTAGTAGAGGAGAAAAGGCCGACTGCAGTCACTGCAGCAGGAACAAGCGTCCAATGTTACATTTGTTGTTTTATAGTATTGTAGTTGTGGTAAAGGGATTGTAGAGTGTGTGTAGTGTAGGGTATTGAGAGCAACAAGTCTGCTGAGAAGAGGAGAACGGCCGACTGCATCACTGCAGCAGGACAAGAAGGCCAATGTAACGTGTTGTATAGTATTGTATGTGGTAAAGGTTGTAAGTGTGGTGTGAGTGTATGTAATTGAAGAGCGCTCTGGAGAGGAGAATGGCCGCTGATCACTGCGAGCATGAACAAGAGCCCAAGGTACGCGATTGTACGTGTGTATGTGGGTAAGGGTTGTAGAGTGTGGTGTTGATAGTGTAGTGTATTGAAGAGCAACAAGCTGGCTGAGAGAGGAAACAGCCGCTGCAAGTCACGCCGGCAGGAAACAGATGTCCAGTACTTGTTTGTTGTACTAAGTAATTGTATTGTGGGTAAGGGTTTGTAGAGTGTGTATAGTGTATGTATTGAAGAGCAACAGCTGCCTGAGAGAGGAGAACGGACCGACTGCAGTCACTGCAGCAGGAACACAGAGCCCGAGGTACGGCGGTTGTATAGTATTGTGTGTGGTAAGGTTTTAGAGTGTGGTGTAGGGAGTTATTGAAAGCCCGCTGCTGATCGAGGATAATGGCCGACTAGCAGTCACTGCAGCAGGACAGATGCCAAGGTTACTGTGTTGTATAGTGTTGTAGTGGTGTTAAAGGGTTGTAGAGTGTGGTGTAGTGTAAGGTATTGAAGAGCAACAAGCTCTGAGAGAGGAGAACATGCCGAACTGCCTTCACTGCAGCAGAACAAAGGCAAGGTACTTGGTTGTTGTATGTATTGTAGTGTGTAAAGGTTGTAGAGTGTGGTATAGTGTAGTGTTTGAAGAGCAACAAGCTCTGAGAGAGGAACGGCCGCTGCATCACTGCATCAGGACAAGCGGCCAAGGTACGCGTTGTATAGTAAAATTGTAGGTGGTAAAGGGTTTTAGAGTGTGTGTAGTGTATGTAATGAAGAGCACGCGGCTGAGAGAGGGAGAAAGGCCGACTGCAGTCACTGAGAGAGCGCATGACCAGAGGTCCACGGTACGGCGTTGTATAGTATTGTAGTGTGTTAAGGGTTGTAGAGTGTGTGTAAGTGTAGTGTTTGAGAGCAACGCTGCTGAGAGAGGAGAACGCCGACTGCAGCACTGCAGCAGGAACAAGAGGCCAAGGTACATTGTTGTTGTATAGTATTTGGTAGTGTGGTAAAGGTGTTGTAGAGTGTGGTGTAGTGTAGTGTTTGAAAGGCACACTTGCTGAGAGAGAATGGCCCGACTGCAGTCACTGCAGCGAACAAGAGGCCAGTACAGCTTGTTAAGTATACATGGGTGCTGCTACTCTTTCATTTCCATTGATTTCAGATTTTTTATTTTTACGAGAACTGAACTTCAGTTTTTTTTATTTCTAACAAAACGAAATAAATTGACCACTATCAGGCCTACCGATTAGGGCGTTTTGAGACTTATGGTTCTATTTCTTGGAATTACAAGTTAACTCTGTTCTGGTCATCCCCTCAGTTTGGGCCCATGTCCGTCTGGCAGCCCTCGCTCTTTTTCCACGATCTTCTCCAGGTCTGCTTTGGCCTTCCAACTTTCTCTTGCCCGGACTGTGGTTCAGTCCAGCGCCTGCGTGGTGACTGTGTCCGCTGTTTGCGTAGGGTGTGGCCGCTAATTCATGTACCATACTGTAGGTGTCTTTCATTTATTTTATTTCTAAGAAACTTTTACAGTGCTTAATCTAAGCTCTAAGCGCTTAAGCGCATTTGAGCAAATCAGCTCACCGCAAGCCTCGTTGACAAGGTTGCTCTGCAAAAAAGAAAGTATGAGATTGTTTGGTTAGCTTTCTTGGACTATTGTATTCGTGTCGACGTTGTTGTGTGCAGGCTGTCGCCTCCCCCCCCCGCACCTCTCTCCTGTAGGTCTCTTTGTGTGAATGTTTTTGACACGGAAGTGATAGTCGTACTTTATTCTAGTTGTTTATTGAAATCAACAGAAAATTGTTATCATTTGTAGGTAAGAAGCCCCTAGTTATAGCTCAGTGCATGGGGGTGTCGCATAGGAGAAGTTGGTGTCGGTGGAGAGAAGACTCTGGCCATATTGACTAAAATGTGTTGTTATTTATCATATTAGTGCAGTAAAGAGCTGGAGGAAACATCTCAGTCCCTTGCAGGCCATCGGTGCGTGAAGTCACGCCCAGAAGGAGGGTGGTTTGAGGTGGTAATTTCCTTCATGATTTTACATACTATATATGAGATATTATGACAGGTTAAGAAGCTGGAGGAACAGATCAGCCCCCCCCCCCTTGCAGCCTCTGTGCTTGAAGTCAGCAGCCCGAAGGAGGTTGGTGAGTGATTCTTCATTGATTTTACTTACTATATAGTGAATGATTTTGACAGGTAAGAAGTCTGGAAGGAACAGTCCCCCTTCCGGCCTCGGGTGCGCTGAAGTCGCAGCCCAGAAGGAGTTGGTGAGGTGGTAATTCCTTCATTGTTTTCATCAACTAATAGTGATGAATTATGCAGGTAAAGTCGAGAACAGAATCCCCCATGCAGTCTCGTGCGTGAAGTCACAGCCCAGATAGGAGGTGGTTGATGTGGTAATATCGTTCATTGATTTACTCAGCGATAAGTGATTATATTATGACAGGTACAGAGGCTGAGGAACAATCAGCCCCTTGCAGCCTCGGTTCTGAAGTCCACAGCGCGAACGGAGGTGGTTGAGGTGGAGAAGATACGGTTAGCGCGGAGGCGAGCGCTGGAATTCCCGCACATACACCGCCTGTGGGACAGAGCAAACAGACGACCCATGAACACACCGGCAGCTGGTGTAAGCACTTCTTCTTCATTCGTTCGGCTTGTTTCCTGTCACATGCGCGTAGATGCTCATGCTGCCGTATGCAGTTTCGTGACTAAGAAGTAGTGCAACTAAGAAATAGTTAGGCCCAGCATGTCCGACTTCGGCTGAGAATTTTTGTAAAATTTCTATTAGAGAAAGTAAAAAAAAAGGCAGGAGAATGGACCCATTAGACAAAGCACAAGCCATGACAGAAAGCAAAGGAGAAAGACAAGAGTCAAGAGATTGACAGTAAGGAAGTTACAGCACAAGCATTTCCAGATGTGTGAACTTTTTTTAGTAAGAAGAGCCCCCAGTATCACCCTGGGAGGGGGGGGTTTAAGCATTTAGCTTCATGTAATATGTGATTCTCCTTGGCTTTAACGGGCTGTGGAGACCATTGACATACGCTAGAACACCAGGCTACTAAAACTGTTGTTTTATGCTATGCATAGTTATGTGGGGATTGTCTTTAGCCATGGCACGCTCCTAGCATCTAAAATTCTCCAAGTCCGAGTGTGGCTGCTCACAGTGCGGGGTAATCAAAAACGGTCAACACATAATGTTCTCACCCTACTGGTTGCATTTGTACCCTAGTGTTTAAGTGCTTTGGCTGTTGCGATGAAGCCTGGATTCTTTTTACAACACACAATATGTGACACAGCACATAAGGGCCATTAAGTGTCCAAATACCATTCTGAGATAATCATACAGTTAAAACTTCAGACAATCCTTTCTATGTACGGGGAACTATTCTGTATTTTTTCCTTCCAAGTTCTGACATTTTACAGTTTGTATGATTTATGTCAGCGCTTTGAGAAACAGTCGGATGGTGTCGCCGCTTGAGAAAACAGTCTAAGTCTAAGCCAACAATAACATCAACACAAGGGAAGGCGTAATGGCCCACCCCCCCCACGCCGGCCCACTTCTCACCATATGTTACTATACACCACTATTACTAGTACTAAAGTCTATCTAGCTAAAGAATTGCATTGACCTCATTTTAAAGCACTTATTAGTAGTATTTACAGAAGACATATTAAGAATAACCCTTTGTAGATATGAAGTATAGATTTTGAGAACACGACAACGCCACAACTCGAATATCTTTTCTGTAACCAAGCAATTTTAAGGACTTTTGGGCTCAAAGATGGCTGGCGGCGAAAATGTTAAATCTACTTCTGAAGGTATGATAATCTTGTATACTATCTCAATGTGATACAGGCCCAGTACTTGTTCCTAAACGACCTATCCGGGTTGTCATTTTAGCCGATTCGTCGAGAACAGGGGGGGGGGGGAATTAAATCGCTTTGAATCGGTTGTTTTTTGTTGGAGAGATCACACCAAATGGGTTGAAAAATGCTCAATCACTGTTAGGTTTTGGGTTTTTTCTTTGCCGTATCGGCCCCCTGACCCCAAGCCGATCTGTGTTTTTACTCTTTTTCTGTTGTTTCATTTCAAAATGAAAAACGCCGCCTATCATATGCACCACATGTTTTTCAGACAGGAAGGACCTGATCAAAGCAGCTGCTAAAACCAAGGAGGAAATGTTCAGAGTCAGGTTTCGTCAGAATGTGTTGGTTGATTGCCAAGGAACCATCACAGAAAGGATTCAGATGCCGGGCATTACTGGAATCATTGGTTTGGGCGGTTTACAAGCAGGGCCGGTGTCTGGTGGCCGGCGTAGGCCCCCCAGTGGGTCCATTCGGCAAACGTCTAGTGGTTCAGGGGGAACGCCCCCTGAATCTTTTTTACAAGAAATTAAGTGCAAAAAACCTTTAATATTGCACAGGTCCTAAGAACCATAAACCATTAATATTATGTATTTACTCAATCTCTCCCTCTTTTTTTTATATATATTTTGCGTAAGGGGTGAGTGGTTACGGAAACCAGGTACCCCCCCAGGATCCGGTCCTGATGCTGATAGTACCTTCTTGCTTTTTTTTTTTTTACGCGATCATTTTTGGCTGAAATGATTTGTTGTGGGATAGCTATCCCACCATTCTCTACGCGAGTGGAAGGTATTTTGTGATCGTTTGTGCCTACCCTCTCATTGTTTTTTTCTTCCTGTGTTTCCACCTAACTCCTTTTCAACCGCCAATGTCGCAGTTTTGCACCACAAAGTTTAACACCCATGTCACTAAAAGTATCAAATCAGGGCCTGTTATCCAATACCCTATTTTCTTAATTTTTGGGAAGTAGTGATAGGCCTAATATTAACATGTCACAGAGAATTCCCAATTATTGGCAGATAATTTTTTTTCTCCTCCGTTAACGTTTAATGATATTTGGGGACAAAAAAATGGCTGGCGGCGAAAAAAAACAAAGGGGGGTTTTTTCTTTTTTTTTTTTTTAACTCTTTCTGTGCTATGTAGTTTTTGTTACGTCTTGGTTTCGAGTGTTTCAACGCAAGAGGGGTAACTTTCTTCTTTTTGTCGTGTGCATGCCAATTGCTTTAAATGACAGAAACTTACAAAATCTCTATAAAATTTTTTAAAAAAGCATGGCAGTGTGTTTAGCAATGAATGTCCTTGCATTGGTGGGAGTGTGGATTTCCTTGCGGGTAATTCCCCATTGCGCTAGAGAGTACTTTGTTATTCTGCCTACGGACCTAGGCAGGTTCTACTACCACTTTTGCAGGAAGAAAGGCCTCAAGGCCTGAGAAAAATAAGACAGATGAAGACAGGGTAATAGAGATAAAGGATTGGAGAAGCGGATCTGCTGGTTTAAAAAAAGGAACTCCCACGCAAAGCAGAGAACATTTACTTCAAGCACTCCCACTATGTGTTGTCCTATCTTTTGGAGCTATGTCTGGGTTTGTTCTATAAGGCATGGACAAAAATAGTTTATTCCTCTTGTCGGTTGACATTCAACACACAACCAGAACTCAAAAAAAATACATGCTGGCTTAAGAGTTAAAAGCTGTTGCACCAAAGACATTCATTTTCTCTTTGATTTTGTGAAGTAACAGAGGATTTAACCCCTTGTATCCTGATATTGCAAACAATGCGATCATTTTCGCTTTGCTTTTGTGAGTAACATTTAACCACTTGTATCCTGATATTGCAAGACAATGCGTCAGTTCTCTTAATTTTGTTTGAATAACATTAACCACTTTGTATCCTCAATATTGCAAACAAATGCCGTCATTTTCTCTTTATTTTTTGTTGAATAGGGTTGTTCTCCAATATGGTGTACCCACGGATAGTGTGTAGTTTTGAGCATTTAAGCAGAAAGATGCTGATGTAATCTAAATCTGTCAATTTGTGTTATTTCTCATTTATTAAAGAAATGGTAAAAAATTCAAAGTTAATCTTTGCCTCTGTGTTTTTTATTTTGTTTGAATGTATGATTTGCAGGCAGTGGATGGTTGATTTGTGACATGCCCAACTGCCTATCATGTCTGTGGTCAACTTTTCTTTAAAATGTGAAAAGATCATCCCATTAATGTTTTTAAAACATGTTCAATATGACATCATTTTAATAATAAGGGATTTTTCGACATGAAAATGGTTATAATGAGAATTTAAAAGAACAAGATTATAGATTCGCACCAGTCCGCTTCACTTCCACGTTTTACGCACAAACCTTGTACGAATAGCCACGTCGCCAAAAGTCGCGACCGTTTACGCGTTTAAATACACATAATAGTACCGTGAAACAAAATATGTATGCTTATTAAGGAAATCCATCGATAATTATCAAAACCCAATGAAGTGTGTTACGGTACGTCGTTTCACTTATTCAGGTTGCATTTTAAGCGAAAATCATTTTTTGGTGCCAATATTTTAACCTATTGGGACTATTTTTTACAACGCGCATGACTATTTCCATCAGCGTAAGTTCTTTACCTTACGTTGGGTAATATCGTTCTGCCATTTCGCAACGTCAACGCAATTTTTGGTTTGGGTTCCGTGGATCGACGCTGTTGTTGCGTTAATACCACGAGGCTACCCGTGATCTTCGCTAATGTAAGTTTTAGGTTTTAATTAATCATTTCGCGTTTAGAGTGCGTTCTACAACTTTAGAAAGATTATGTATAGGCAATGTTCATCCCAAATCGCTTGACCGATGCATATCTCCAGGCCGTATTAAAGACGCCAATTTTCGCGGACTTGTAATTTGTATGTCTGGCAAGAAGGCTCTGACTCGTAGTTTCGGACAATATCTGGCATTTCTCTGTTATAATTCTCAGTCGTGTTCATAGCTGTTAATTTAAATGTTTGGTACATTAAATAAGAGTTTACATTGGATTTCTGTGTTTTGAAAATGATAGTATTTTATTTTTAGCAGATTTGTCAGATCGATTACTTTCGCAACAATACCCACAACAATCGCTTCAAAGTTGCGTTAATTACAGAGTCGCACAATACTTCTCATTTCTTCTATAAATTTATTTGCCTGTAATTCGAAGTTACATAGGTTATCATGTTTTATTTTTATTTTGTGTAAACGAATGATTGTTTTGTGGTCTAAAGTTACTTTTGGATTAACATGGACTTGAACCATTGCCCATTATATTTCAACAAGGAATGCAACGAAAGCTTGGTCTTGTTACTGAAGGGAATTTTGAAGGAAAATTTTTATTTATTGCTCTTGGCGTTTGAAGTAATTAAGTTGACATTTTTTTAAGTGAGAAAGCACAATAAAATCCAAATTGAAATTTTATGAAGAACATGCATGGGACCAAACAAAACAATGAATTCTTTGGGATAATCATGTACTGTGCAACAGGTAAACTAAGATCTGTGGGTTCTGTATTGCATATTTCATTCATTGTGCCTAACTGACATTTTTTGGATGAATGTATAGTTTTTACAACAAGAAGCATGTTTTGAGTTGTTTTATTTAATCATTTTTGTTATTGTACGAACACACTTGAGTATTGACTGGGTAGAGTTCTAAGTATATTTTTATTTTGGTTGCAGTTTTGGAATTATAAGTGCAACACAGAAACTGGTGTGCCTATGTTTCCCTTGTTGCATTATATGGAACATGTTTTGTGTTAGTGAGGGTTTAATGTTAATGAAATATGACCGTATTAAAAGGAATGGTAAACCAATTTTTCAACATTTTTAAATTAATGTACGAAAATTCATGCAATGTACGGCATACTATTAATCAGTTTATTTTGAAATGAGGTTGCACTTTGGATAAAAAAATTTGTAAAAGTCACTTATTTTTTTTTAAATTGGTGACAGTTGTTTTATATGCTTACATAAGTGTAAAGGAGCTAATAACAAGTACTTTTAAAACATTTAATTATATGCCGCTGTACTCCTTGGTAATATTGGGTTCCTAGCTCGTGATCCGTCGGTTTGAGTGTAGCGGTCAGCCCAGCTGGTTCACAGTGGTGTGTCCCTTGGAAGGCCACTTACTCCTATTTTCCTCACTCCCCCAGTGTAAATGGTATCTGCACGTCAGCTGTGAAAAGTCCTTCGGATAGAGACTTCAAAAACTGAGGTCCCTAAATGCCAACGCATGCACAAAGATCTTGCGAACGACGTTATAGCCCATACCCACTATTCGGTACGAGTAGGTTGTGTGTGTGGGTGGATGGTGACCAATTCCACATAGCCACCTTCTGTGCGCTATTATAGTATTGGTCTGACTGAGACCGTTTAGCGAGGGGCTGGATAAACATCCCCAACTGGAAGAGAAAAGATATTGCTGAATTTTGCTGTTCGATCTTTAACATTTTGGCCAGTAGTTTGGTAACCAAAGTTATGAAACTTGCAAGCCAGTTTTTATCAAAGTCTTTATGCTAACATTACTGCTTGAATTTAGATTTTTATTTTCAACAGATGTTACCGAGAAGTAACAGGCCTCGCTGTGAAACAGTGTAGCTGCGCCAGACCTCCTGCACAAAGCCACAGCCCCTTCCGGTTTGTTTTTCATCAAAGAACGGACTAAGAAAAACCAATTATGAAGTAGTGAAGGCTTTGCATAGACAGAATTAAAGAAATAGTCCAGAAAGATACAATGGTGTACAAAGAACTGTAGACAAAGAGTAAATCTCATATAGACATATGAATGCTGATCAAAAGCATAGAACTGAAAGTCTCTCATTAGATGCAGGCTTCCAGGGAAAGGAAGAAAGCTTACAACAAACTCAACCGCCAAGACGAGAGCCACTCAAGGGTACACGGTAGAATGAGGGAAAGAGAAACGTAGACAGAAAGGCAATGCATTCACAAGCTTCGTCATGTGAATGGAGAGGCGCCTGTCCAAATACATAACAGGAAGTGAAGCAGCAGTAAGAAAGCAGCAACAGATGTCCAAACGAGCAACACAGTGCCAGTCAGAAACGTAGATAGTTGAGAAGAAATTAGTGTGGATGACTGACGACTACCAATTACCCTGTGGCTGATTGGTCGAACCTCTTGAAGCGCGACAACTTCATCATGCCGTTCCAACGCCACGGTTTCTCTGCAGCCAGAGGACACCTGCAGCAAGACGCAAAGCTCAAGCCGGGTGAATCGGTTCTAAACCGAATAGTCCTTTCCGTTTTGTTGGGAACTGGTAGTCAGACATAATTTGAAGAGCTCACCAAGGAACGGAACTGTTTTCAAAAGACTTGAAACCCCGCATCTAAAGACGAGAATGCAACAATATAAAAGAAAAGCTGGAAGAAGGTGCTTGCAATCCCAGAGGAAGGAACACACTGAATTACTGCTGTCATTACTATAAAGTTTCTGGATATTCCATTTCATTCGGCAAGAGTTTAGTACTCGGCGCTGACCAGGCGCACTCTGGACTTCTAGTTGCGCAAAAAATCGGCGTCAAAGCGAAATCATGCGATCACTGGAAGATGGAGGCACAATCATTCCTCAAGTTCTGCCTGGCCCCTCGCCCCTCCCAGATCGAACTTGGTTTCACGAAGTCTGGGTAGAAGCGGTTCAGTGCTCACCAACATTGACAAGACTTGTATGGTGAATTTATGGAAACTAAACATCTTCGTTTTCCATGAGCTTTTCGAAGTTTGCAGAAAATGTCGACCCAAAGATGTCCTGTCCGTCCGATGAAGATGTCGCGTTACGCCTAGTGTCTGTGCGAATACTGCCCAAATTCAGAGCTGCTGCTGAACGCAGTGAATGCACTTGCTGCTCGGCGAAACCCCCTGTTGCCGGTATGCACATCTACCATGGGTGGACCTGGTCACCTGTGGGAGAGAAGCGGCACCTGGAAGAATGACCTGTGCCCTATGGCGACTGATACCTGTTTGCCCATGGTCTGGATCACCATCTCCGACCCACTGTATCGGCAACGAAGGTCGCGTCGAGTGGGACGATGGACTGCAGTGACACAACGTTACTGTCAAAAGGGTGCGTAATTTGAAGGGAATATTTGTTTTTTAGTTTTAAAGAGTAAAGGATTTTCCATATCTTTTTGGCAGGTGTGGTGGTGTGCATGTCACGTGGCCTTGTATACTTATGGTGTTTGCTGGGGCTGGGAGTGTCATGAGTCTGATATGTAGGTTGATTTTTTTTATGTAATTTTTGCTTGGTGATTACATTATTACAGTTTGTAAAGCGCCATAAGTAATTCTAATAATTTCTTGATATCATGTTTTTCTTTCCCTTTCTCTCCTAACCTTTTATGCAGGCGTTCAAGGGGAAAACACCAGAATTTAGTCTCAAATAAGAACACATAATTTTTATTAAGATCGGTAGTACATATAGGAAACTTTTTGTTTTAATGAAAGGTCTTTTTATGTGTGTGGCAGGCAAAAGAATACTTAGCATGCCTCATTCCAGGTCTTCCCAAGCGTCCTGCAAAACAAAGTTGTCCCAGGGACTCCACTTACATTATAGAGGGTCTAGGCATAGAGGGTCCCAGTGCATTGAGGGATTGCTAAACGAATTTTTTCTAGTGCATCCAGTGGGAACCCCCTGCAATTTCTTTTAGAGGGTCCTATTGAGAATTTTTAGTGCTCGTCACCCCCAAGTGGGGGCCCTGGAGCCTGTCACATTAATGATAACCAGAAAACCCAAGCGCCCTGGTGTTATTTTTTCTATACATCCCTGAATGGATACATAACACTGGGCAAGGGCTGATTGTGTGAGAGTTTTGGTTTTTCAGTGCCGCAAAAGGTGCTGATTCAGCTGGCACTGTGGACGAGCCTGGTGACCTGCCTGACGGCGGACCTTCTCTCTGGCTCACACCTGTTCTCGTGCCACTGCAGTTCCCGCCGTTTGAGCTGTTCACATGGGATGAACCCATTCCCCCCCCAGCTGTTGGCAATGTGCTTGACTTTGCCGAGAACTTCACCTGCCTGGTCCAGGATGAATTCTCGGCCCCCACTGCACCACGAGCGGTCCCTGTCCCCCCGATGTGTGCTACTATGCTGCCCGTTGCAGGAGATTAATGACAGAGTCGCTGGTCTTTTATCATGAAGACACACAGCATGATTTCATGCTGTGCTTCATTTACAAGCCACAGCTGTTCATCATCTCAGCGTATTCATTGGTCAATTTGGAGCACATAATTCCGTGGGACAGGATGGCTGTCCATCTTAACAAGTCACGGGGCCCTTTGCCGACTCTCTTGTGCCCTTGACGATTTGGGGGTGACAGGTTCGAGAAATTCTTCGGCTCCATACACGGAAAGGGGACCTTCGACGGGAAAGTGCTGTGGTTAAACACACTGCCACAGCTGTAAAAGCTGGCAACGCCAGCCTCAGCGATCCACAGGGCTTTTCGGAGTAGTGCACGTAGTACTCGGCAACAGTCCAGGGAGAAGATTGCGACACTTCTTCGCACTTTCTTCTGGTGAGTCTGGCATGATCCTGAGAAACAGGCCAAGGAAAGTTAAGACTGTCCAAAGGAACTCGACGATTCATTCTGTCAAATTGTTTGAAAAAAACACATCAGCACTCGCCACGCTCTCCTGTGTTTTGCCCAGCGTGTTTTTCACTGGATTTGTGATTGCCTGTATGTCTAGTACTCAAGCATGGACATGCCAGAAGCTGCAGGCAATTGGCTGTCCCATTGACGACCCCTGGTTTTGCAGACAATGACCCACGTACCCCTCACTCACCCCCTTCATCCCCACCTGCTTTCCCCTGCCCCTCATTCTCCACCCATCACTCCACATCCCCTTCACTGAACCAACTGGTGTACACTTGGTGATTTGTGAATGTATCCCTACAAGGCCGTCAGAGACTTGTCAGTACTATGCCCAGAATTTACCCAAGTGTTCACCTCTGGACTCGTAACATGGAGCGAGAATTGATACTTGGAGCACAGCCTGGATCTCATAACTGTAACGTGTGGATCGGCTGACGAAGCAGAGTCCTGGATCTCTGTTGTGCGGTTGTGGTATAGTATATCCTCCAACGCTTCTTCCCTGCTCGGGAATTGGTTTTTCTTTCATGACTGGAAATCAATTCCCAAAGTAAGGACTTTAGAATTGATTTGATTAAATCAATGTGTAGTGTGGTAGTGCATTGATCTGAGATTTGTTTTGTTTTTCTTTCTTAACAAAACCCCCCAACTGATTCAGTTTTACATTTTTTCAATCAAACGGAGGTTTTAATGTCAACATTTTTTTTCGTGCATCCCATTCCTGGAGAAGGGGCAATTACTTGTTCCTAGTGGATGAGACAGATATTCACTTAAATGATTTAGTAAGGATGATTTTGTTTGTGCAAAACAAGACCTGTCATCAACTTGGCTTTGACTGTTTGTATGATTTTGATGAACAGAAAATATTTGCACGCTTGTCCTCTGTGGGTGAATTAGAGAGATTATTAAATTTTAGTAAGTATGTTTTTTGTTTGTGCTTGAAAAGAGCTCATAAATTTCTTTAAGAGATCCAGGGTTGTCTTTTCTCTGGAGTGACTCACAAATGGGTAAAATTAATCTTCCAACACATGGTTTGCTGAATGACATGTATTTTGTAAATAACTAGAGCTTTCCTTTTGCTTGAGTTTTTGTTTCTCTATTCCCATTTGTCATTCAGATCAAATGGGACATGCTTTTTTAAATTATAATTCATAAATACTCCTCCGAAGTCGTGTGGCTGCCCAAGTGGCGGAGTAATACAAAACAGTATATATCCGCTAGCTTGTGCATTTGTACCCTCGTATCCCATTCTTCGGCTGTTGGTATAACCCTGGAGTCCTTAGCTAGGGTACAGACACAAACATAAATGACCAATCATTTATGATGGTTGTGTGAAGTTTTAGTTCATTTTTTCTGTGCACACACATCCACACACACACACAAAGAATGTTGTTTTCTGTTGATAATTTTATGTTATTTCACAAGTCAAGAACAAATTTTTACTGTTGTGTTAATTCACTGCTTATCTTCACCATGTTTAACCTGGTATTTGCAGTACCCCAGGATCAGCCCACATGTATAGAGACAAATATGAATGTGTGTATGTTTTCCTTTTATTATGATGTGCACATATGTTGTTGTTCTGTGAGAAATTGATCGGTTTCGTAAATACTGTATGCGTTGATTGAATTCCTTTTTTTATATGCTTTGAAATTAATTCTTTTTTATTATCTTTTTAGGGGTGGTGATGGAGTATTTATATTAAACTGTTAAAATGATTATTTGTGTTTGATATGTATTCTGAGGATTTCAATGCAGTACCATATTTTTTTTTACTATAAGGTGCACCTTTGTGTATCCCCCTCCAATTTTACCCAAATATCATTGGTTATTGATTGTTTTACTATTTATTAGTCATACGGTGCAGGGGCCTGAGTTGGGGAAAACCCCTGTTGCCTTATTCTGAAAAATATGGTACTTGAGCGCGTTCGCCTTTGTTTTTATTATGGAAACATTTAATTCATATTTTCTCACTCTCACTCTCTCTCTCGTCTTCATCTTCTCTTCTCTCGTCTCTCTCACACACACACACATCACCTCCACACCAACAGCACTCGCTCAACAAAAATTCATGCCTTCCTCTAAAGCCGGACGAAACCCGCAACATTGGAATGGGACCGTCCCTCTAACTGATTACTCTAAGCTTAACACGAGCGCCAATTATAAAGAGTACTGTACAGGAAGTTTTTTCATTTATTTTTTTCAGCATATTGCAATGCAACACAAGAGAAGAACTTACTTGACTCCTGATGACCATTATAGGCGATCAAGAGAAACGTGCGGCAGACTCCATGCTTTGGTTTCCGTTGCAAAGTAATGGTTTCCGTTGCAACATATTGGCACAAATCTTTAATCCCATCCACGCTCACAATAAAAGTAACATAGATTAATTCATTAGATACATTACTTTGACGACCTAAGCTACTAGCAAGTGGAGAAAGTGTTGTCGTCTTTGAAACTTTGTAAGAAAAAAAAAGTTGTCACCCACATACTGTATGGGCCAATATTTTCATGATATTTTTTCATATCCCTTACAACCTCCAACATTGTTTATTATTTATAAACTGTTTATGTCCAAATCAGTACAACTCAAATAAACAGATTTTTTCATTTCAAAGTGGTTTTAGGTTCATTCTTGGGTGCCTTTGGTTTTCCGGTTGCGCGAGTAATCTGCCCGCCAACCAACTATACTTTGACCCCCTATATTGTCTGTATATTGCATCAAGCCTATCCTTTTTTTTGTACATAACGTGTATAGTTTACACCCTAGCTCCCA
>JAGGCT020004059.1:503878-506378 GCA_017654935.2 Phymorhynchus buccinoides
AAAAAAAAAAAAAAAAAAAAAAAAAAAAAAAAAAAAAAAAAAAAAAAAAAAAAAAAAAAAAAAAAAAAAAAAAAAAAAAAAAAAAAAAAAAAAAAAAAAAAAAAAAAAAAAAAAAAAAAAAAAAAAAAAAAAAAAAAAAAAAAAAAAAAAAAAAAAAAAAAAAAAAAAAAAAAAAAAAAAAAAAAAAAAAAAAAAAAAAAAAAAAAAAAAAAAAAAAAAAAAAAAAAAAAAAAAAAAAAAAAAAAAAAAAAAAAAAAAAAAAAAAAAAAAAAAAAAAAAAAAAAAAAAAAAAAAAAAAAAAAAAAAAAAAAAAAAAAAAAAAAAAAAAAAAAAAAAAAAAAAAAAAAAAAAAAAAAAAAAAAAAAAAAAAAAAAAAAAAAAAAAAAAAAAAAAAAAAAAAAAAAAAAAAAAAAAAAAAAAAAAAAAAAAAAAAAAAAAAAAAAAAAAAAAAAAAAAAAAAAAAAAAAAAAAAAAAAAAAAAAAAAAAAAAAAAAAAAAAAAAAAAAAAAAAAAAAAAAAAAAAAAAAAAAAAAAAAAAAAAAAAAAAAAAAAAAAAAAAAAAAAAAAAAAAAAAAAAAAAAAAAAAAAAAAAAAAAAAAAAAAAAAAAAAAAAAAAAAAAAAAAAAAAAAAAAAAAAAAAAAAAAAAAAAAAAAAAAAAAAAAAAAAAAAAAAAAAAAAAAAAAAAAAAAAAAAAAAAAAAAAAAAAAAAAAAAAAAAAAAAAAAAAAAAAAAAAAAAAAAAAAAAAAAAAAAAAAAAAAAAAAAAAAAAAAAAAAAAAAAAAAAAAAAAAAAAAAAAAAAAAAAAAAAAAAAAAAAAAAAAAAAAAAAAAAAAAAAAAAAAAAAAAAAAAAAAAAAAAAAAAAAAAAAAAAAAAAAAAAAAAAAAAAAAAAAAAAAAAAAAAAAAAAAAAAAAAAAAAAAAAAAAAAAAAAAAAAAAAAAAAAAAAAAAAAAAAAAAAAAAAAAAAAAAAAAAAAAAAAAAAAAAAAAAAAAAAAAAAAAAAAAAAAAAAAAAAAAAAAAAAAAAAAAAAAAAAAAAAAAAAAAAAAAAAAAAAAAAAAAAAAAAAAAAAAAAAAAAAAAAAAAAAAAAAAAAAAAAAAAAAAAAAAAAAAAAAAAAAAAAAAAAAAAAAAAAAAAAAAAAAAAAAAAAAAAAAAAAAAAAAAAAAAAAAAAAAAAAAAAAAAAAAAAAAAAAAAAAAAAAAAAAAAAAAAAAAAAAAAAAAAAAAAAAAAAAAAAAAAAAAAAAAAAAAAAAAAAAAAAAAAAAAAAAAAAAAAAAAAAAAAAAAAAAAAAAAAAAAAAAAAAAAAAAAAAAAAAAAAAAAAAAAAAAAAAAAAAAAAAAAAAAAAAAAAAAAAAAAAAAAAAAAAAAAAAAAAAAAAAAAAAAAAAAAAAAAAAAAAAAAAAAAAAAAAAAAAAAAAAAAAAAAAAAAAAAAAAAAAAAAAAAAAAAAAAAAAAAAAAAAAAAAAAAAAAAAAAAAAAAAAAAAAAAAAAAAAAAAAAAAAAAAAAAAAAAAAAAAAAAAAAAAAAAAAAAAAAAAAAAAAAAAAAAAAAAAAAAAAAAAAAAAAAAAAAAAAAAAAAAAAAAAAAAAAAAAAAAAAAAAAAAAAAAAAAAAAAAAAAAAAAAAAAAAAAAAAAAAAAAAAAAAAAAAAAAAAAAAAAAAAAAAAAAAAAAAAAAAAAAAAAAAAAAAAAAAAAAAAAAAAAAAAAAAAAAAAAAAAAAAAAAAAAAAAAAAAAAAAAAAAAAAAAAAAAAAAAAAAAAAAAAAAAAAAAAAAAAAAAAAAAAAAAAAAAAAAAAAAAAAAAAAAAAAAAAAAAAAAAAAAAAAAAAAAAAAAAAAAAAAAAAAAAAAAAAAAAAAAAAAAAAAAAAAAAAAAAAAAAAAAAAAAAAAAAAAAAAAAAAAAAAAAAAAAAAAAAAAAAAAAAAAAAAAAAAAAAAAAAAAAAAAAAAAAAAAAAAAAAAAAAAAAAAAAAAAAAAAAAAAAAAAAAAAAAAAAAAAAAAAAAAAAAAAAAAAAAAAAAAAAAAAAAAAAAAAAAAAAAAAAAAAAAAAAAAAAAAAAAAAAAAAAAAAAAAAAAAAAAAAAAAAAAAAAAAAAAAAAAAAAAAAAAAAAAAAAAAAAAAAAAAAAAAAAAAAAAAAAAAAAAAAAAAAAAAAAAAAAAAAAAAAAAAAAAAAAAAAAAAAAAAAAAAAAAAAAAAAAAAAAAAAAAAAAAAAAAAAAAAAAAAAAAAAAAAAAAAAAAAAAAAAAAAAAAAAAAAAAAAAAAAAAAAAAAAAAAAAAAAAAAAAAAAAAAAAAAAAAAAAAAAAAAAAAAAAAAAAAAAAAAAAAAAAAAAAAAAAAAAAAAAAAAAAAAAAAAAAAAAAAAAAAAAAAAAAAAAAAAAAAAAAAAAAAAAAAAAAAAAAAAAAAAAAAAAAAAAAAAAAAAAAAAAAAAAAAAAAAAAAAAAAAAAAAAAAAAAAAAAAAAAAAAAAAAAAAAAAAAAAAAAAAAAAAAAAAAAAA
>JAGGCT020004059.1:523878-526648 GCA_017654935.2 Phymorhynchus buccinoides
TATTAAAGAGTTGTCATCAGAAAATCTTTATATCTTTTTTTGAATGACTTGAAAGTGTTTCCAATTTGGGTATTAGCCAGCATGGCATTCCACAGGGCCCCACCAGAATAAGCCAAGCTTGTCTTGAAGAGGTCAATTCTTGGAAGAGGGAGCATGATTTTATGTTCGTGGCGCCGGTCATTGACAACAAACCTACTGGTAAGAGATTATGGGGCATTGCCTGATAAAATCTTAAACATAAAAATAGCCTTGTTATTAAGCTTTGTGGTCATAAGTGGTTAGTTTTGAGGACTTAAGCAGAACTAGTTTTAATGCTCGTTTATGAAGACTTGAAAGAGGTTTCAAAATATTTTCACTAGCGCCATCCCACAGAGTTGACGCGTAGTTGATATGCGATTCAATAAATGAGTGGAAAAATATCTTACGTGAATGGAGGTCTAGGAAATGCTTTATTTTAGACAACTGATAAATCTTTGAAGACACGGATTTGCAGGTTTTAGTGACATGATCGGACCAAGAAAGATTATTGTCAACAACAACGCCAAGAACTTTGTGACTACCAACTTCCTCAACTGCATTGCCATTAATAAAAAGAGTCAAAAAGTTGTTAGGAATAGAAGGTTCTGGCGTTTGTGTCTTGTTGTAATTATCATAAGTTTGGTTTTTAATGGGTGCAAGCTCATATGATTCAACTCTGCCCAATTTAAAAGTTCATCGATGCTGTTTTGTAACGTTTGAAATACTGTTGTATAATTGGAATGGCTTGTGTGTAGTGTTGTATCATCGGCAAAAAGTTTACATAGGGAACTTATAACTAGAGGCAAGTCATTAATATAAATAGAAAAAAGTATTGGTCCTAGGATAGACCCCTGAGGAATGCCATACTTTGTTGTTAGAGACGACGATACAGAGCTATTTACAGCCACCACCTGTTTCCTGTCAATTAAAAATGATGACATCAGATTCAGTGTATCGGAAGACAAACCATACATTTTGAGTTTTTTGAGTAATAAGGAATGGTCAATAACGTCGAAGGCTTTTGCAAAATCAACTATTAAAGCGCCAGTAATTTCGTTATTGTTAATATTAGTTAGCCATTTGTCAACAAGAATTCTAAGAGCAGCGTGGCATGAGTGTTTTGCTCTGAAGCCAGATTGACACGGATGAAAGAGATTGAAGCGATCAAAGTGATTAACAAGATGAGCTTTAATATGACTTTCTAAAGGTTGAGAGAGAGAGAGAGAGAGAGAGAGAGAGAGAGAGAGAGAGAGAGAGAGAGAGAGAGAGAGAGAGAGAGAGAGAGAGAGAGACAGATGACAATTACAATTATTTATTGACAATAGTTATACAACCCTTATGCCAAGGGGGTACATGCGCAATATTGTAGATAAACTAAGAAGCACAATAATAGAGTTAACACACAAAAAGTAAATACATTGTCCATAAGAAGGTAAGCAATTCATATTTAGAAAACTTCTAAGAAATCCGACCATCCATTAAACAATTGGAATTAAATTAATACTTTTCTGATCAAGCATAATTTTCACGATAACATTTGAACCCTTTCACCGCCAATGTCGCATTTTTGCACCACAATGGTTTAACACCCATGTCACTAAAAGGTATCAAATTAGGGTCTGTTATCCAAAGACCATATTGTCTTAATTTTGGGAGGTAAGGATAGACCTTATATATAATGTTATATATGTCAGAGGAATCGCAATATTGCAGATATTTTATTTTCTCTCTCCAGTTAAGTTTAATTGTATTTTTTGGCTAAAATATGGCTGGCGGCGAAAGGGTGTTAAAAAGGTTTTAAGTTTGTGTTTTTCTCTACAATGAAATGCATCCGTCACATATTTAGCAAAATGAGGTCAGAATATCTGAGAGAGAGAGAGAGAGAGAGAGAGAGAGAGAGAGAGAGAGAGAGAGTGTGTGTGTGTGTGTGTGTGTGCGTGTGCGTGCGCGCGTGTGTGTGTGTGCGTGCGTGTGCGTGCGCGTGTGTGTGTGTGCGTGTGCGTGCGTGATATCGTCACGCTGTAATAGCGATAGGCCCTATCCCATGTCCCCCCCCCCCCCCCCCCCGCCTATAAAAGCCCCCGAAGTATATTTATCCCACTAAAGCGAACTTTCTAGCGGGTGTAGCCGGTCAAACCTGTTCCAAAAGACATCAGTGACTGTCCTGTGCCATTGAAGTAGGCGCAATCCATTCCTCTACAGTGATATATCTTTGGTCTGATTGAACTGCAGCTGACAGAGTACAAGAACACATCAACAACATGAAGTCTTCGCTCCTGTTCGCTCTGAGTAAGTATGAATCTATAGGGGGACTAAAACTGCAACCAAAAAACTGAAACAGACTGCAACGTCACTGGAACATACAACAAGCAAACTACTGCACGACAAGTGTAAAGTGACGTTATTTTATTCACAAGAGACAAAACAAAATCACTGGATATTTTAAAAAATCAACAAGATATAAAAGCAATGCTTCCCCTCTACAGTCCAGTGCGAATTTATTTGGATCATTTACTGTAGAGGGGAAGTATTGTTTTTTGATCTTGTTGATTTTTTTGCTCCTTTTGTTGCCTGCTTTTTGCTCCTTTTGCTATAGGCTATATTTGCTGTTTTTTTGTTTGTAATAGATGTTGATAAATGCGCATTCGCCGAAATATCCAGTAGTTTTGTTTTGTCTCTTGTGAATAAAATAACATCACTGTACACGTGTCGTGTAGTTGTTTGTTAGTTGTAAAACGGCAACCCACAAAAC
>JAGGCT020004059.1:527148-549998 GCA_017654935.2 Phymorhynchus buccinoides
TCTCTCTCACACACACACACACCACTCTCTCTCTCTTCTCTCTCACACAAACACTCTCTCTATCACACACACACACACACACAAACACACCACTATCTCTTCTCTCTCTCTCTCTCTATCTCTCTCTCTCTCTCTCTCTCTCTCTTTTCCATATATCCATAAACAGCTGAAAAACAAAAACCAATTGCTATTAACAATTCATTATATCAGCCATTCTTCAATCACACGAATATTTATTTTATCTGACATGGAATACTTCCATATCTGTGCCCCTTTAACAACACAAATGTTAAGTGGGGCAAGGAACAAAACCATCACACAATAATTAAAATCATAAGCCAGAAAAGGGTCAACACTCAAGCTGTAATTATATGACCACTGCAACTAGGGTTATTAACACCATTGAAAGCGAGAGTTAATCCCTTGTTGGTCAGCATCCAAAAAGGGCATTCACTCTTGCAAAGGGCAGCCATTCATTGGCCTCAAATAGGGTTATTGGCAAGTTTTTTGCCCTTGTTTGGTCCAGTACTCAAGCTCCTACCAAGGGCATTCACTCTTGCAAAAGGTGGTCGTTGCAGTGGCCATGTACAATTTGAAATACAACAACACGTGAAATAATCGTATGACGTGTTCCCAGTAGCACAACAAACAAACATATTGTTTATAACACCTGTTAGCCAAGAAACAAGTGTATTATATATTTTTTAAAAGTTATTTTACACAGCAAAAATTTATATTTTCCTTTTCATACAGCAATGTACTATACAGCTTTGCCTAAATTCTATGCACGCAGTTAGCAATCAAAGTAAACATCACATAACTTGCTTCTAATATAACGCCAAATTGTCATGCACAATGAAAAGGAAAAACTATTAACAAAAATAGTTGTGTTTCACAATCGGTTCTAGCATTTTGAACGCACCATTGTGCTGTGTTCGACAGAACCTTTCCATCCTTATTCCAGTCTCTCACCATCAGATTCCGCATGATCAGGCCAGTCAACTTCTCTTCATAAGCCACAGTTCGAAATTTAACTCTGAACTAGAATCGCAGCGCTAGCTGCAGCCTGCATAGCTGAGATAGTGCCAGACAGCCACCCGCATAAAGCCAATTATGTCTTTGACGAAGCTTTGGGAACAGTTCTCAGCAGAGCTGAGATGATTTCCATTCTGTCTTTAAGAAATAATTACAGAGAAACAACAATAAACTGATCATGTTGTGCGTGAGCGTGGATCCACATTCAAAACAACATGAAGGGCACAGCTAATTTGAATAGCCTACCTACCTAAGCAATCCCCGTAAAAAGCCGATGTCAATGAGGATTTATACCAAAAATTATCTGCCCCTGTCTCTTGATCTGAGATGCGAACGCCCCATACTTAAGATTATCGCCCTTGCCTGTCAGGAACTAGTAGTAGTATATAGCCACAGAAAATTATCTGCTCCTGACTCGTCACCATGGGCATCGGCAGTTCGGGCCTAAAATGATCGCCCTTTCGTGTCGGCAAGGAGTAGTATAAAGCCTCAATGAAAACAAAGAACAACTATGTACAACCACTACAGAGTGCAGTGGACATGAATCATTGAGTGGACAAGAGAATAATTTGGACGCCACTGTACTGCCCAGAAGATGGGACAACTATGTACAACCACTACAGAGTGCAGTGGACATGAATCATTGAGTGGACAAGAGAATAATTTGGACGCCACTGTACTGCCCAGAAGATGGGACAACTATGTACAACCACTACAGAGTGCAGTGGACATGAATCATTGAGTGGACAAGAGAATAATTTGGACGCCACTGTACGGCCCAGAAGATGGGCACAGACAGCAATTTGTTTTGTTTTGTTTTAAATTGGGATGTGATCATTATTGGAAAAATAATAAAATAAAATATAACGATGAGCCCCTGTCTGGTATAGGCCTTTCATGTTAGTGTAATAACAGTGTAATAACAGTGAATGATGTCATTAATTAACGTCGAAAGGCAATGCTATCCTTTCATTGGTATGGTGATCCAGGAACTGCTGAGCAACATTTGCAATGATAGAATGAAAACAAAAATGTCAATTCACGAGCGGCGCGATTTGCAACTCAACTAACAACAGGCATCGCACTAAGACAACTTGATCAAAACTTTACATTCCAGAAACATTCACATAGCAAATTAAAACCAGCTTCATGCAAAACGTAAAACAAAATTAAAATCACAAATTAAAGCGACATCTTTCAATTCACTTTATCCACAACTCACACACAATAGGAAATAATTCAATAGCGAATGGTCTTACAAAATTTAAATAACAAAATCCAAACAGTCTCATCTAAAACAAAATATACACGATTCAAAGAAAAATTATAAATCGAGTATAGTCTTGCTCCAAGAAAAATATACGTTTAAAATCTGTTGTACACATTTAATCAAAACATATACCACAAAGTATTCGTTGATAATATATTTTCCATGGATCCTAAAACCACATAAAATATAGGACGGTTCTACAACGAAGGCATAGTTTTGATAATAATTATCATCGTCATGGATATAGAAAAGCTGACCACACAATCTATTTCACCATATGGACAATGCGATTACATACATAAAAAGGTCACATTTTCAACAACAAATGTCACATATTAATGGGAAAAGGGAATGCCAAATTTTAACAGTCAACCAAAACAACATAAACTTTGTGAACGTATAATTTGTGCTCACAAAAAGATATTGACTGGCAAAACCAGTGCGCAGCAAATTCATCTTAGAACATCCATGTACAGTTGCATAGGCAAAATGTTTGATCATTTTATAATTTCATAGATTCCATAATAAAATAAAGAAGGCTACGCCATTCTTTGATAACCAGTTTGAAATGACATGAAATATCAACTGTTTACAACGAATAAAAAAAAATTAAACAGGAAAGGTAGGTAAAAATAATCTTGCTGTCAGTTCGTAAGCTCAATACACTGCATAACAAGGGTATCGCCGAGCGGCAGCAACGCATTGTGACAATGGAAACCCGGCCAGAGTTATGTCCTCTCCCCCCTCCCCCCACCCCCCAATAAACACACCACTTTCCACCCTTACAGAACGCATAAAATACATAGCCCAACATTTGAAGCGATTCTGTTCAGTAGTTCACGAGATACAGCTAGAGTTTTATACAAACTTCCTTGCACCATGGTACACCACCACACAAAATTTGAAGCGATTCTGTTAACTAGTTCACGAAATCAAGCTTGGGGGAAATTGCATAGCCCAAAGAAGGAAATTTCGGTTTTCAAGGTCAAGGTCAGCACGGTGTTGATTAACGAAAGGAAGCTTCCTTTTCAAGCTGTCTACCCCTCTGCCAATTTTAATCAAAATCCAAACAGTAGTTTTTAAGATAATCGATACACAGACAGACACACAGACACACACACAAAATCAATCGCAATACCTCGGCCTCTGGCCGGGTAAAAAAGTGTAACGTGGTGTGCGCACGCGCGCGCTAGTGTGTCTGTGCGTCATGCGTGCGTGCGTGTGTGTGTGTGTGTGTGCAATGCGCGCGCGTGTGTGTGTGCATGCGCGCGCGTGTGTGTGTGCCTGTCTGTCTCTGTCTGTGTTTTAAGGAGGGCGGTGGCAGAATAACAAAAACACTGCACAGCAAATTCATCTTAGAACATCCATGTAAGCTACAATGGTCGACTTATGGCGATAATTTGACCGCCAGGGGGCAGTCAATCCACTAGGGGCTTATCACGCTATATTCTTAGTTGGGCGTAGTGAGAGAGAGAGAGAGAGAGAGAGAGAGAGAGAGAGAGAGAGAGAGAGAGAGAGATGAGAGAGAGAGAGAGAGAGGGAGGGTGGGACTCCTCCCTATCTCTCTCTCTCTCTCTTTTATCCCCAACTAAGCATATAGAGAGGATTAGCCCCACTCGAGCGTTATGCCACCTGGCGGACAAAAGAGCCAGCTAAGTCGCTCATTGTGGCCTGTACGTCGGGAAATAGAAATGACTGAGCAACATGCTAATCAGTATAACACGCACAATTTCAAAGAGAAAGTGTAATCACATATCTACATAATTTTGAGGCACACCATACAGAACACATTCAACCCTTCTTTATTGTCTCTAGTTTGTACTGATTGTATCTGAGTATAAATGTACTGAATCCTCTGTAATTATACCAGATTAGGCTAGCGAACACCCACACCCACACCTTCGTTGTTAGTATGCACCCAAAAAATAATCTGGTCTTCACATTATTGTCAGCATTATTAAAGGGCTGATTTCTTTGTTTTTTAATGAATTGTAGTTACTTTTACCCCCCCCCCCCCCACACACCACACACACACCGTCCTATCTTTTTTTTACATACATTTTTTGTATCATGTAATGAATTGTTTTATTCAACATGTATATTAAGTAAAGAATTTATTCAATAAAAAAACATTTATGCAAATAACCAAGTAACAATGTATCAAGGTACGTGTACCAAAATTTCACATTACATAAAGCTACGTATTAATTGTCAAAAGTGGGGTTAGATCATTGGTAAAGCATCTAAAATATAACAGAAAAAAAAGAATAAACAAAAAGAAGACAACAGGAATTTCACAACAAAGTTTCGCAAGTCATAGAAATACATGTTCAATTCCCTCCATTTCACATTTTTGTTTCACCATTTCTGTTTGGTAACAAAACAATTATGTCCTTCAGTAACAAAAATATACATATGTAAGATATTGTAAACTGGAAAACCTATTAGACTAACCGTAGCTGAAGTACTTTTTGGAATGAATAGAGATGATCTAACCCAAATTAGAGAGGGATTTGATCAATCACATGATACTTATTGGGAACATGAGCATTAGTATAGCAAAGAAAACAGGAACAATATTTGTATTACAAAATATATTTGAACTCAATTTAGAAATTCGGAAAAAATCAAATATATTTTTATCAGATTAGCACACACACACACACACACACACACACACACACACACACACACACGCACGCACGCGCACGAGTTGTTTGTTACAGTATTTCCTCTCTTCTCTCGGAGTCCCTCTGGTCTCCCTTGTTGTGCTTTGTTATCATTATTGTAGTATTGTGTTATTGTAAGTAAGGGTGAATGAGGACATTGTTATCATTGTAGTATTGTGTTATTGTAAGTAAAGGTAAATGAGAGAGAGAGAGAGAGAGAGAGAGAGAGAGAGAGAGAGAGAGAGAGAGAGGAGAGAGAGAGAGAGGAGAGAGAGAGAGAGAGAGGAGAGAGAAGAGAGAGAGAGAAAAAAAAGAAGAAAAAAAGACCTGTTGCGGAATTCGTAAAAAAAACACTAAAAAAAACAATTTTTTAATATAACAGGTAAAACAAAACAAAAAAATAAAACCAGGGATCTCCTTGAGATCGAAGTGCAAAAAAAGAAAGAAAAAAAAGATATTGTAAAACATATACACTTATATAGAACATACAAAACACACACACTGGAGATTTTAAAATAGAGAAACAAGCACAACAGATTTCCCCAATATTTCGATGTATTTGTGTTTGGTAACCACAAATGATTATGTCCTTCAGAAACAAAAGAAAAAATATATATATAAAATATTTTAACACATATACAACTGATATAGAACATACAAAAGAAACATATATATATACAACACACAACTCTGTGGAGATTAAAAAAAAAAGAAAAACAAGCACACTAACACATCACAATATTGAGATGCATGTTCGGTTGAGTAAACAAAATGGATTATGTCTGTGCAGAAAACAACAACACAATATAAATAGTATATTGGGTTATTCGTAAAATATACCAATGATAGTAGAACATACAAAAAGACATTTAATATATATATATACATATAGATATATATACATATATATCTATATATATATATAGATATAGATCTAGAGAGCTATTAATAGTATATAGAAAAAATATGTAAGTGGAAAAAAATCAAGGAACAACACACAAAAACGTGAGACACATGAGACGTTTCGTCGTTATAGCTTTAGCGATACACATGGCGAAGTTACAAGACTGATCATTATATATATAATAAGGAAAAACGGTGAATAAGAACATCAGCCAAAAGACACTAATATATACACACAACTAGAGATTTTAAAGAAAAGAGAAACAAGCACAACAGATTTTCCCAATATTTAGATGTATTTCTGTTTGGTAACAAAACGATTTATCTCCTTCAGTAACAAAACAAAACATATATATATATAAAATATATTTTTAACATATACACTGATATAGAACATACAAAGAACACCATATAATATATATCTACACACAACGGAAGATTATTAAAAAAAGAAAAACTAAGAAGCACAACAGATTTTCCCCATATTTCGATGTATTTGTGTTTTGGTAACACAAATGGATTATGTCTTTCAGTAACCCACCCCAAAAAAAACATATATATATATATATCTATATATATATATTATACACAAAACAAATATGTACTCATTTGCCCGCACTACCCACAAACAAAACAATGCTAAAACGGTAGTGGATAAAACAACAGAATAAAACAGTTTAGTAATTTTCTCCCTCAGGGTATATATAACATTTTAACACATATTACACTTTGGAATCACACCCATAAGAAACATACAAAAAGACACTGATATATACACACACAACTGGAGATTTAAAAAAAGAAAAACAAGCACAACAGATTTTCCCAATATTTAGATGTATTTGTGTTTGGTAACAAAATGATTATGTCCTTCAGAAACACACAAAAATATATAAGATATTTTAAATATATACACTGATATAGAACATACAACACGGACACCATATATATATATACACACAACTGGATCGGATAAAAAAAAAAAGGAAAAAGGAAGCACAACAGATATTCCCAATATTTCGATTGTAATTTGTGTTTTGGTAACAAAATGATTATGTTTTCCAGTAACAAAAGAAAAAAAGATATATATATAAAATTATTGTAAAACATATACACTGATATAGAGCATACAAAAGGAAAAAAATATATATACACACACACAACTGGAGAATCGTAAAAAAAAAAGGGAAAAAACAAGCATAAACAGATTTCCCAATATTTAGATGTATTTGATGTTTCATAAACAAAAAGAATATGTCCTTCAGTACACACAAAAAACTTATATATATTATATTTTTAAACATAAAACACTGATATAGGAACATACCAAAAAGACACATATAGCCTATAATATAGATCTATATATATATAATATCATGGGATGCCTGGACGAGAAGTTGGTGAATTCATGCCCAGTCCCTCTACTCTCTTCCCTCCTTTCACCAGAACACCAGGTTAATCTTCGTCATCTTGACTGGAGTCGTTATAGGGACGATGGTTTTACCATCCTCTTGAACAATACACACGTGACAGAATTTGAGAGCCATTTGCAGACCTTGAATCCCCCCAACATCAAGTGGACTATTAGCAGTGGAACAACAGCTCAATTTCTTGACATAGGACTCTCCATAGTCCAGGGCAAAATCGTTACGGATGACAACTCAAAAAGCTCACATGCCTACCTACCTCCCAGCAGCTGTCACCCCCCAGGAGTCTTCAAAGGTCTGTTTTCTGGAGTGGGAACTAGGCTCAGAATGGTGTGCAGCGAGGATATTCGTTTGAAGCAAAGAATTGATGAATATGCAAAGTACTTTGCCTTAGCAGGATGGAACATGGACAAAGCAAAGTTGGAGCTCAACAAAGCTGCCAATGTAGATAGAAAAAAACTAATCACCAAACCCAGAAAAGCAAAACCAAAGAAACTAGCATGGGTCACAACTTTTGACCCACGTCTTCCATCAAAATCGGAAAATATCCGGAAGAATTTGCATTTCCTGTACGCTGATTCCAAAAACAAAGAGTTTTTCCCAAAAAATCTGATAATATCAGCGGAAAGACGACGCAAAAACATTGGCAGCATCTACAAACCAACATTGCCAAGAAGATTCATCCAGCATGGGCCTTCTAACAAACCTGGGTTCTACAAATGCAAAGCTACGCGTTGTGATACATGTGCACATGGGAAATTCACTGATAGTGTCAAATCTGCATGGGACAATAGGCATTGGAAAATCAGACAACACCTTTCATGTACAACCCCCAATGTCATCTACTTGATGTCCTGCAAAATCCACCCTGGCGCTCTGTATGTGGGTTGTACAAAAGATCTTAAGAAGAGGTGGGCTAACCACAAGAGTGACTGCAAATTGCAAAAGGTCTCCAAATGCACTGTAGCAGCCCACTGCGCTCAACCTCACCCAGATGATCCCAATCTGGGCTACTTGCAGATCACAGCTCTTGAGCATGTGGAGTCCGACAAACAACTACTGAGGAGAGAACTGTACTGGATGTCGAATTTGGGGACCGTTTTTGTTGGGTTGAATTCAAGAAAAGACTTCCATGGATTTACTCTATGAGAAATTCAACCATGCAGATTGTCCTCGAGTTTTATACTCAGTACTGGTTCCTATAAATCTAAACAGCAAGCCTAGACGTCCCAATGCCCATTGTTCCATGCAGATTTAATTTCATTCTCTGCTCGTGTGTGTGTGTGTGTGTGTAACGACGTGTGTGTGTGTGTGGTTTACGCGCCGCGTGCGCGGCTGCGCGTGTGTGTGTGTGTGTGCGTGTGTGTGGGTGTGGGAGTGTTTTTGTTATGTGTAATGTGTCGTTGCGTGAATGAATGGGGGCGCGCGTGTGTATGTTACGGTGTGTGTGTGTATGGGTTGTTGTGTGTATGTGTGTTGTGTACATACATGTGTGTGTGCGTGCTTGTGTGTGTGTGTGTGTGCATGAGTCCGATAGTGGCTCCTACTACTACTATAGATAGGCGTCGTAATATTGTAAACATGAGCTGGTCTCTCTTCTCTCTCTATCTCTGCTCTCTCTCTCCTATCTCTCTCCTCTCTCTCCTCTCTACCCTCTCTCTCTCTCCTCTCTGAACGGTATAACATAGACGTCAATTTCTTTGCATTGACGTTTTTTTTTTTGACGTAATTGTAACCTTATGCGTCATTTTTTTTGTCCTAGAAAAAGTCTGCGGGTGTAGACGGAAATTTGGACAATATTTATAAATAAAAAAGACAAGACTAGTTTGGAGTTGTTTTTCCGACTTTTCATTTTTAGTTCAAATAAGTTATATATATATATATTAAGATTATAACATATATGTATATATATATATCTATACGCTATCCACACAAAGTTAAGGATCACTTGCAAACTAAATCATAACTTTCCCAAATAAGAAAGCCAATGCGTTGAATTTTGGACGCATTTAATTCAATGCTTTAGTGATAACGTTATGGCAATTGCCTTCAATTTCGAGCAATCGTTTGGTCTGTAATATTTGAAACAAAAGATGGGTACGTATCGATATTTGATCCTCCCAAAGTCATTGAAATTACAAGCACAGGGCATTCAAAAGATGCTATCTTATTAGTTCAGTAATGCGTGTATCCGCCCTGGCTGTTCTGGCACTCGACGCAGCGAGTCCTCACTGGAGTTGACCAGGTGGTGAAGATCCTCTGTGGAAGGTGCCTGCCACTGAGAGGTGCAGGGAAACTCCCCTCAAGAAAGGTGCTTGGCATCCCTGGGAGGGGGGTGGTTGAGAAGACAGAGCGCGATCCAGCTCACAAGAAAGAGTTCGCAATCGGGTTGAGATCGGGATTTTTTGAGCTTGCCAGCAAAGAAGGAAGACTCCAGACTGCTGCACGGAAGTCGCGGTGGGGGAGTGGAGCCCTGTGGGGGCGAGCTTTGTCATCCTGGTAGACAGCCGGCGGTCTCATCTGCTGCAGTGAGAGGCATAGCCATCGGTCGAAGGATCTCATCCCGGTATCGGAGGCCAGTCAAGGTTACCCTGTACATGATACAGGGGTCCTTTCTGCATATGAAGGCTATAAGGCTCCCCAGACCATTACAGAACCTCCACCAAAGGCCACCTTTTCTTTGACAGTGGCGTCAATAAAGCGTTCCCTTGGGCGCCTCCAGACCCTCAGTCGGCTGTCGTTGTGGTTCAGGGTGAAGCGTGTTTGCATCACTGAACAGGACCTGGGACCTTTGCTGACGTGTCCGACCTCACGTGACGCCTGCAGAAGGCGCGGCGTTGCTGCCCTATGTGCTGGAGTTAAGCGTGGCCGTACAGCTGGGCATACGAGAACGGAGGTTAAACTACATGAAGGCGGTTCCGTATGGGGGAACAAAAATCGATGTTTGATGTTAGTAGCCACCCTCAGCTGCCCTCGAATGATGCATGGATCGAGGCTGTCAATTGTCTGCAGGGCTTGTCGTTCAATGAGACGATCTTCACGTTGAGTTGTCTTCTTCGGTCGACCAGATGGTGCGTCTTGAGATGGACCCTATTGTAGTGGCTGTGAAGCGTTGAATCAGCTCTGACAATGAGAAAGATGGACACCTGAAGTCGCCTGGCTACTTCTCGCTTGGAAACACCATCTTGGAACCATGCAATAGCTCGTCCGTCTATCCAACTCGCTCATTTTTCGTCGTGGAGGCATTGTTCTGCAATCAGTGGCTAATACTGGTGGTATGTCTTCTTATAAAGCCAAGCAAGAGACAGCCTCTCACACATAAACAGCCAGTGCTTGCACCTGCATAATGGTTTTTCCATCTGGCTTGTGCAATGTGTTCATGCAGAACGTATCCCAAACAAGGTCCTTTTTCGCAAGTTTCCGCTTTTTCTTTTGCTGCCACATGCTTAGTAATAGAGAATCACGTGCAATGTCTTCCACTTACACAACATCGCCCACTTACAGCTGATCAAGAATAGCATAACAATCTTGGCTTGGATTGAGAAATAAATACTAGGAGCGAACGGAGGTTATTGCGCACCTGTTTATCTCATAGTGATCCTTAACTTTTTGTGAGTAGTGTATATATAACCGTACAACTGAGATTGAAGAAAAGAAAAACAACCACAACAGATTTTCCCAATATTTAGATATATTTCTGTTTGGTAACAAAACTTCTTTTGTGTCCTTCAAGTAAGCAAAACAAAACACTATATATATATATAAAACTAGTATTTTTGACATATGTGTTCTGAAAATAATAAAAGACACTATATATATATGCATATATGTCTGCCTACTTGTTTCTCCCAATGAAGGTCCACAATAGACCGAACCAGCACTTAATGCAAAAGAAATGTAGCTGTTTCAACAGATGACATTCATGAAAGATTTTCTAGTATTGCAATCCCTCGAAGAGACTAGAAAAGTATATATCTATACACACACAACTGGAGATATTAAAAACTGAGCTAGAAGCATAACAGACTTTCTCCAATATTTCGATTTTTTTTTTTTTATGGTTGTCTTCTTGGTACCAGATTGAAAGTCCACAATAAAGCGAAACCAGAACATTAATTCAAAATAAATGGTAAAAATACTTGATGTAAAATGACACATATAATACTGATCTATATAGCAATCATACAAGAGACTACCAGAGTATATTTATACACACACAAATGGAGATTTAAAAAACCCAAGAAAAACAAGCACAACAGATGATTCCCAATATTTCGATGTTTAATTACATCTTCCTCGGGGGACACTTTTCTTCAAATGAGCCAGGATACATGATATCACGTATGATATTTCTGTCTTTGGTCTTTCGTTTAATGCACATACATTGAAAACTTCTAGTTAAGCTGAAACTAATAAACCCACATGTAGATAGGGCCTACATTGAGTCAAACGAAGATTCGCCCTAGTTCACCTTTAGCCAACGATCGGCAAGTCACTCAAATAACAGCTTGTTCCATGCAAACATTTACGTTTGATTAATTGTACATAACGCAAACACATTAGTGCAGACTCGCTTGCACTCAGTGTCCAGTTTCCTGTGATAAACGCCAACCTTTCGTTTATGGCTTGTACCCACGTGTCGTCACATCCGGCCACAAGGAGCCGTGCCATATTATGCCGCCATCTTAGTCACGAACTTTGTTTGAAAAATGCCAGATCGATGCTGTTTACACACACATAAGGACTAAGATGGCGACACTTCCGTTGGAAGGGTCGAGATGCGCACGAAGGTGGGGGGGAGCCATTCAACTCTCCGTAATATGATGAGTGAAACTGCACAAAAATAGGGTTTTTTAAAACATTAGAAATGTATCACCAAACCCCTCAATGTAATGTTAATGTTCTTATTTGTTATTTTAAGATAAGAACATTTAGCAACACATAGCGTGCCTCTCTCTCTCCTCTCTCTCTCTCTCTCTCTCTCTCTCTCTCTCTCTCTCTCTCTCTCTCTCTCACACACACAAAGCACTGCGCGTGCGCATTATACGCACTCACAAACAGAGAGAGAGAGAGGGAGAGAGAGATGGAGAGAGAGAGAGAAGAGAGAGAGAGAGACGTGAGAGAGAGAGAGAGAGAGAGACAGAGAGGGGGGAGAGAGAGAGAGAGAGAGAGAGAGAGAGAGAGAGAGAGAGAGGAGAGAGAGAGGAGAGAGAGACGAGAGAGAGAGAGAGAGAGAGAGAGAGACCCGAGAACAAAATGTTATTCACGTGACATGGCAGAACAAATGTTGGCTGTCGAAATCCTGAAAGTATTCCCTAGAACAGACCATTATCAAACACATCTTCCTGCTTCTTCAGAAACAACGGACAATCAAATTGTTTCATTTCAAAACAATTACTATTCCAAATCCGTTTACTGATAATATTTCATTGATCAAAGAAACAAGAGCACACATATTCATTAAAACTAACTGGAAGCGCTGACACAGCCTGTCCTTTTAACGTGCAAACGAATACATAGCTAAAACTTGCAAAATCGCACAAAAACAAAGAAAGCAACAAGGCTGACTGAACCCGAGTGGTGCAAAGTTCCCTCGCGTACTTATCTGGATTTTGGAGTCCGGACGGACGCACACACGCACGATCGAACGGACAAAACATAAACGATATTCCCTGCCGCTTTGCTCAGGAACTATTCACTATACTGAATAAAATATTCAGCCAGGAACAAACAGACAAACATCACTGAAAGCACTAGGTCAGCCAGGAACAAACACCACTGAAAACACTAGGTCAGCCAGGAACAAACAGACAAACACCACTGAAAACACTAGGTCAGCCAGGGACAAACAGACAAACACCACTGAAAACACTAGGTAAGCCAGGGACAAACAGACAAACATCACTGAAAACATTAGGTCAGCCAGGAACAAACACCACTGAAAACACTAGGTCAGCCAGGAACAAACACCACCACTGAAAACACTAGGTCAGCCAGGGACAAACAGACAAACACCACTGAAAACACTAGGTCAGCCAGAGACAAACAGACAAACACCACTGAAAACACTAGGTCAGCCAGGGACAAACAGACAAACACCACTGAAAACACTAGGTCAGCCAGAGACAAACAGACAAACACCACTGAAAACACTAGGTCAGCCAGGAACAAACACCACTGAAAACACTAGGTCAGCCAGGAACAAACACCATTAAAAACTGAACAGACAAACACCACTGAAAACACTAGGTCAGTCAGGAACGAGTAGACAAACACCACTGAAAGCACTAGGTCAGCCAGGAACAAACAAACACCACTGAAAACACTAGGTCAGCCAGGGACAAACACCACTGAAAACACTAGGTCAGCCAGGAACAAACAGACAAACACCACTAAAAACACTAGGTCAGTCAGGAACAAATAGACAAACACCACTGAAAACACTAGGTCAGCCAGGAACAAACAGACAAACACCACTGAAAACACTAGGTCAGCCAGGAACAAACAGACAAACACCACTAAAAACACTAGGTCAGTCCAGGAACGAATAGACAAACACCGCTGAAAACACTAGGTCAGCCAGGAACAAACAGACAAACACCACTAAAAACACTAGGTCAGTCAGGAACGAATAGACAAACACCACTGAAAACACTAGGTCAGCCAGAAACAAACAGACAAACACCACTGAAAACACTAGGTCAGCCAGGAACAAACAGACAAACACCACTGAAAACACTAGGTCAGTCAGGAACGAATAGACAAACACCACTGAAAACACTAGGTCAGCCAGAAACAAACAGACAAACACCACTGAAAACACTAGGTCAGTCAGGAACGAGTAGACAAACACCACTGAAAACACTAGGTCAGCCAGGAACAAACAAACACCACTGAAAACACTAGGTCAGCCAGGGACAAACACCACTGAAAACACTAGGTCAGTCAGGAACGAATAGACAAACACCACTGAAAACACTAGGTCAGCCAGAAACAAACAGACAAACACCACTGAAAACACTAGGTCAGTCAGGAACGAGTAGACAAACACCACTGAAAACACTAGGTCAGCCAGGAACAAACAGACAAACATCACTGAAAACACTAGGTCAGCCAGGAACAAACAAACACTGAAAACACTAGGTCAGCCAGGGACAAACACCACAAAACACTAGGTCAGCCAGGGACAAACATCACTGAAAACACTAGGTCAGCCAGGGACAAACATCACTGAAAACACTAGGTCAGCCAGGGACAAACATCACTGAAAACACTAGGTCAGCCAGGGACAAACATCACTGAAAACACTAGGTCAGCCAGGGACAAACACCACTGAAAACACTAGGTCAGCCAGAGACAAACACCACTGAAAACACTAGGTCAGCCAGGGACAAACATCACTGAAAACACTAGGTCAGCCAGGGACAAACACCACTGAAAACACTAGGTCAGCCAGGGACAAACACCACTGAAAACACTAGGTCAGCCAGGGACAAACACACACTGAAAACACTAGGTCAGCCAGGGACAAACACCACTGAAAACACTAGGTCAGCCAGGGACAAACACCACTGAAAACACTAGGTCAGCCAGGGACAAACATCACTGAAAACACTAGGTCAGCCAGGGACAAACACCACTGAAAACACTAGGTCAGCCAGGAACAAACACCACTGAAAACACTAGGTCAGCCAGGGACAAACATCACTGAAAACACTAGGTCAGCCAGGGACAAACATCACTGAAAACACTAGGTCAGCCAGGAACAAACACACACTGAAAACACTAGGTCAGCCAGGGACAAACACCACTGAAAACACTAGGTCAGCCAGGGACAAACATCACTGAAAACACTAGGTCAGCCAGGAACAAACACCACTGAAAACACTAGGTCAGCCAGGGACAAACACCACTGAAAACACTAGGTCAGCCAGGGACAAACAGACAAACACCACTGAAAACACTAGGTCAGCCAGGGACAAACAGACAAACACCACTGAAAACACTAGGTCAGCCAGGGACAAACAGACAAACACCACTGAAAACACTAGGTCAGCCAGGGACAAACAGACAAACACCACTGAAAACACTAGGTCAGCCAGGGACAAACAGACAAACACCACTAAAAACACTAGGTCAGCCAGGGACAAACAGACAAACATCACTGAAAACACTAGGTCAGCCAGGAACAAACACCACTGAAAACACTAGGTCAGCCAGGGACAAACAGACAAACACCACTGAAAACAGTAGGCCTACCAGCATCGCTCCGCGGCTGGTAAATGTAATCGTTACACACCTTTGATGGGTTCCTTTGGAGCTGGAAGTTGGATCCATCGGGAGCTAAGTATGCCGAGTCTTCTTTCTTGGCTTCTGCTCAGCTGCACCTTTTCTTGGCGTCGGCTCTGCCTGTCTTCTCTGCCCGTCTGCACCCTGTTGGAATGGCTGGCTGGCTGCTGGGGTGGGGGTCACATCACAGGCCACTGGACCCCCTGGGCCCACCCCCACAACGAAGCTGACTTTCTTGTTCCACAACGACGGATTATTTTCTCGAACAAACAGGGGTACGTGCACGTCTGTTTCGCTTCCTCGGCTGGTTTTCAGTTTCATTTTGACCTCAAATCCATTCTTCACCAGAACTCCGCCAAAGCGTTCGACTCTTTGCTTTGCTTTTGCCTCCCTCAAGATCTTGTTCACCATTCTTTCATGCAGTTTGTTACACAGCGCTTTAAGTCTGTCTTTGGAGATGACTTTACCAGTGGCTTGTTCCTTTGTCAAGAAGAATATTGGGTAGTTCTTTTTACGTTTGTCCCGTCGCAACGCTGCAAAACCTTTTTTGGCCAAACCCAGCGCTTTCTTCAAATCTTCTGCCGTGCACTGCCTCTCGTCGTGCTGTTGGCTGAAAGTGGGCCAGTGGAAAACAAAGAGGAAAATGTATGGATCGACGTTGCTGAACTCTTTGAAATCAAGTTTTTCCATCATGAGAAACAGTTCTTTCGACCATTCCAAGATGGTGCCGTGTTCTTCACTCGTGAATCCACCGCCGTGACAACTTACAAGCGTAAGAGCTGATGACAAAGCCATATTCAGATTCCTGAACTTTGACTTTTGATTCTTGATTCCTTGACCTTTCAAATTGAGTGATGTGTAAGTCCATATCTTTTCAGCATTTGCCTTTCCTTCTTGACCATGCCCACATTTCATCATCACGCTGTACAGGGAGTTTCCACCCAGCTTTGTCACCATGCGCTGTCTTTTGTCAGTGGTATATTTATGCGGTTCTGTAACTGCCCAATCCACCTCTCCGAATCTGTCATTAAGTTTATCCTCAAAGCGATGGATGTTATCTTCGCCAAGAAAGAACTTTGTTCGAGAATCAGTAAATCCAGTGCCGCTTGCTGTACACATCATTTTCTGGTTTTCCACTTCCTTCAAACAGCTGAAGGCTTTGTCTTCCAGCGATGTCAGCCAACCGACCATAATATCATCTGGATGCAGTTTTGCGGTGAAAGGGATGTCAGGATTCCAAGTTCCAGACAGAAATTTCTGTAGGTCACCTTTAGATGGGAAAGCGAATTCCAGGACATCAAAAAGAGTAGAAACAATGTCCATTTGTCCAAAGAATCCAGATATGTTGGGAGGGTCATTACCTTCCATATCACTCAGAGTCTGAACCTTCTCAAAGATTTTGTATCCCTCATAAGCGTTCTTTACTGCCTCCACAGCCACGTTGGTTTCGATCTGTTTGTTTTTGTTACACGTTTCTCTGAGTTCTGCGAGACGGGACTTGAAGATCTGACCATGGGTGTCAAACAGAAAGGACGAGTTTGGTCGTATCTGTGTTGCTTGTTTGGCCCACTGCTCTGCTTCGTTCCAATTCTTGCGAAATATATGAATACGAGCTATCTGCTGAGCCAAGAAAGCGTCTTCAGTCCTTTCAAACACAGTTTCAATGCATCTGATTGCATCTTCATCATTGTCTGCATCCACCAGCATTTGAATGAAGGGAGAAAATCTGTATCTTTTTTTGCCCGATGGCTCCATCCCTCTTTTCTTCATGCAGTCCTTCGTTACAGTCAGAAGATCTTTGGTGGCAAAATCACGAGATGGTCTTTGGAAGACTGGACTGTGCAAAAAACTTTCCATCATATCTGTATGAGGTCCCTCTTCAGTAGCAAAGTGATTCAAGATGAAAGAGCAAAGCAGCTTGCTTGTCACTCGCAGACACTTGCTCCTTCCAGAAAGCCTTGAGCTGAAAGTAAAGAGCATCAATGGATCAGGAGTAAAGCCACTTTCCCATGGCACCCTTCCCAATCCAGGAGACATCACTTGATCAAAGCAGGAGACTGGAATGGATCTGAAGAACAAGTCATAGCAATTCAACAGAGCGATGTATTTCAAGACAACACGTCCAGGCCCAATGCATCGATCAACAAAGCCAGCTACAGTTCTCTTGATATAGTCCTCGTTGAAATCTTCTTTCATGATGTTCAGGCCCAGCAAATGCTCCATGTTGACATTGCCCCTCTTTTTCAGCTCACTGTATTTGTCCACAAAGAACTGCTTTTCCCTGGTGCTCAGCTTTTGTTGAAGGAACATGTTCTGTTTCTGATGATTTGCTGGAAGTGTGGTGCACCGGACACAGATGAGGAAGACACAGGCCACTTCGTACACATCTCTTCGCTGACAGTCTTCTTCCACGCGCCTTTTCAGATCATTTACTTGTTCATCATCAGCATTGTCAATCATGACAAGCACTGGTTTTGGCATTCGCTGTGAGTTGATCTCCCCTATTCCATGCAGGGTCACTATTTGACGAGCTGAGTCTGGAGAGAATCGCTTGAGGCGACAGCATTTGTAGTCTGAACGCAGGTCCCACAAAACATTCATAGCTATAGTGGTTCCTCCCGACCCAGGCTGATGATACACTCTCACAACCCCTATGGATTCATTTTCTTCAGTATGTCCTTCCAGGACTGTACGGATGTTTGTCTTCAAATTTTCCAGCTTGTCTCTTGGACAGACATGTCCTTTGAAAGAGAAATTCCACCAAGTGGGTGTATTACACTTGTAAAAGTTGTGCTCCTCCTTCTTACTGAGCTCAGTTGCATCTTCAGGACACTCACAGCATGTCTGGGTACTGAGAATGTCTAAATCACCGAGTCGCTGGACCTGTTTCTTTGAAAGTTTCTCGTCCATGCCTGAAGATGACTTCACACAACAGACTGTACTGGCGAAATCTGTCTTCTCCATCAGTTGGTGAAAAGCCCTGTTAATTTCAGCAAATGTAAAGTTGCATAGGCATCTGTCTAGGTCCACATCTACACTCCTTTGCAGCAGGCCATCAATCCATTCATGTGCAAGCTGCTCTGACTCAGTCATCATCACCCACTGGTCTGGAAATCTCAACAGGAGTTCTTCAGATGCTTCAATGAAGATGTCATCTTTACAGGTGAGAAGAATGACCACCACTGCTCTTTCTTTAGGTATATTGTGAACAAAATGATTGACAGTTTCTCTGAAAGCCGTACCTCTTTCTTTCTTCCACTGTTTGATATCTTGTCCGCTTTCATCTATAGCCTCGTGACCATTGCAGAAAATCCATGGCTTCAGTTCTGACTCATCCAGATTGTCTCCTAAATTACCATCTACAGCATGTTTGCTTTCACCTGATTCCATAGACGTGAAGTCTTCTGACAAATTCACTTTGTACAGCATCTCTTTCTGTTCATCCATGTACTGATAAAGGCCTGTCACGCCACTTTTTGGGTCAAAGTCGATTATGCCTCGCCAGTCCATATCGGCGACAAACTCAAAGGATTGTTTCATGTCAGTCTGTGATGCATTCACAGCTCCAACAGCCAACAAATGACAGAAACTTCCATCCAGCTTTTCCATGCCTCCACACAGACAGTTCTTCAGGAGTTGAGGTAAATCTGGGATTTGAGAACATTGGCCTCGTTTATCTTTCACTTGTCTCTCTTCAGACAGCTTTCTTTTCTCTTCCAAAAACTTCATGGCATGTTCAATCGACTGTTCTTTTGGAATTCCATTGTCAAGTCGATAAAGGATCTGCTTCTTTCCAGGGACAGTTGTATCAGAGTTGTTAAGAAAGAAAGCCATCTCACCAACACAGCTGTTTTTAGGCTGTACATCCACTTCACACACAAAATGGCTGTTGGTTTCCATTTTGTCAGGAAGTACTACTTCCACAAAGACAGCCTGGATGCATTTAACAGCTGCCTCCACATTGTCTGGGCAGAAGGATTTCCTCAAAGACTGCATGATTGCATCTTCGCACTGCTTTTTGTCTAGAGGAATTCCAAGGACTTCCCCATAGCAGTACTGCTCACAGTCTTGATTGCCCACACCAAAATAGATGGTTCCATTTCTTCTGTCATTCATGCAGGCTGCTACAAACATGACCGCCTTTGCTGCGATGAAAGTGTAAATATCTGCACGTTCCACGTCATCAATGCAGGAGAAAAACTGCCTGGTAGGAGTCAACAACGAGCTGCCCAAACAAGCTTCATGGACATTCAATATTCGATTCTGGTAGTATTTTTCCGTTGCCATGGGCACATTTCCAAACAGACGTGCATGTTCTTTTCTCAGCTGCCGAGGAACTGGGGATTTTAATTCTGCAGATGATGGTAGATCTGCCTCTCTAACTTCAGCTCTCAACATGGCCAGCTTTTTTCGTGGTCCAAATTTCAGGTGTGGGAATATCTCTTTGAAGTCCTCGTCTGTCATGTTCAGGAACACTTCCCCATCAATGTCTTGATCAGCGATTTGTTCAAGCACATCTTCTGGGATCTTCCTTTTTTGGAGGCGCGGCAGGAGCCATCCCTGGAGATCTTTGACACCAAACTCATCAAATGCCTTTTCACTGCCTAGAAACACACACACGCACGCACGCATGCAAACACACACGCACGCACGCACTCGACGCACGCGCACGCACGCACACGCACACACACACACACACACACACACATGAAAAAAAGCATGTATGTTTGCTTATTCAATGTCCATCTTTAAATAAAAGTTTGACTTTGACATATGCATGAAGAGACAGAGATATAGAGAGACAGAGGCATAGAGAGAGAAACAGATAGATAGAGCTAGAGAGAGAGTGTGCGTCTTTCATTCATTCAAGATGATCTCAGTGTGGTGTTTCTTATTTTTACTTTAAAATGTATTTTTTTCATATGTCTTAAACAAATTGTTACCTACAAAAGGGAGATTTAAAAACAAAAGATATAATCTTGTATTTAGATGCCATTGAAGCTTTACAACAATGGTGTTCCCCGTGTGTGTGTGCATGCGTGTGTTGTGTGTGTGTGTGTGTGTGTGTGTGTGTGTTGTGTGTGTGTGTCTGTGTGTGTGTTGTGGGTGTGTGTGTTGTGTGTGCGTGTGCGTGTGCGTGCGTGCGTTCGTCTGCGTGCGTGCGTGTTGGGGGTTTGGGCTTTCGAACATGACATTTTTACAACAAAAATACAGTACTGACATAACATGTCTCTCTCCTACAAAACTCAAATTAAATATGACAGATAACAGGACAAAGTGATTCCAACATTTGATCTGAAGAACTGCCCTTCATGCCTTCCAAATACAGGGTGGTAACACGTTCAGAAACACGCTAAGAGTAAGAATTGTTTCACATTAAGAAATAATGCAAAGCTAAAACAGAAGCAATACATAAAGCACAAAAAGAACGTCTGAATTTTCTTCTTTGTTGAATAACGACAATAATTACATTGTATCATGGTCAAAACTATTACAAGCTCTGAGATTGGTACACATCAAATATGTTGTTACATCAGACCATGACTGACTTCGTGTAGTTCATTGTTGATCGTAGACTACTGGCATGTCATAATTGTCATCAATACAATCGTGTAGCATGGCTTTTATCACTGGTTGACGTTACCCTTTTGTAGGGGCCAATGGTAAATGAGGGCTGTTAAAATAACATGATTTCAACAGTAATGGAAATAATGGAATACAGCTTAAGTCTTTTGGGAAGACTATGACTCTGAAACGAAAGGGACATTTTGCACCGGCTCCAGTGCTGCTGCGAATGACCTCCCCAACGCCATCTGTCTCTAAATCCCTATGACCGAGAGAGTGGGGATGTACCACCAGGCCAAGGATTCTCAATATTTTAGCCCAGCCTGCTGCTTCCCTGCTTATTTGATGTCATAGTCGGAAACGACAGACAGGTATAGTACAATCGTTCTTGCAGATTTCAAAATCATTATCATTGGCTGCATTGTCAATCATTATGCCAAAAATATCTTAGAATCATTCATCGCCAATAATTACGCATGTGAAACCCATCACCAGCCTCGGCATATTTCATTATCGACATCAATTCAATGACAGCAGAGGACTCGAGGACCTGGGTGCAGCCTATCCTCCTTAGAGTGTAGAAGTTCAGACGCATTGATGAGGACAGTTCTCTATGATGACCTGGGTGCAGCATTCCTCCTTAAAGTTAAGACGTTCAGGCCGACACCATTGATGAGGACAGTTTCTTTTTGTGATTATGGCCCGTAATCGATGAGGGTACCTAAACGGGGATTAGTATGTGCATTAGGCTAAACGCCAATCGTGTTGGGAGCTTTGTCCAATTAATACTGTTTTTTCGTCTGTTTGTTTTTGTTTTTGTATGTTGTTGTTGTCGCAAAGGTTGGTCCGTTTATTGTTTGTCTTTTTTACTTTTTCTTTTTCATGTTATCTATTTTGTTTTTTGTTTTCCAGTACCCTCAAGGGGCTTTTGGGGAAAAAAACAAACCTTGAAACCTTGAACTTATTCCCCGTGTTGCCTGCTTTAATTCGTTGATACTCATGACTACAGGACCTTCGTTTATCCAGTCGCCAACAGGTGTTTTTTTTTTTTGTTTTTGGTAGGGGGGGGGTTATAATCGCCTCGAGCTCTTGACTTGGGTGCTAAGCGTGGCACTCCAGGAAGCTCCAAGCATCGGCCAAAGTCTGCATGATACTTCTCCACGGAGTCTCTGAACTTCCCGTAGGCCGTATCTCCTGGTCTTGAGGGCATCTTCCAGTAGACGCTGGAATTTGTCATGGTTGGCCTTATAGTGCTCGAGTCGTCCTTGTCTTCCAGGGTGAGAACACCTTCTTGGAAACAGGTGGTCCACGATCAGGGTGTTCTGCAGATCCAGCTCAGCCACCAGGCGCTCATACACGCCTGCACCTTCGGTACTCCGACCCCGTCATCTTGGCTGATCAGCGATCTTTTTTTTTTTGTAAATGTGAAGACAAAACTGAATGGATAAGGGCGCACACACATTAGATCCGCAATCTGCAAGATCCATACACCCCCCCCCCCTAGTAAATATATTATATTATTAAGAATAAGCGAATGGAGTACGGATGGCTTCTGCGTGTAATGGGCACACTTTATATTCTTACTTCCAATTTTTTGGCGGATTTGCGCATGGGTTTCCGCGCGGGAACTTGCGCGTTTATCCGCACACAGCCTAAGTAAGGGGAAAAGACGGACACAAAGAGCCCAAATTA
>JAGGCT020004059.1:550498-567824 GCA_017654935.2 Phymorhynchus buccinoides
TATGCTTTTTTCTCTTTTTTTTTTTTCTCTGTCTTTTTTGACAAACTTTACAAGGAGACCAAGAAGCCCGGGTGTGGTCCAGGGCAGAGTGGACTTTAGACCCCCCCAATAAACTTTGTGAACGGATAATTGTGCTGACAACAAAAAGATATTGAATGCGCAAAACCTCGCGTGCCGCAGCAACAGCAACATAAGCAAGTCAATCTTAAGCATCAATGTACAGTTGCATAGGCAAAATGTTTGACATTTTATAATTTCATAGATTCCATAACTAAAATAAAAAGGCTACGCCATTTACTTTGATAACCATGTTGAAATGACATGAAATATCAACTGTTTACAACGAATAAAAAAAAAAGTAAACAGGAAGGTAGTAAAAATAATCTTGCTGTCAGTTCGTAAACTCAATACACTGCATAACAAGGGTATCGCCGAGGCAGCAAGGCATTGTGACAATGCAAACTCGGCCAGAGTTATGTCCTGTTCCCCCCCCCCCCCCAATAAAACACACCCCACTTTGGCACTCTACTCACTACTCCGTAACGTCATCAATCTACTCACATTATGCTCTAACTATTGAAGCGATTCTCCAAGATCAGTAGTTCATGATGATACAGCTAACATTGATTTTATACTCAAACTATACTTCTTGACTACTCATGGTACACTCCTCCCCACCATACACATATATTTGACAAACGAAATAAAAGACATACAGGGGGAAGTAAGTATTTACATAGCCCAACAAATGAAGCGAGTACATTTCGTGTTTGTTCAAGGTCAAATGCTGCTGATTTTAATGTGTCTTCATAGGTCATAGCACGGGTGTACATTAATGACAGGAAGTTTTAAGCACTTTTTCTCTAAATAAAACTCACTGCTTGTTACATAGCCCTCTGACGGAAATTCGGTTATATAGGTCAAACTGCATGGTCAAGGTAAACTTTAGAAAGGTGTTCCTAAGATAACAGGAAGCAATCATATACCAGCTATACTATCACCCACTCACAATTTTAATGCAAACACCTCGGCCTCTGGCCGGGGTAAATAAAACCACGCTGTAATACGCTGTTATCCCCCCTGTCGCGTGCGCACTCTCTCACAACACCTGAGCCTCCCTGCGCCGAGGTGTTGCTTCCTGTCGTCTGGATAGCGGGCATGCATGCTGTGCGATTGTCTGTGTGTGTGTGCGTCATCCGATAATTTAATGTGTCAGCTCGTATTGTGTGGTGTGCGTGTGCGTGTTGTGTGCCGCTATGCTGCGCGCGCGTGGTGTGTAGGGGGGGTTCTCTGTGTGTCTGTGTCTGTGTTTTAAGGAGGGCGGGTGGCAGAATAACAAAAACACTGCACAGCAAATTCATCTTAGAACATCCATGTAGCCTACAATGGTCGACTTATGGCGATAATTTTACCGCCAGGGGGAAGGTCAATCCACTAAGGGGCTTATCACGATATCTTAGTTGGGCGTAGTTTGAGAGAGAGAGAGAGAGAGAGAGAGAGAGAGGAGCGAGAGAGAGGAGAGAGAGGGGGAGGGTGGGATCCGTCCCTATCTCTCTCTCTCTTCTCTTATCACCAACTAAGAATATAGAGAGGGTTAGCCCCATTCGAGCGTTATGCCACATGGCGGTCAAAAGATCCAGCTAAGTCGCTCATTGTGGCCTGTACGTCGGGAAATAGAAATGACTGAGCAACATGCTAATCAGTATAACACGCACAATTTCAAAGAGAAAGTGTAATCCAACATATCCTACATAAATTGTGAGGCACACCATACAGAACAACATTCAAACCCTTCTTTATTGTCTTCTAGTTTGTACTGATTGGTATCTGAGTATATAAATGTACTGAACCTTCTTTAAGTTATACCGGATTAGAGCTAGCGAACACCCACACCTTCAGGATGTTAGTATGCCACCAAAAAAATAATCTGGTCCTTCACAACATTATTGTCAGCATTATTAAAGGGCTGCATTTCTCTTTTTTTTTATGAATTGTAGTTACTTGTTAATTACCCCCTCCCCACACCACACCCACACACACACACAAGCGTCCCTAATCTTTTTTTTTTTACATACATTTTTTGTATCATGTAATGAATTGTCTTTATTCAACATGTATATTTAAGTAAAGAATTTATTCAATAAAAAAACATTTATGCAAATAACCAAGTAACAATGTATCAAGGTACGTGTACCAGAATTTCACATTACATAAAGCTACGTATTAATTGTCAAAAGTGGGGTTAGATCATTGGTAAAGCATCTAAAATATAACAGAAAAAAAAGAATAAACAAAAAGAAGACAACAGGAATTTCACAACAAAGTTTCGCAAGTCATAGAAATACATGTTCAATTCCCTCCATTTCACATTTTTGTTTTGCCATTTCAGTTTGGTAGCAAAACAATTATGTCCTTCAGTAACAAAAATATACATATATAAGATATTGTAAACATATATAGGTATATAGAACATACAAAACACACAACTGGAGATTAAAAAAAGAAAAACAATCATAACAGATTTTCCCAATATTTCGATGGTATTTCTGTTTTTTTGGTGGTAACAAAACGATTATGTCCTTCAGAAACAAAACAAAACATATATATATATAAAATATATTTAAACATATACACTGATATAGAACATACAAAAGACACCATATATATACACACACACAACTGGAGATTTATAAAAAAAAAGAAAAACAAGCACAACAGATTTCCCCAATATTTAGATGTATTTGTGTTTGGTAACAAAATGATTATGTCCTTCAGAACAAAGACACAAAAATATATAAGATATTTTCGAATATATACACTGATATAGAACATACAAAGACACTATACATACACAACTGGATTTTTTAAAAAAGAAAAAAGAAGCACAACAATTTTCCCAATATTTCGATATATTTGTGTGTTTGAAACAAACATCCGATTATGTCTGTTCAGTGAACAAAAGAAAATATATATATTATATTGAAATATTTAAACATATACACTGGAAATAAATAACATACAAAAGACACATGAATATACACATACAACTGGAGATTAAAAAAAGAAAAACAATCACAACAGATTTTCATATTTAGATGTATTTGTGTTTGGTAACAAAATGATTATGTCCTTCAGAAACACACAAAAATATATAAGATATTTTAAACATATACACTGGAATAGAACATACAAAAGACACTATATACACACACAACTGGAGATTACAAAAAAGTAAAAGAAGCACAACAGATTTTCCCAATATTTCGATGTATTTGTGTTTGGTAACAAAATGATTATGTCTTTCAGTAACAAAAGAAAAAATATATATATATAAAATATTTTAAACATATACACTGATATAGAACATACAAAACAAACACATATATATACACACACACAACTGGAGATTAAAAGAAAGAAAAACAAGCATAACAGATTTCCCAATATTTAGATGTATTTGTGTTTCATAACAAAACGAATATGTCCTTCAGTAACACAAAAATATATATATATGATATTTTAAACATAAACACTGATATAGAACATACAAAAGACACCTATATATATATATAGACACAACTGAAGATTAAAAAAAGAAAAACAAGCACAACAGATTTTCCCAATATTTCGATATATTTCTGTTTGGTAACAAAACAATTATGTCCTTCAGTAACAAAACAAAACAAAAGCCGAAATATTGGGAATAGTCTACATTCTTTCTTGTTAGTTTTCCTTCTTTTTTTTGTTCTGCTATATATATATATATAAAAAACTATATTTTGAACATATTTTTTTTATATTATACACTGATATAGAACATACAAAATACACTATATATATGGTTGTCCTCCTTGCACCAGATTGAAAGTCCACAATAAAAGCAAACCAGCACTTAATTCAAAAGAAATGGTAAAAATCTTGTGTAAAATAACAAAAATAATAATGTTCTAAAATTACAATCCCTCGAAGAAACTAGAAGAGTATATATATACACATACAACTGGAGATTTAAAAAACCCAAAAAAAACAAGCACAACAGATGTTCCCAATATTTCGATGTTTAAATACATCTTCCTCGGGGGGACACTTTTCTTCACATGAGCCAGGATACATGATATCACTTATGATATTTCTGTCTTTGGTCTTTCGTTTAATGCACATACATTGAAAACTTCTAGTTAAGCTGAAACTAATAAACCCACGTGTAGATAGAGCCTACATTGAGTCAAACGAAGATTCGCCCTAGTTCACCTTTAACCAACGATCGGCAAGTCACTCAAATAACAGCTTGTTCCATGCAAACATTTACGTTTGATTAATTGTACATAACGCAAACACATTAGTGCAGACTCGCTTGCACTCAGTGTCCAGTTTCCTGTGATAAACGCCAACCTTTCGTTTATGGCTTGTACCCACGTGTCGTCATATCCGGCCACAAGGAGCGTGCCATATTATGGGAGACCGCCATCTTAGTCAGTAACTTTTTTTGAAAAATGCCAGATCGATGCTGTTTACACACAAATAAGGACTAAGATGGCGACACTTCCGTTGGAAGGGTCGAGATGCGCACGGAGGTGGGGGGGAGCCATTCAACTCTCCGTAATATGATGAGTGAAACTGCACAAAAATAGGTTTTTTTAAAACATTGGGTCAAAACGCACAAATCAAAAATCTCATCAAAGCAATAGAAAAAACGTTAAAAAAACCCACACACTCCCATGCATATAATAAGAAATGTATCACCAAACCCCTCAATGTAATGTTAATGTTCTTATTTGTTATTTTAAGATAAGAACATTTAGCAACACATAGCGTGCCTCTCTCTCATGAGAGGAGAGAGAGAGAGAGAGAGAACAAAATGTTATTCACGTGACATGGCAGAACAAATGTTGGCTGTCGAAATCCTGAAAGTATTCCCTAGAACAGACCATTATCAAACACATCTTCCTGCTTCTTCAGAAACAACGGACAATCAAATTGTTTCATTTCAAAACAATGACTATTCCAAATCCGTTTACTGATAATATTTCATTGATCAAAGAAACAAGAGCACACATATTCATTAAAACTAACTGGAAACGCTGACAGAGCCTGTCCTTTTAACGTGCAAACGAATACATAGCTAAAACTTGCAAAATCGCACAAAAACAAAGAAAGCAACAAGGCTGACTGAACCCGAGTGGTGCAAAGTTCCCTCGTGTACTTATCTGGCTTTTGGAGTCCGGACGGACGCACACACGCACGATCGAACGGACAAAACATAAACTATATTCCCTGCCGCTTTGCTCAGGAACTATTCACTATACTGAATAAAATATTCAGCCAGGAACAAACAGACAAACATCACTGAAAGCACTAGGTCAGCCAGGAACAAACACCACTGAAAACACTAGGTCAGCCAGGAACAAACAGACAAACACCACTGAAAACACTAGGTCAGCCAGGGACAAACACCACTGAAAACACTAGGTCAGCCAGGGACAAACAAACACCACTGAAAACACTAGGTCAGCCAGAAACAAACAGACAAACACCACTGAAAACACTAGGTCAGCCAGGGACAAACAGACAAACACCACTGAAAACACTAGGTCAGCCAGGGACAAACAGACAAACACCACTGAAAACAGTAGGCCTACCAGCATCGCTCCGCGGCTGGTAAATGTAATCGTTACACACCTTTGATGGGTTCCTTTGGAGCTGGAAGTTGGATCCATCGGGAGCTAAGTATGCCGAGTCTTCTTTGTTGGCTTCTGCTCAGCTGCACCTTTTCTTGGCGTCGGCTCTGCCTGTCTTCTCTGCCCGTCTGCACCCTGTTGGAATGGCTGGCTGGCTGCTGGGGTGGGGGTCACATCACAGGCCACTGGACCCCCTAGGCCCACCCCCACAACGAAGCTGACTTTCTTGTTCCACAACGACGGATTATTTTCTCGAACAAACAGGGGTACGTGCACGTCTGTTTCGCTTCCTCGGCTGGTTTTCAGTTTCATTTTGACCTCAAATCCATTCTTCACCAGAAATCCGCCAAAGCGTTCGACTCTTTGCTTTGCTTTTGCCTCCCTCAAGATCTTGTTCACCATTCTTTCATGCAGTTTGTTACACAGCGCTTTAAGTCTGTCTTTGGAGATGACTTTACCAGTGGCTTGTTCCTTTGTCAAGAAGAATATTGGGTAGTTCTTTTTACGTTTGTCCCGTCGCAACGCTGCAAAATCTTTTTTGGCCAAACCCAGCGCTTTCTTCAAATCTTCTGCCGTGCACTGCCTCTCGTCGTGCTGTTGGCTGAAAGTGGGCCAGTGGAAAACAAAGAGGAAAATGTATGGATCGACGTTGATGAACTCTTTGAAATCAAGTTTTTCCATCATGAGAAACAGTTCTTTCGACCATTCCAAGATGGTGCCGTGTTCTTCACTCGTGAATCCACCGCCGTGACAACTTACAAGTGTAAGAGCTGATGACAAAGCCATATTCAGATTCCTGAACTTTGACTTTTGATTCTTGATTCCTTGACCTTTCAAATTGAGTGATGTGTAAGTCCATATCTTTTCAGCATTTGCCTTTCCTTCTTGACCATGCCCACATTTCATCATCACGCTGTACAGGGAGTTTCCACCCAGCTTTGTCACCATGCGCTGTCTTTTGTCAGTGGTATATTTATGCGGTTCTCTAACTGCCCAATCCACCTCTCCGAATCTGTCATTAAGTTTATCCTCAAAGCGATGGATGTTATCTTCGCCAAGAAAGAACTTTGTTCGAGAATCAGTAAATCCAGTGCCGCTTGCTGTACACATCATTTTCTGGTTTTCCACTTCCTTCAAACAGCTGAAGGCTTTGTCTTCCAGCGATGTCAGCCAACAGACCATAATATCATCTGGATGCAGTTTTGCGGTGAAAGGGATGTCAGGATTCCAAGTTCCAGACAGAAATTTCTGTAGGTCACCTTTAGATGGGAAAGCGAATTCCAGGACATCAAAAAGAGTAGAAACAATGTCCATTTGTCCAAAGAATCCAGATATGTTGGGAGGGTCATTACCTTCCATATCACTCAGCGTCTGAACCTTCTCAAAGATTTTGTATCCCTCATAAGCGTTCTTTACTGCCTCCACAGCCACGTTGGTTTCGATCTGTTTGTTTTTGTTACACGTTTCTCTGAGTTCTGCGAGACGGGACTTGAAGATCTGACCATGGGTGTCAAACAGAAAGGACGAGTTTGGTCGTATCTGTGTTGCTTGTTTGGCCCACTGCTCTGCTTCGTTCCAATTCTTGCGAAATATATGAATACGAGCTATCTGCTGAGCCAAGAAAGCGTCTTCAGTCCTTTCAAACACAGTTTCAATGCATCTGATTGCATCTTCATCATTGTCTGCATCCACCAGCATTTGAATGAAGGGAGAAAATCTGTATCTTTTTTTGCCCGATGGCTCCATCCCTCTTTTCTTCATGCAGTCCTTCGTTACAGTCAGAAGATCTTTGGTGGCAAAATCACGAGATGGTCTTTGGAAGACTGGACTGTGCAAAAAACTTTCCATCATATCTGTATGAGGTCCCGCTTCAGTAGCAAAGTGATTCAAGATGAAAGAGCAAAGCAGCTTGCTTGTCACTCGCAGACACTTGCTCCTTCCAGAAAGCCTTGAGCTGAAAGTAAAGAGCATCAATGGATCAGGAGTAAAGCCACTTTCCCATGGCACCCTTCCCAATCCAGGAGACATCACTTGATCAAAGCAGGAGACTGGAATGGATCTGAAGAACAAGTCATAGCAATTCAACAGAGCGATGTATTTCAAGACAACACGTCCAGGCCCAATGCATCGATTAACAAAGCCAGCTACAGTTCTCTTGATATAGTCCTCGTTGAAATCTTCTTTCATGATGTTCAGGCCCAGCAAATGCTCCATGTTGACATTGCCCCTCTTTTTCAGCTCACTGTATTTGTCCACAAAGAACTGTTTTTCCCTGGTGCTCAGCTTTTGTTGAAGGAACATGTTCTGTTTCTGATGATTTGCAGGAAGTGTGGTGCACCGGACACAGATGAGGAAGACACAGGCCACTTCGTACACATCTCTTCGCTGACAGTCTTCTTCCACGCGCCTTTTCATATCATTTACTTGTTCATCATCAGCATTGTCAATCATGACAAGCACTGGTTTTGGCATTCGCTGTGAGTTGATCTCCCCTATTCCATGCAGGGTCACTATTTGACGAGCTGAGTCTGGAGAGAATCGCTTGAGGCGACAGCATTTGTAGTCTGAACGCAGGTCCCACAAAACATTCATAGCTATAGTGGTTCCTCCCGACCCAGGCTGATGATACACTCTCACAACCCCTATGGATTCATTTTCTTCAGTATGTCCTTCCAGGACTGTACGGATGTTTGTCTTCAAATTTTCCAGCTTGTCTCTTGGACAGACATGTCCTTTGAAAGAGAAATTCCACCAAGTGGGTGTATTACACTTGTAAAAGTTGTGCTCCTCCTTCTTACTGAGCTCAGTTGCATCTTCAGGACACTCACAGCATGTCTGGGTACTGAGAATGTCTAAATCACCGAGTCGCTGGACCTGTTTCTTTGAAAGTTTCTCGTCCATGCCTGAAGATGACTTCACACAACAGACTGTACTGGCGAAATCTGTCTTCTCCATCAGTTGGTGAAAAGCCCTGTTAATTTCAGCAAATGTAAAGTTGCATAGGCATCTGTCTAGGTCCACATCTACACTCCTTTGCAGCAGGCCATCAATCCATTCATGTGCAAGCTGCTCTGACTCAGTCATCATCACCCACTGGTCTGGAAATCTCAACAGGAGTTCTTCAGATGCTTCAATGAAGATGTCATCTTTACAGGTGAGAAGAATGACCACCACTGCTCTTTCTTTAGGTATATTGTGAACAAAATGATTGACAGTTTCTCTGAAAGCCGTACCTCTTTCTTTCTTCCACTGTTTGATATCTTGTCCGCTTTCATCTATAGCCTCGTGACCATTGCAGAAAATCCATGGCTTCAGTTCTGACTCATCCAGATTGTCTCCTAAATTACCATCTACAGCATGTTTGCTTTCACCTGATTCCATAGACGTGAAGTCTTCTGACAAATTCACTTTGTACAGCATCTCTTTCTGTTCATCCATGTACTGATAAAGGCCTGTCACGCCACTTTTTGGGTCAAAGTCGATTATGCCTCGCCAGTCCATATCGGCGACAAACTCAAAGGATTGTTTCATGTCAGTCTGTGATGCATTCACAGCTCCAACAGCCAGCAAATGACAGAAACTTCCATCCAGCTTTTCCATGCCTCCACACAGACAGTTCTTCAGGAGTTGAGGTAAATCTGGGATTTGAGAGAAATTGGCTCGTTTATCTTTCACTTGGTGCTCTCTTCAGACAGCTTCTTTTCTCTTCCAAAAACGCTCATGGCATGTTCAATCGATGTTCTTTGGAATTCCATTTGTCAAAGCGATAAAGGATTGCTTCTTTCCAGGGACAGTTGTATCAGAGTGTTAAGAAGAAAGCCATACTCACCAAACAGGGTTTTTAGGCTGTACATCACTTCACACACAAAATGGCTGTTGGTTTCCTTTTTCAGTAAAGTACTACTTCCACAAAGACAGCCTGGATGCATTTAAAGCTGCCTTCCACATTGTATGGGCAGAAGGATTTTTTTCAAAGACTGACGATTGCATCTCGCACTGCTTTTTGTCTAGAGGAATTCCAAGGGCTTACCCATAGCAGTACTGCTCACAGTCTTGATGCCCACACCCAAAATAGATGGTTCCATTTCTTCCTGTCATTCATGCGGCTGCTACAACATGACCGCCTTTGCTGCGATTAAAGTGTAAATATCTTCACGTTCCCTCATCAATGCAGGAGAAAAACTGCCTGGTAGTAGTCAACAACGAGCTGCCCAAACAAGTTTCATGGAATTCAATGTTCGATTCTGGTAGGTATTTTTCCGTGCCATGGGCACATTTCCAAACAGACGTGCACTGTCTTTTCTCGCTGCCGAGGAACGGATTTTAATTCTGGCAGATGATGGTAGATCTGCATTAAAGAATTTCCTCTAACTTCAGCTCTACATGGCCAGCTTTTTTTTCGTGGTCCAAATTTCAGGGTGTGGGAATATCTCTTTGAAGCCTCGTCTGTCATGTTCCTGAACACTTCCCCATCAATTTTTTTTGTCTTGATCAGCGTTTGTTCAAGACATCGTTCTTGGATCTTCCCTTTTTGGAGCGCGGCAGGAGCCACCCTGAGATCTTTGACACCTAAACTCATCAAATGCCTTTTCCAACTGCCTAGAAACACACACACGCACCACGCGCGCACGCACTGACACACGCGCGCACACGCACACGCACGCACACCACACCGACACACACACACGACACACACACACACAAAACACACCCACATCAAAAGCATTTTTGATTTGCTTATTCCAATGTCATCTTATTATGTTAAAGAACAGAATTAGAGAGCGAGGCATAGAGAGAGAAACAGATAGCAGAGCTAGAGAGAGAGTGTGCGTCCTTTCATTCATTCAAGATTTATTCTCACGTGTGGTGTTTTTCTTAATTTTTTACTTAAAATGTATTTTGTTCATGTTTTAAACCAAATTGTTACCTACAAAAGGGAGATTTAAAAACAGAAAATTTTTAATCTTGTTCTAGATGCCATTGAAGCGTACAACAATGTGTGTCCGTGTGTGCGTACATGCGTGTGTGTAGCTGTGATGTGTGTGTGTGTGTGTGTGTGTGTTGTGTGTGTGTGCGTGGCGTGCGTGCGTGCGGTGTGCGTGTGCGTGCGTTCGTGTGTGTGCTTTCTGAACAGGACATATTTTTCAACAAAAATACGATACTGACATAAACATGTCTCTCTCCTACATAAACTCAAATTAATATGACAGATAACGGACAAATATTCCAACATTTGATCTGAAGAACTGCCCTTCATGCCGTTCCAATACAGGTGGAACACGTTTCAGAACACGCTAAGAGTAAGAATTGTTTCACATTAAGAAATAATGCAAAGCTAAAACAGACGCAATTACATAACGCACAAAAAGAACTCTGAATTTTCTTCTTTGGTTGAATAACGACAAGTGACTTTACATTTATCATGGTCAAAACTATTTACAAGCTCTGAGATTGTACACATCAATATGTTTTGTTGCATCAGACCATGACTGAACTTCGTGTAGTTCATGGTTGATCGTAGCTCCTGGCATGTCATAATTAGTCTCAATACAATCGGTAGCATGGCTTTATCACTGGTTGACGGTTACCCTTTTGTAGGGGCCAATGGTAAATGAGGGCTGTAAAAAACCAGCTTGGTTGGAAACATCACACTTTATTACAAGCTTTTTTGTTTTTTGATTTTTCTCCTTCTCATGTCAGTACAAGCCATATTCTAGTATCCCAGTTTAACTATCCCTTTCTTCATCTGCTTCTTCTAACTGTTTCCCCTTCCCTCACCTCTTTCTTCTTTACCCATTTACCCACCAGTCAATCGCAAATGTATCCATCTAGCAATCTGTTTTTCAACCACATCCATTTATCTTTATATGTCTTTATCTGCCTCCCCTTCATATTTTTCCTCTTCACCTTGCTGTCCTTCTGTCTCGTCCTATCTGTGGCTCCTTCTCCACCTTCCCCCCTCTTTTATATACTATTTGTTTATTTATAGATTTTGTTTAACGTAGATTAATATTGAGAATAACATACATTGTCCCTACATAAACTTTAACTGAATGCGAGTGTTTCTGGTTGGTCCTTGTAAAGATTATTAAATCGACATGTCGACACTTATTACAAGCTTTTTGTTTTGATTTTTCTCCTTTCCTCAGACCTGGCTGTAAAATAATTATTTCAACAGTAATGGAATATCATGGTACAGCTTAGTCTTTTGTGGAAGACTATGACCTGAACTAAGGGACATTTGCACCGGCTCCATGCTGCTGCCGAAGGGACCTTCCCCAACGCCATCTGTCTCTAAATCCCTTTTGACCGAGAGGTGGGGATGTAACCCCGGGCAAGTATTCTCCAATATTTTAGGCCCAGCCTGCTGCTCCCTCTGCCTATTGCTGTCATAGTCGGAAGACAGAACAGGTATAGCGTACAATCGTGGCAGCATTTCAACATCGTTATTATTGGCTTCATTGTCAATATTTATTCAAAAATATCTTAGATCATCATCGCCAATATTTACTGCATTGTGATACTCTCACGCTCGGCAATATTTTCATTATCGCATCAATTCAATGACAGCAGAGGACCGAGACCTGGTGAGCCATCCTCCTTAGAGTGTAAGAAGTTCCGGGCGACGCCCCATTGATTAAGGACAGTTTCTTCTATGATACCTGGCTGCAGCCTATTCCTCCTTAAGTGTAAGATTCAGGGCCGACGCCATTGATTGAGGAAGTTTCTCTATGGATGACCTGGATTGCAGCTATCCTCCTTAGGTGTAAGAAGTTAGGGCCGACGCCATTGATTGAGAACAGTTTTCTTCTATGTGACCTGGCCCTGTAATCATGAGTGCGTCTAACGGGGATTAGTATGGGCATTAGGCTAAACACCAATCGTTTGGAGCTTTGTCCTCATTTAATTACTGTTTTTTTCGTTTGTTTGTTTTTGTTTTTTGTATGTTGTTGTGTGTGTCAAAGGTTGTCTCGTTTATTGTGGTGGTTTTTTACTTTTTCTTTTTTCCCATTGTTTATCTATTTTTGTTTTTTTGTTTTTTCCATGTACCCTCGAAGGGGCTTTTTTGAAAATAAAAAACCTTGAACCTTGAACCTTATTCCCCGTGTTGCCTGTCTATTCGTAACTCATGACCATTCTGTTATCCAGTCATGCAACAGGGGGGGGTTATACTCGCCTCGACTCTGACTTGGCTGCTAAGCGTGGCACTCCAGGAATCTCCAAGCAATCGGCCAAGTATGCCTGATCTTTCTCCACGGAGTCTCTGAACTTCCCGTAGGCCGCATCCTCCTTGGTCTTGAGCATCTCCCATAGACGCCGGCCTTTTGTCCATGGTTCGCCTTTATAGTGCCGATGTCGTCCCTTGTCTTCCAGGGTGAGAACACTTCTTGGAACAGTGGTCCCACGATCAGGGTGTTCTGCAGATTCCAGCTCAGCCCCAGGCGCTCATACACCGCCTGCAGCCTTCCGGTACTCCGACCTCCACATTCATCTTCGCTGATCATCGATCTTTTTTTTTTTTAAATGTGAAGACAAAACTGATGGATAAGGGCGCACACCCATTAGCTCCGCATCTGGCAGATCCATACCTATAATAAATTAATTATTAAGATACAGCGAATGGATTATGATGGCGTTCTGCGTGTACTGGGCAACACTTTCCTATTTCTTACTTCCATTTTTTGGGCGGATTGCGCATGGGTTTCGCGCGACTTGCCCGTTTATCTGCACACATCCTATGTAAGGGGAAAGAGGACACAAAGAGCCCAAATTAACCATCGTAAGAGTAAGATACACATAATTTCATGCGAAACGATATAGGACATGAGAACCCGCGCGCGAAAGGAAAGAGTAAAAGTATGCAGACATAGAATTATGGAAAGCGTGCTAAAACAAAATCAGTTTTCTCTTGACATTTGTCCGCAGTTTCCGTTGTATTTATGTGAATGCCGTTGGAATATGACGGAAAGGAGGTTTTAAATGCATTCATAATCTTAATATATGACTGCCTTGCTTTGCATTTCATTCTTGTGTGTGTGTGTGTGTGTGTGTTGCGTGTGCGTGTGCGTGTGCCGCGTGCGCGCGTGCGTGCAGTGTGTGTGCGTAATGTGCGTATGTTTGGTGTTGGTGTGTGTGTGTTTGTGTGTGTGTTTGGTTCTCCTTCTCTCTGCCCCCTGTCTCTCTCTCTCTTTCTCTCCCCAGTGTCACTGACCAGTGGATCACTTTGGCCTATTTTCACTAGTTTGACTGCAAATTAGTGTATTAGGAGTTCAAATGAACAAGGTCGGATGTGGTTTGACCAGTGATCGGTGTCACTGACCAGTGGTCAACCACCTTAAAAATTGTTGCTTTGAACTCCTAACACACTAATTAGTTGTCAAACAGTAAAAATAGGCCAGAAGTGACGCACTGGTCAGTGCACTGACCACTTGTCAACGCATCAACCTTGTTCATTTGAACTCCTAATACAAATTGCAGTCCAAACAGTGAAAATAGGCCAAATGACCACGGTCGTGACACTGACCATGGTCAACACATCAACCTTGTTCATTTGAAACTCCTAATACACAATTTGCAGTCACAGTGAAATAGGCCAAGTGACCACTGGTCAGTGACACTGACACTGGTCACCCATCAAATGTGTTAATTTGAACTCCTAATACAAATTGGCAGTCCAAACAGTGAAATAGTCCACAGTGACCCACTGGTCAGTGACACTGACCACTGGTCAAACCACATCAAACTTTGTTCATTTGAACTCCCTAATGCACTAATTTTGCAGTCAAACAGTGAAATTAGGCCTAAATTGACCACTGGTCACCACATCAACAATTGTTCATATGATCTCCTACTACACTAATTACAATTCAAACGGTAAAATTAGGCCAAGTGACCAGTGTCAGAGGTTAGATCCAGAGAGAGAGAGAGAGCGAGCAGAACAGAGAGAGAGAGAGAGAGAGAGGAGAGAGAGAGAGAGAGGAGAGAGAGACAGAGACAGAGAGACGAGCAGAGAGACAGAGAGAGAGAGAGGAGAGGGGACATAATTTCCCAAGAATCATTTCAGGAGAATAGTCGTAAAGCCAAGCTACTATATGATGAAACCTTAGTGATTACGACTAACCCATGAACAGACTACGATTTTTTCATCAGTTTATTTGTAGTCTACTACGACTGCTGAAAAAAATTAGTAGAGTCTTTTCATGGGTTAGTAGTAATAGTAAGGGTTTCATCAGATAGTACTTGACACACGGAGGCCTCATTCGAAGCCAGAAACTGAGAAAGGACATAGGCCTACTATACTACACAGGTGGTAAGTCATATAACGTGCTCCCTGCAGAGATGAGCTCACTGTTTCACACACACACACACACACACCACACACACACACACACACACACACACACACACGACACACACAAACACACCACAAACAATTGGTGATGATATAAAAATTATATTGATCTTCTTATCATAACAATGGAACAAAACGCATTCACATTAATTCGAACAATGAGGCAGACTTCTGCATTATCTTTCGAAGATGGACATAAACAAGCAATTCTGCAAGAAGATGTTTACAGAGAATGCCAAGTATTCAGCCAATGAGCTCGAAAACTTGTAAGAGCTCTGATTACTGTAAACTGAACTTATTACTCCAAAAGAAGTAGCATTGTGACCGTTAAAAACTGGACAAACTGCAGATAATTCCGTATGTTGTTTATGTTTAACTTCGAGTCTATCATCGGTCCGTATCAAGGTCCCAATCCAAAACATCTTCCTAAACATTTTATAAACAATCATCAAATCTGTTCGTGTGCTTTTATTATTTGTTAGATCAGATAATAAACATTCAGATCCAGAACTTTACAGAGGCATGGTGCTACTAACACTTTTGACAAGTAGGCGCAGCTAATCCTAATACTTTATCTAATCAACTTCATCTCTCTGAAATCATCATGACCTCCAACTACATCATGTCATTTGGATGCTAACAATCTGTATGGTTGGGCGATGTGGTCAATCACTTCATTACGCAAGTTTAAAAATGTATCAATTGTTGATCGCCTGGTACAAATGAAGTATTAGTATGGTATCTAAATGGACTCTATCAATCGAGGCGGATATATTTTAGAAGTAGACTTGGAATCCCCGACCACCTCCACGATCTTCATAAGTGACTATCCTTTAGCAGCGGAAAGAATGAAGGTTGGATCAAGCACCAAACTTTACGCGATTCTAAATAATAAAACAAAGTATGTTGTCATTACAGACTGCTCCAGTTTTTATTTAAGAATGGACTAAAACTAACATCAGTTCATTAGGATAATCCCTTTGATCAAGAGCAGTTCATGAAACGTACTCATGAAAACACAGAACTCAGAACAAAGGCAACCGATCCTCAGAGAAGGACTTTTTTAGTTAATGACAAACATCTGTTTGGAAGACCATGGAAACCCCCACAAACCAAAGACGTCAACTGTCACTCAACAGAAAACAAGCAATCAACTGATTTCAACGCCACATTATCAAGACTAGAAATTCCATGACTACCTTTACGGTATAATTATGAGAAACGCGCAGTAAGGCTGGACAAACCGGTAGTCATTGGTTTTACTGTTCTAGAATTATCCAGTCATTGATGTTAGAATTTCTTTATGACTACTTCACCACTGTATCCAGCTCTAACGTGCTGTACACAGAAAACACAGATTTCATTTATTCTAGAAATTCCAATTGAAGACTTTTACAAGACATGGAAACCCGTTTAAAAGGCGCAGACTCCTGGTTACGACACTCCAATTACCTACATATTCTCCGTTGCATTTCAGGTGTGAATACAAAGGGTGCTTGGAAAAATAATGTTAAATGAATGGAACACTAATCAACAGAGTACGTTTTTGGTTTGAGAGCAAAGATGTATGTGTTGCTAGCCAGGAATAAAGTTATTAAGAAAGCAAGGTGATCAGTAACAGTAGTTCAAATGGTGATGTCTACACGATAACTACAAGAAGCTTGTTTCAACAAGACATTTTTATCATGATAACCTAAACTGCCATCTAATTTCACGAGATAAACACAACTGTTGTACGAGCAGTCGCTCGATGCTAACAATACGAAGCGTGTATTTACATCACCAGTTTTCGTATGCAGTGGTGTCCGGGAGAACTAAGTGTCATAGTCCAGTAGACTCCTAAACTTGCCATCATACGTTATGCTGTAAACCCCTTTGGCGTTCTTTATTGTTATTTCCCTAGACCAACTTTAATGTTTCGTTTACTTGTTGGGCATTCTTTTTTTATTGCTTTCTATGTCTTGCGTTGTAAAAAAGCCGCTCTTGACTTCTTTTGATTTCAAACTTTTGCATTTTGTAGTCTTGTAGTAGGCTTGCAGTCCGATTTAAACTCTCATCTGTAATTTGAGAGTCCTTGCACAGTTTTACTGATTATCAATCTGAAAGTGAACTGAGCTTAGACATTATTAACTGGACTTGCTGTATGCTTTTGTGGTTTGATGTTATTTGTTTTGTTGAAAGTGGATGTTGCGACTGAAAATAAACCTAGAGATATGATACAATACTCAATGGTACAGCTACTGTTGATCAAACACCTGTCGCCAGCAATCCTACAGAACATCCTGCGCAAGTGCGG
>JAGGCT020004059.1:568324-585824 GCA_017654935.2 Phymorhynchus buccinoides
TGAAGCCTATTACAAAAAGGCTTATGAGGAACTGAAAAATGTATACGTGCCTTAAGTGGAAAGCACTGTCTTCTGAACCCCAAAGCACAAACGGATGAGAAAGAAAAATACGGATTCAATCTAGAAAAGCACCACCTACAAAATGAAGAAACTGGAAAACATTTGAAGAGAGGATGAAAACACATGATCTCTACCATCCACTTCAAGAAAAAATGAACAACAATTGTCAATGCAAACTAAGAAATGAAATACGAAACATAACAAACGCGAAAAGATGTTTCGTGAAAGGCTGACAAAACATGCATATTACAAGGGAGCCAAAAGAATTACACCACAATCTTGACAAGAACATCAAAAAAGCTGACCAGAAACATGCGTAAGCATCAGCAAAGAGGAGAAGGAACTTGTGGCGCGTATAGGCCTAAGCGACAGAATAGAATCAACAGCCAAGCAAGAAGCGTTCAAACGCTTAAAGACACAAACCAAACTTTCAAAAACAACCATCGTGTAGACTCATCAACCCCTCAAAATCCGAACTGGCGGAAAGTAAGTAAGCAGGATTTGGAAAAAGTAAACAACAATATCAAAGCAAAACCCTTACTGAACCTTTGGGAAAACACCAATGAAGTCGTACAATGGTTTCATAACCTGAAAAAAAACGCAAAAAGCACAGCTTTTATCATGTTCGAATTGTACACTTCTACCATCGATCAGTGAAGCTCGAAATTTGCTGCCAAATATGAGAACATAAAAAGGATTCCGAAAGAGAATCATCCACCATACAAAAAATTCTCTACTGCATAGCAAAGACGAAACTTGGACAAATAAATCAGATACCAACTCAACCTTGAATGTCACAATGGCTCCTACGACGGTGCTGAAACAGCGAACTGGTTGGCCTATTGATCCTGTCAAAAACTGAACGAGAGCGCGGTACAAAAGGTAGGACTTTACAGATATGATGGACTAGCTGCTTGAACGACAAACAAAAGAAATTGAAAATACGAAAAAAGATCTTTGCAAATTATTCCAGTCCTACAACCTAAAGATAACAATCGAGGCAAACAAGAAAATAGTAAACTACTTAGATGTGACACTGGACCTGAGTAACAAAGAGTACAAACCATACAAAAAGCCAAACGACACACCCCTCTATGTAAATGCCAAAAGCAACCACCCACCATCCGTCATCAAGGCCATACCCCATGGTATTAACAAGAGGCTGTCCAGCCTGTCGTGCAATGAGAAAGTTTTCAAAGAAGCAGCAGTCTCTAATCTTTCATTCCTTTCTAAGCTTACGGAAAAGGTGGTTCTTAAACAGCTGTATGACCATCTTCAGGTAAATGATCTCTACTATCCAAACAAGTCTGCTTATCGAGCAGATCACAGTACTGAGACAGCCCTCTTAAAGATAACGAACGACCTGTTCACTGCCTTGGATGAAAACAAGGTTTCTCTTCTCTCTCTACCCTTGATCTTCACTGCAGCGTTTGACACTATGTGACCACTCTATCCCCATTTATAGACTTCACACCTCCTTTGGTCTATCTGGGGCTGTTCTTTCCTGGTTTTCTTCCTACCTGTCTGATCGCACACAGAAAGTTGTTGTCAATGGTTCTCCCATCTCTTCGGAAAAAAGGTCACTTCAGTTCGGTGTGCCCCAAGGTTCAGTCTTAGGCCCTATCCTTTTTGTTCTTTATACCCAACCTCTCTCCGCCATCATCAACCAGCATTCTATTCTACATCATAGCTTTTCTGATGACAATCAACTGTACATTTCTGCCCACCTGAGTCGATTAGATCAAATGATTTCTTCTTCTAAGTTGTGCATCTCTGCTGTTAAAACATGGATGTTTTACAACAAACTGCAACTGAATGCTGATAAGACAGAGATGATTCTTGTAGCCTCTAACCACACAATTAAAACTCAGGTTCTCCCAGGTTCTGTCGACATTGATGGCACTGAGATCAAGCTATCAGCATCTGTCCGCAATCTAGGTGTTACTTTGGACCAAACCCTTTCTTTCAAACAGCATGTTTCCAATGTTTGCAAGGCTTGCTATCTAGAACTTCGAAGAATTAGTTCCATCCGCCGTTTCCTCTCTCAGGATGCCCTGAAGACTCTAGTATGTGCTTTTGTCCTGTCTCGCCTTGACTACTGTAACTCACTTCTTGCTGGCTGTCCATCAATTCTCATCTCTAAGCTCCAACGGGTCCAGAATAATGCTGCTCGTCTCATTTCTCGCTCCCCTAGGTACGATCACATCACTCCGGTTCTTCGTTCCCTACATTGGCTCCCAGTTCAATCACGTATTGACTACAAAATTCTCCTCCTTGCCTTCAAGTCACTGAATGATCAAGCTCCCCTGTATCTCTCTGATCTTCTTCATCTCTATGTCCCAGCTCGCCAACTACGTTCGTCTTCTGATTCTCGTCTCCTTTCCATTCCCTCCATCCATCTCAAATCTGCTGGCCAACGTTCTTTTTCTTGTCAAGCACCATCTCTGTGGAATTCTCTGCCTTCTCCTCTCCGACACTCCAACTCAGTCTCATTCAAAACCTCTCTTAAAACCCATCTTTTTCCTGCTGCACCCTAAATATTTGATCAGTTGTCTATCGTTGTGTGCACGTGAGGGAAGATTGAATAAGAGGTTTGTGCTGTGTTTTGTGGTGTGTGTGTGTGAGTGTGTGTGTGGTGTGAGCATGAATGGTGTGTATTTTGGTTTTGTGGGTTGTGTGTGCACGCATGTGTGTTTGTGTGCGTGTCTGTCTGCGTGCGTACGTTTTGTGTGAGGGTGTTTGTGTATGTGTGTTGTTTGTGTATGTGGTCAGTCCATGCGGCTCAGTTGCTGTGGCTTACCGAATGGGGTATGAACGAGTTGGCGTCAATAATTGTGTGTGTGTGTGTGCGTGTGCGTGTGTGTGTGTGTGTGTGTGTGTGTGTTAGAGAGAGAGAGAGAGTTGCTTTGCATATGCGCTGTTGGTGGTTGGTGTCACTCTTGAATGTTGTTTTTTGTTATCTGTTGATGAATAATTGATTGTAAAGCGCTTTGGGCTCATCTGAGGTAAAGCGCTATATAAATGTACTGTTATTAATATTATTATAGAATACCAAGAAGCCCTTCAGAAAAGTGGACACAACCACCAGCTGCGTTACCATCCGGACACCGACACCCATGGCAGGAAAAAGACCAGGAAAAGACACATCACCTGGTTCAACCCTCCATATGATGGTAGAGTAAAGACCAATGTGGGAAAGGAATTCTTCAAGATCCTGTCCGAATCCTTCCCCAAAAGCCACAAACTCCACAAGATCTTCAACAAGAACACAATCAAGCTGTCGTATTCATGCATGCCAAACCTCAAGAACACCATTGATGCCAGCAACAAAAGAAAGAACAACACAAAGACCCAGAATGATTCGAGCAGAACATGCAACTGTGTGAACAAAGAGCAGTGTCCACTTGAAAACCAATGCCTTTCCAGCAGCATTGTGTACAGGCCACTGTAACAGCCGAATGAAAAGAAGAGACATACATTGGTGTAACAGAAAACCCGTTCAAAACAAGGTATGCCAACCACAAGCAGTCATTCAAAAAAGAACAATATAAATACCAAACTGAGCTCAGTAAGTACATCTGGTCACTAAAAGAGGAGAAGACAGACTTCAGCATATCCATCCGAAAAGCAGCAGCCTACAGCAACACCTCTAAAAGATGCAACCTATGCACCACCGAAAAATGGTTCATCTTGTGCAAACCAAGCATGGCTACTTTGAATACCAGAGTCGAGTTGACCAACAATTGCAGACACAAGAGCAAATTCTTGTCAGCAAATCAATGCAAAATACGAACAAAATGAAGAATACGTAAAATAAACAGGCATTAGACGAAATGAAACCCTGTAAAGACTAAGAACAGCAATTGACGTCATAAGACAAGTTTTAGAGTCATCAATGACATCAGTGGTCATTTAGAAACCTGACGAGAGGGAATGAACGCCCTTGAAACAGCGTTGTAGTTGTTTGACTTTATTTGTTCTATTTATATATAACTTATATATATAACTCAAACACCTCAGAGGGAAACATCAAAACATTTAACATCTTCCAATGAATTAGACATTGATTAAATTTACATATAAGATATTAGGACAGAGGAAAACAGTAAATACATTAACATCGTCCAATTAATAAAATGTAGATATTGATTAAATGTACATACAAGATATTATTATTAAGATCACACATACAAAAGATAAGATATTAAGAAGCAGTATACATAAATCGAACATCACAAAGGAATTTATAAAGCAAAAGCATAGTACTACACCAGTGTCGGATAATTAAAAGGAAACTTAATTTATGATTAAAACATTAACCCGCTCCCCAACGCCAGCTGTGTTCTAAAAATCCCTTTGGCCGAGAGAGTGGGGATGTACCCTGGGCAAGGCATCTCCACTGTAAACAAATTCTCGCCCAGTCTGTTAGAATAGTGTGCTCACTCTGCTATCTGGCAGTTACGGTAAGAAATGACTGACTGATATTGATAGGCATTAACTTTTAATGAAGGCTTTATATTTTAGTTGGGTCTTTTTCATTTAAAGTCATCAGTATCTGTTCACGGGGTTGTCAGTTATGCTAATAATTGACAGATTGGCGACTTGAATAATTAAAAGATTCCGGTTTGACAAAAAGAGGAACATTCCATAATGTGTTCAGTATTGCTGAGATCGATAGAAGTTCTAAAAACATAACTTCCTTGGCGAAGATTCTTCTTCTTCTGCGTTCCCAGGTCATATGGCCAAAAAAGGCAGGAGAATGGGCCATTAAGGCAGAAAGATAGTAGATGATAGAAAGCAAAAGGGAAAAGGGCAGAGTCAAAGAGAGTGGCAGATTAGAGGAAGCTACAAGCACAGAACTTCCAGAAGGTGGGGGAACTATTTTTTTTACGAAAGACACCCCCCCCCCCCCTCCCCGGTATCGCCACGTGCACGGGGATGGCGAAGATAAAAAGGGAAGAAACTGGCTGCTTATAGGCCTATACCAAACAGCTTGGAAAGGAGAAAAAAGAATGCAAGGCTCTACGGCCACATATGTCCTTCCTGCTTCTCGCCCTTTGCCCTCAGGTGGCAAATACAAACACTGGCTAATTTATCTTGACAGATCGCATATACATGCCGCCTTCTCGGAACTTCCACGTTTTCTTCCACTGTTTGCATTGATACTCAAACAGTTTTTGTAGCTGTACGCCAATAGACGACTTTCAGAAAAAAACCTAGGGGAGAGAGCACTTCGTGAAAATTAGAGTTGTTTACCTCCATTACTCTGTCAAATACCATAACAACTATGCAACAATGGCGTCGTAGCTTGAAACCGCAGGATGCGAGTCAGCGACTTGCAAACTTTTTTTTGGGGAAAATTAGGGGTGACGAGAGGCCACAAACAGATGAAACTTGCAAAATATAAATGACATAACTTTTTTGAATGACGCACAGTGTTCTAAGTGCTGTATGTCTGCTCAAACACACGAGTCGATAGGTTACGAGAGCTGATGATAGAGTGACTTCCCCTGTTTGACCGATTGAATTAGGCAAGATTACTCCCATACACATGAAATTACTCCCCTTAATTATTTCCGAACAATTCCTATTATCCTCACATAATGAGTGACGTGAAAATATTTGTCACAATGCTGCAGCAACATTGTCGCGTCAGTCAGTTGTTGCATGATCATTGGCAGGTCTGCAGCTCTCATTATCATTTGTTGGGTTTTGTTCGGTAGTTTCTGGACAGGCCCAGGGCTGAACATCGGCTTCCCCGAATATACAGAACACCAGGCCCCCAACTACGTAGATGCCTGCAGTGACATAGAACACCACCCTCCACTCCTCACGGCTTTCCTGTAACAACACACTTGTATGGTGAATTTTGAGTGCGTGCATCGAGACAAATACACAGACAAGTGTAAAAGCAGACAGGCACACGTACGGCAGGCACGCGCATACACACACACACTCGCACACGTATATATACACAAATACCCACACATTCCAATCTCTCTCTCTCCCTCCCTCTCACATTCTCAGTGAGCACAGACACCAGATTAGGGCTGATGGCTCCAGCCGCTGTCCCCAGCGTTTTGATCACAGAGAAGATGTGAAAGGCGACTCTCTCTCTCTCTCTCTCTCTCTCTCTCTCTCTCTCTCTCTCTCTCTCTCTCTCCCTCCCTCCTTCTCACATTCTCAGTGAGCACGGACACCAGATTAGGGCTGATGGCTCCAGCCGCTGTCCCCAGCGTGTTGATCACAGAGAAGATGTGAAAGGCGACTCTCTCTCTCTCTCTCTCTCTCTCTCTCTCTCTCTCTCTCTCTCTCTCTCTCTCTCTCTCTCTCTCTCTCTCTCTCTCTCTCTCTCTCTCTCTCTCTCTCTCTCTCTCTCTCTCTCTCTCTCTCTCTCTCTCTCTCTCTCTCTCTCTCTCTCTCTCTCCTTCTCACATTCTCAGTGAGCACGGACACCAGGTAAGGGCTGATGGCTCCAGCCGCTGTCCCCAGCGTGTTGATCGCAGAGAAGATGTGGAAGGCGAAGCGGGGAGCCAGGTCGTAAGGGCTGAGGAAGTATCCCCCGGTGGTCCTGAGCCCCGTCAGAGCCACGGCCCCAACCAGCAACGCCTCCACCCCGGGACCCTGCTCGGAGGGCTCCTGGTGGCCCAGGATGATCAGGCAGATTGCAGGCACCCAGCAGGCTGTGCCGCGAGATATCATTATCAGGCTGAAAATGCCTTGGCTTCTCATTCTGCCCCGTTTACGAGTATACTCGTAACCTCACGCCAACCATATCTGCCCGTTTACGAGTTAACTTGTAATACAAACCCATCTTCAAACTGACCCGTCTAGCTTGGTTCTCATTCTCACATTGCTCATTTTGGTAGCTTTAGCCTGTTTACAGACATTTCCTTTCCGGTCATGCTTAGATTTTATCGATTTTGGATCAAGTAAAATCGTGTTTGAATTGATTTAAGACTATTATAATGAATAAGATAGTTATTGCATTGAGTATTGTATTGAATACAGGTGAAGTAGAAAACTCTACTTTCGATCATTTCATAAAGAACAAACATTTTCTATGTCAGTGTTTTTTTGTGTAAAAGTTATTTTTAGAAATACAACCCGTACTTCAAAATCTATGGAACTTTGTAAACGTTTAAAACACGCATTTGACAATAACACTTGTTTTAAAGTAATACGGCAAATAGTTTCAAAGTTATATCAACTTTTCTAAACATTTTTTTAGTTATGCTCAGAGCTCTCTGCACAGCTGGGCCAGGGAAGATAAATGCGGCTGCACGGATGGGATAGAATGTGTTTTTAAGGCTGTCAGACCAATGGACATAAGCTAGAACAGCAAGGCTACATCAACAAATGTTATGTTCTGCATAGTTTTGCCGGGGATTGTCTTTAGCCATGGCTAAAGAGCTTGGAGCTTTCCTAGTGTTGTAACATCATCAGTCTCCAAAATCCTCTGAAGTCGGAATGTGGCTGCTCACGTGGCGGGGTAATCAAAAAAACGGTCACACACGTAATGTTCTGATCCCTAGCTGGATGATTGGTGCTATTGACAACTTCCCTGACCTTTCACCTGTATGCTTGAAACTTCCGGTTTTACGAAGGCATCTGTGAACTGTGACATTGGTTGCTGGTCAACTCGTTTTTTACCAACTCGTCCCTCTCCCCCATATCTCTTGTCTGTTTGTTTGACTGTCTGTCGGGGACGAGTTGGCGAAGGGACGATTTGACCGGTCACCTTTTTTGTATTGAGTCATGCTAACCACGTGTGTCTTCGAGCTGTCGACCTTTCTTTTTTGGGGTTGTTTGAGTGATTATTTTAACCCTTTCGCCCCAATAGGGCATTTGCCACGCGTGTTCGTTCTCTATACTAGACTACTAATTTGCCCGCACTCGTTCTGCCCGAGTTACGCTGACCTTTCTAATTCAACTCTCTAAATTCAACTCAGTGAAATTCAAGGTCGCCCTCACGTGGCAAATGCCCTATTTCATGCCTGTCAGTTACATGGGTGTTAAACCATTGTGGTGCATAAATGCGACATTGGCGGTGAAAGGGTTAATTGGAACGGAAGTGGGAAGCATATTCTTAATTTTAGTAACACTAATGGCAGCCACCATACGGCGTCCCAGGAAATCCGTGAATAGTGGTCAAGTGCTTTGGCTGTTGGGATGATCCCTGGAGTCTTTAAGCAACAACATCAGACTGACAGTGAAATAATAGGCAGATTAGGTCTATATTACGAGTGGTAATTGCCTAAGCGTGTTATCATAAGAGGAATAAAGAAGGGTGATACTGATACCACGTTTAGGCAATTACCCCTCGCATTCTATTTATATATCGTGCCGTCGTCCTACAGTACGAAAAATATTTGTTGACAGTGAACACATAAACATAATGTGGACATAGATGATTCACAAGCATTCTCCTTCGATCAGCTTTCGTGGGCCTTGGACAATAAGCGTAGAGAACTTACACACGCAAGTGGCTATTTTTCTGACGGCCACCTTGGACAGAATACGGCGGGAGATGACGGAATCAAAGAGGAAGCCAGAAGTGATCAACACCAGGGTCAGGCCAACGTAGGGAAACATGCTGTAAATGCCGTTCTGTGGAAGAACACACACATGACATGCACGTGCAAGTACGCATGCACACACATACATACATACATGCATATATACAGGCAGACATACATAACTATGCACACATGCATATCACTCCAGAAAGAAATCAGGGTGGGGGTGGGGTGGGGGTTGTTGGCTTGTAGTGTATGACCTGGTATAGGTGTTTACTCCCTCCACCAGGGGATAATTATTCACCTGTGTTTTTCACTTGTCAGTCTGTTAATGTGGTGTACGTCATCACGTGCAGCTTGTGTAGGAAAAGATATGTGGGAGAAACATATCGCTCACTTGCAGACCGTTTTGAAGAACATCTGCGGTCCATGAAACTGAAAAAGGACACTCCTGTAGGCCTTCACTTCAATGAAGGCAGCCACACCTTCACTCATGCTACAGTTGCACCTGTGTGGCAGAACACATCAACCAAGGTCTACAGGAGGTTCATGGAGTCCAGCATCATCAACAACTTAGGAACCATTACACCAGCTGGCATGAACAAAAAAGAATAATGTGCTGCTCCATTCTATGCTAGTCAACCGCATCCTCCCTCACTCCCTCTCTCTCTCTCTCTCTCTCTCTCTCTCTCTCTCTCGCTCTCTCTCTCTCTCTCTCTCTCTCTCTCTCTCTCTCTCTCTCTCCCTCTTCCTCTCTCTCTCTCTCTCTCTCTCTCTCTCTCTCTCTCTCCACTTTCGCCTCCCCTTACACTCTGTCTCTGTCATTCTTTATGTACACCCACAACCATCGTTTTGTCCATCACCTTCCAAGTTTCCATCATCATTTTGTTCTTTTCATATTTGATCGTTGTTGTTGTTGTTGTTAAACTTAATTTTTCTGTAAATGTTATTTGACCCAACTTCCCCTGATTCTCTTTAAACGTCATTTTTAATATTGTGTTTGTATGACGTCAAATTCTAGATTTGTTTACATTAAGTTTCATTCTTTTGTGTGTGTATGTACCCAGAGGAAGGAGTTATGCTCAGAAACTTCAGTGGGTTTTTGTGTGTGTTGTTGTTTAGTGTTTTGGATTTCCCCAACCCACCACTTTATTTTTAAATTTTCCTGAGACTTTGTGAAATCCTGCAGTTTTTTATTTGTTATTTATTATTTATTATTGTTTATACCAGTATCTTAATTCCCTTGAATGAGTTTAAATAAAGACAAGATGTCTTTCATAAAAGTCATTCCATAGCATGTTGAGAAGTTTTCCCTCTCTTCTCTGCATTTATTCCATACCAACAGACTGTCCTTTACATATTGTGCGTGGTATGTCCATTACAAACACCATTGGTAGTTGCTGAAGCACTACTGATCAAACAAATAGAACACTCAACTGACAGGCAGACTGTCACAGTAGCATCATTGGATTCAGTTTAAAAATGCTGCAGTTTACTAAAAAGATGATGTATAACATCACACATGAGAAACAATAGTGGATGCAGTAATGGAGTTAGCAATATGACAGATAAAGAGTGAGAACCTGCAATGATACATGATCATCTTTTAAATGAAAAATATGGAACATGTACAACTTGGCCTGACAATAACCCGCCAATCACCCACCCTGGGGGTGGATTAATGGATTTGTTGTGTCTCTCTCCAGGCAAAGGAACCCCTTGAAGTCATGAATGGTCTGCCTGGGCTGAGCACCGTGCACAATCAGTTTTCCCAGACTTTCTTTATTAAAATTGCTCACATGCTCAAATCAACCAGATTCTGCTCTGCAAAGAATGGCCACCCCACACCACCCACACCCCAACCTTACATGAAACTACAGATACAGTTTTATAAACAAAACCAGTCAAACGGCATTTTAGAGGACACCATTTTTCCAAGAACATGGAGAAAAAAATATGTCCTTGAGAACACAAGTACTGTCAGTAATGCCAATGTGAAAACTAGGCCCATGAACACTTGAAAAGCCAGTGGGCTTTGAACAGCCACAGCTTGAGAATTTGAGCCTTGGATGTGATTGCTTTAATTACTCCAGTCTATAATTAGGCAGCCTGGAAATGTGAGCCAACTAGCAAAGAAAGAATTCTCCCACTTTTCCAAGTTGATAAGGGCAGACTTGACTACAGACACAATCGTGTTTCATCAATACTATCACAGCCTTTGAGCAGGCCAGGTACAACAGCCATTCCTGCTGAAATGGCCGTCAAGAAAATCTCCAAAATTTAAGATTTGTTTCCCCTTAGTTTCCATAAAAAAGTAGAAGCAGCAAATTTGATTCCCTTTAATTGATTGAGGGCAAACAGTATAAATGTGAGAGGGTCTACTTCACAAGGAAGTGTGTGTTATATCTGTCGTCAGTGAAGATGGGTTGATAGTTACTTCTGATCCACACCTAAGCACTTCCTTTGTTTGTTTTTTTAATTCATATTTTTAGGGATTTTTTTCCCCAATGCACATTGTGAATAAACAGACAGAAAACAGCTGCAATCAGTGAAAATTAAACTCAACATCGAACAATGTTTCTAAGAGCAGCATCACATCAACTACAATGACAACAGCTACATACGAGACAAATAAGAAGATAGCAAAAAAGCAAAACAATAACAACAGAAAACAACACACAATAAGAATGCAATACTGAGACTCTACATACAATGGGTACAACCCGATGTTTCAATTATTAGTTATAAATTTTTTTAAAAAAGCCTCAATCATAGTTCAAACAATTCTACCCTTAAAATAATAGATAAACAAATATATGTAGAGAGCGAGAGAGAGAGAGACAGAGAGAGAGAGAGAGAGAGAGAGAGAGAGAGAGAGAGAGAGAGAGAGAGAGAGAGAGAGAGAATTATTGAAACAAACATTTATAATAGAAACCATTGATTTTCTGTTAACATCTTTTTGCCCTTTATGGCATTGCAATAAAGTTCTATGGAGTATCGTTGTTTTAAGATTCTGTTAAACACAGTTATACACGGTTTGTTGTTATTCCATTTACACTTATAAATATATACCTTTGCCAATAAAATAATAAAATAAAGAATTTTATCAGTACTCATATCTTCTGAAGTTCCGAACAAAATAAATCTTTCCGAAAATTTAAGGTTTATGCACGTTACACATTTATCATTTAGTATATTTTCTAAACGGTTCCAGAAATCTCAAGTAGTGCAACAGCTCCAAAACAAATGAACAATTGTTTCTTCTTCTTCACCACAAAAAAGACATAGGGGTGAATCAATGACTTTACATAAGAATAGGTATCGTCCAGTTGGAATAATTCTAAACAAAAGTCTAAATTGAAACCATCTTAACTGTGTGTCTGAAGTAGTGCTTAGGTGTTTCTTAAAAATGTTCTTCCAGTTTAAGTTTTCATGATAAATATTCCATTTTCTAAGACCTGCTGGGCGAGCATCTGATTCAACTAATGTTAAATAAATACATTTATTCCCTTTCATAATGATTGTCCATACTTTAGGATTCAGCAATTTATATCTTGAAGTTAGCCGAACCTTAAGTTTCTTTTGATATTTTGTGACTGTCTCAATAATACCAATGAATAATAAATAATTAATCTTAATATTGGGATGTTTTGTGCAGAAAGTTTCATAAGAGAAAAAATTACCTTCCTCATTTAACAGATCTCTTACCTGACATATACCTTCGTCTACCAATTGTTTGACAAATATTGTTTTTTTGTCTCTTGTTATATTTATGTTATAATGATTATTTTCTGAGAGGAATTCATGGACATCACTCGGGTGGCATTTAATATATAACACTTTTTTAATATGTTTTAGAACATCAAACCAAAACATATTGTGTGTTCTCAAAAGCAGTGTGTTCACATATTCACCACCAAATAAGTTTAGACTGTTTAATCCGGGAACAAAAAAAAATGCTAGCTCTCTTAAATTTTGTTCTTCACTAGAAAATATCCGTTTCAGCCAACAAACTTTTACAGCCGACAAAAATGAATGCACATTTAACATTTTCAGGCCACCATTTTCATATTCATTACAAACACATTTCTTATTTACTTTGGTTTGTTTTACATCCCATAAAAAACTAAAAAAGAGTGTGTCGAGTTCCTGTAAAAGTCTGAGGTCAGGATCAGGAAGATTACTGAATAAATAAATTAACTTTGACATTGCCAAAGTTTTTATGACTGTAGCACTTCCTTTGTTAAAAAGAAGCCAGGCTTGATCAGTCTGCACTAATGTCATCAATCCAACACACACTTAGTTCACAAAGCGCAGTGTTTATCTTCTTGTTGTACAGAGTCAGAAGCATCAACCATGGAGTCTTCTAGGCACTGATATCCACACCAAACGACCTTTTCTGAGCATATCAATGCAAGTACAAATGCACAGAACTGATTAACATGATGTACATTTTTCATCTTCCAAAACAAAAAGTAAAACTGGTGCACTAAGGAATAAAAAAACATCAGTTATAATGATGCCGTGAAACAATAGCCTCTATGAAGAACTCAGGAAGGACTTGGTCAGGCTGCCTCTCTGTTGCTGAGCTTCCCTCAAGTTTCATACAAAGACAATGAACTTCAAAATTCTTATTTAGAATAAATTATATTTGCAGAATCCTGATTTTCCTAGTCTGTTTGGAAAGGATAGTAAGAAGATAAATCTGACGAGCTTCAAGTATGACAGACTGAAGGCGACATTGTGCATGTAGAGATCCAGTCCTAGATCCTGATAAGAGTAACAACTACATTATCTTGCAACGGTCTATTGTGTGTGTGTGTGTGTGTGTGTGTTTATCCTCCGACTATCTTTATCTGACGATTGCAGAGCCCACTTTTATCAAATCAACCACTCTTGTCGACCAACCACTTAGTCAACCTTTTTTTTTTTTTATCTACGTAACTCGAATCTAACAACTTTTGCCAAGGATAAGGTCCCCACTTTTGTCACCCGTCGACATAAATGGCTGGTTCAACAAAAATAATTTCATGGTCATCTTGAAAAGCTTCAGAAGGTCCAGAACAGTACCGCCAGACTTGTTTGCAGGACATCTAGATGCCAGCATGTTACTCCCCTGTTACAGTCCCTTCACTGGCTACCTGTTCAGAGTCGCATTGACTATAAGCTGGCTTCAATCTGTTTCTCTTCTGTCTCTAGTACTGGACCGCAATATCTTTCAGACATCCTCCACATCTACACCCCTTCCCGTCAACTTCGCTCATCTGCTGACACTCGTCTTTTACGTATTTCATCTGCTAGAACAAAATCGTTTGGTCAGCGAGCGTTTTCCTTTCAGGGACCAACTGTGTGGAACAGCCTTCCTGCGAGTGTTAGGCATTTGCCTTCAGCTGCAGCCTTCAAGACTGCCACAAAAACTGTCCTATTCAAACACTCCTAAAGCACCCACCCCCCTCCATCCTTACCCACTCTGTCCATCTCTGTATCCAGTGCATGAAACGCTAAGTGTGTCAGACTATTGTTAATGTGTGCATGTGTGTGTGTGTGTGGTACGTGTGTGTGTGTGTGTGTGTGTGTGTGTGTGCGTGCGTGTGTGCGTGTGTGTGTGTGTGTGTGTGTGTGTGTGTGTGTGTGTGTGTGTGTGTGTGTGTGTGTGTGTGTGTGTGTCAAGTCAAGTCAAGTCAAAAATTATCTTTAATGACGATAAAAGAGTAAGCTATAAGCTTTTTTTTCATCCTGTCGTCATGAAAAGAAAAAAAACATAATAATAATAATAATAAATTGGCACTTATATAGCGCACATATCTAGAAAATTATATTCATGGCGCTTTACAAAGAAATAAAACTATAAACATTCACACACACACATTCACACACACACACACACGCACACACACACACACACACAAAGAAAGACGATGAAGGGGAGAGGGTGGGAAGGGGGGGACGAAGGGGGGGGTGGGGGGGGGGGGGGGGGGGGGGGGGGGGGGGGGGGGGTGGCGTCACACACACATACACGCTGCATGCACACACACACATACACACACACACGCGCGCACGCACGCACACACACACACAAACAAACACACATACACACACACCACTCAATTTCCATACTTCACAATCAACACACACACTGCATACACACACACACACACACACACACACACACACACATTGCACGCACACGCACGCGCACGCACACGCGCTGAATCAATAAAATGTAACGGTCAACAATGAAACTTGGCGTACGGAACCAAAGCACAATGAACAAATATAAAAAAACAAATCATACATAAATCATGACTAGCAAATACATTATGTACAAAATATAAATAGAAATACAATCATACTTTGAAAGGGAGAGAGCAAGAGGTGGGACAAGAAAAAAAGATTGAGACATAGTCGCTGATAGAGACATCGTAAAGAAAAGAAAAAAGAAAAAAAGGAGCCTGATAGAGTGTGTAGAGAGAGAGAGAGAGAGAGAGAGAGAGAGAGAGGGGGGGGACGAGAGAGAGAGAGAGAGAGAGAGAGAGAGAGAGAGAGAGAGAGAGAGAGATCGCGGACGTGCATAAAATCTAACTTACAAATGCAGAGAGAACCCGAAAAACCACTCAGGTGTAAAGCGAAAATAATAAATGAGACAGATCACTAGAATTCACCCCCCCCCCCCCCTCCCCCCCCCTCCCCCCCCCCCCCCCCCCCCTTCAAATGGAAAAGAACACATATAAAACACATAGCATTGACCCACAAAGCCCTCATGTTGAAAAACATCATTGATTAGTTTACAGGGTGCCAGTAAAGAACATAACAAATTAATGGAATATATTATGTAAATAAGACCCACAAAGCCTTTATTTTGAGAAGTAGCGTTGGTTATTTTACAAGGCTTCAATCATAGTTTTTTTTAAGTGCCTTTTTAAAAGCTTGTCTTGAAGGACACAATTTTAAAGAAGAAGATAGATTATTCCATGCTGTACCCCCTGAGTAAACAAAACTAGACTTGTATAAATTATTTCGGGGTCTGGGAAAGGAGAGTGAATGAGTATGTCGATTTGGGTTGATGGTAAAACTGTCAATAATTTTCTTAGGAACGACTCCATTCACCATGTTGTACATGCAAAGGCATTTGTTAAAATGTAGCCTGTCTTTTAGTGGTAAAATATTTAATGTTTTGTATTCATTAGCCGTCAAGGTGTTGGATTTTAACAGAACTAATTTTATAGCTCGTTTATGCAAACGACTTATGTGTTTCATGTTGGTTTCACTGGTACTGTCCCAAAGAGTAGATGCATAATTTATAAGAGATAAGATGTGAGCATAGAAGAACAACTTTCGCGAGTGGAGATTCAAAAACTTTTTTATTTTTGCAAGCTGATATATCCTTTTTGAAATTCGTTTGCCAAGATAAGAAATATGATCAGACCATAATAAATCATTATTGACAGTAACGCCTAAGACGTTATGTGATGTCACTTCTTCTATCTTTTGATCTTGAATGCATAAAGGTGGGAATGGAGAGCTCATTTTCTGTCTTTTTTGTCGTGTAGCGACATACATGCATTTTGTTTTAGTAGTATTTAATGCCATATGGTTCTTTTTAGTCCATGTCATTAATTTATCGACATTGTTCTGGAGATCACTGACCAAATAATTGGGGTTACCATTACAGGAGTGCAAACATTTCAGAAGAGCATTGTAAATGCAGTGGCAAGTCATTGATATATAGGGAAAACAAGAGAGGTCCTAATACTGAGCCCTGAGGAACACCAAACTTAATTGGGAGTAGTGCTGATCTTTTTGATCCGACTTCGACAAGCTGATGACGATTGCTAAGAAAGGAGGTAAGGAATATTAGGGCTTGATCGGTCATTTTGTAAAGTTTGAGTTTTCTTACTAAGAGGGAATGATTAATAACATCGAATGCCTTGGCAAAGTCAATGAAAAGAATTCCAGTAAAATCATTATTGGTAATATTAGAAAGACATCTATCAATAAGCTGAATGAGGGACGTGTGACACGAGTGATTTTCACGAAAACCTGACTGGTTTTCATGAAGTAAGTTATATCGGTTTAAATGCTTACACAAATGGAATTTTACGTGTTTTTCAAGTGGTTTGGACATAAGTGATAATACAGAAATAGGGCGATAGTTAGAGGGACTGGCACGATCACCTGATTTGTAGAAAGGTATAACTTTAGCTAATTTGAAGTTTTTAGGAAACTGACCCTTATCTATGCACAGATTATAAATATATGTAAGTGTGTCAGCAATAGCAGGTGCTGCTAGTTTTATAATGTTGCCATCGATTCCATCTAAATCCCTGGATCCTGATTGTTTTAAGCCCATTAGACTGTTCAGTGTCTCATTTACGGATATGGGAGGTATGTTAAAGGGTACGGAAATGTTCTTTAAACGACAGTAATCATTAAGAAGTTGAAGGTAATTTTCATCAGTTTTGTCATCGGCAATCAGCTTCTCGGCAGCACTTGCAAAATGTGAGTTTAAGTCCTCAGGTGACAGATCTTTAATAAGGTTATGGGCGTTATCACTGGGATTTTTATTAGTTAAAAGGTTAATAGCTTTCCATATTGTATTAGAGTTTTTAGATGAAGTTACCAAGTTTTGAAAATATTTTTTTATTGCCTTTCGTTTCATCGAGTTTACTTTGTTCCGTTGTTTTTGGAATGCTTGTTTGTCATTTGAATTTAGTAAATTGTCTCTTTTATATCCTTCTATGTCTATGTCGTTATCTATCCAAGGGGGTTTGGGAACGTGCTTAACTCTTTTTTTCACTAATGGGGCGTGTCTGTTGTATATTTCTTGAAATCTATTAATCCAGAACTCTATCGCTTCTTCGGGGTCCCTAATCTGATAAACATAATTTAAATCGGAGTTAACTAAATCTTCTAGAAACGAA
>JAGGCT020004059.1:593324-598953 GCA_017654935.2 Phymorhynchus buccinoides
GTTTTACTGATCTCAGTTTGTTAACTGAAATTCAGATTATGTGTTCTTAGTGCTATTGTACAAGGGAAGCCTTCTAGCCGGTTGGGATTCACTAATTCCCTGCCGACTGAAGCCCCTTGTCTCTAAGCCATAGAGACCTACATCCACCTTCTCCTGTGATTATCAGCAGGGCATCGTGGGCCGGAAGATCATCCCGGACTCACAAGCACCAAGACGGGAACGCCGCCAAGACGCCCCGCACCCAGAATCCGCGAGGAGACCACGCCTGAACCGTGCCATCCCGCGAAGCCGTAACCGGAACGACTGGGAGCTACTCTCACCTGATGAGCAAGCCCAGCCACCCCAGCACTCGCCGATCACTACGGAGGAACTTGACAACAGCTAAGTCCAGCGGACCGCGCCAATCATTTGAACTTTCCTCCGGACAATGAAAATGATTAGTAACCCTTCCTGCTTGGGGCTAACCTTCTAGAAAGACAAAAGTCTTGTAAATCCTTTCGGATTCCATTGTTTTTTTTCATTCACATTTTGTTTTGGCGCCATTGAGCTGCTTTATTATTATTGTTGCATAATCTTATGCAGATTTTGGGAGTAAATAAAATACAAGTGTCAAATAATCCTGAACCCTTTGGTCAGACTGATGAGAGTGGGAGTCTTGTAATTTCATGTAAAACCCTACTTCTCTCTGTCTGCCATTTAGAGCAATTCAACCACTTGTATTTCTTACAACCATACGAGCCAGAACCCGGGCACAAATATAAATTTATTAGATGAAAAGGGGCCGGGAAAGTTGCTCATCTCCCATACCCTAGAGAAGTGGGTTAAAGGCAAATTTTCTACTTGAAAATTTAACACACTAAAAGTCTTCCCTAGAGGCTTAGCCTTTTAACCCATTACCTCGTCACACACACACACATATATATATATATATATATATATATATATATATATATATATATATATATATATATATAAACGTACAAGAATTGAAGAAGAAAAAACAACCACACCATTAAACTTTCCTCTTATATATATATAGTTTGCTTTAATAAAACTTTTTTTGTGTCCAATATTTAAGTTTGTGAACCTAAGAAAGAAACTGAATAACTTTAATTTTAACTTTACGATTTGTTCTGTGTTCTGAAAAGAATAAAAGAAAATAATGTGCTGATTTACTTTTTCTCCCAATATATATATATATACATACATACATACATAGAGTAAAAATGATTAGAGTACAAATGATTCCCCCCCAACTCTAGAAGGCAGAGCACCGCACCACCGAAGACGAGAGCAATAACAGTCATAAAGGAAAACACATTCATAGCTCTGGAAATTCTCACACCCAATCTTTATTTACTTGGAGCTTTCGCCAACCGGCACATGATACAAAAAACATGCAACAAACACTGTAAAACTACAATTAAGACAGTAACAGAGGAGGCATGAGCGGGGGGAGGCGGGGGGAAGAAGGAGAGAGGGGGGGGAGAGAGAGTGAGTGTGTGTGAGAGAGAGAGAGAGAGAGAGAGAGAGAGAGGGAGGGGGGGAGATAAGGAGAGAAAGAGAAGCAGAGAGAGAGAGAGAGAGAGAGAGAGAGAGAGAGAGAGAGAGAGAGAGAGAGAGAGAGAGAGAGAGAGAGAGACATGCAGGCAGAATACATAAGACAAAGTCACACACAATATCATAACCAAAACAAACAAGGTCTTACCCGAGTGCATATCTCTCCCACACTGATCTCAAAACTACAGTCTAATCCCAGATTTTTTTGTGTGAACATTAATCATAACCTTTACTCGCGAATTTACGGGATAAAAAGCGTGTAAAGTTATAGGTGAAGGTGAGATAGGGATGAATATACAGGTAGGATGGGAATAGGGAGGGAGGGGGAGGGGGGAGGGGAGGGGGGAGGGGATGAAGGGGGGAGGGGAGGAGGGGAGGGGGGGAGGGGGGAGGGGAGGGGGGAGGGGAGGGAGGGGGGGAGGGGAGGGGGAATGGGAAGAGAAAAGGAGAGAGAAGGTGAGAACTGACCGGGATAAAAAGCTTGTAAAGTTAAGTTATGGGTGAAGGTGAAATACGGATAAACATACAGGTAGAATGGGAATAGGGAGGGAGGGGAGGGGAGGGAGGGAGGGGAGGAGGGGAGGGGAGGGGGGGAGGGCCATCCCTCTCCGCTGAGTATCCCCACTGGTTGTATCATGGGTGCTCTTGATGTTGTACTGAAAAACAATGCAACTCAGTACACAAATGGAGAAGGGGATACGATTATTGCGAAACCAAACAAGGGCACAGCAATGGGTCCGTCTCATGCCTGTGATTTTGTCGATGTCTTCATGGGTGAACTGGATGAGAAAGTAGTTCATGAAAGCCCAGTTCCGCTTCTGTCCTCGTTGGCGCCGACTTCGGAAAAGGTAGCTCTGCAGCGCTTAGATTGGAGCAGGTTCGGAGATGATGCCATAACAATCTTACCGGACGGTGATCAAACAGAAAGATTTGAAGAGCATCTACAAAGCCTCCATCCACCTTCTATTAAATGGACGGTAAAACAAGGACAGGAGGCAGAATATCTTGATATCAAACTCACCCTCAAAGACGGCAGAATTTCCACAGATGTTTTCAGCAAACACTGCCATTCCTACCTCCCACCAAATAGCTGCCATCCACCGGCAGTGTTCAAGGGGCTGATTTCAGGTGTAGGAACACGCCTTCGTATGCTCTGCAGTGATGACAGTGTTTTAGAACGAAGAATTGAGGAATATGCAGAACACTTCCAATCATCAGGGTGGAAAAAGACACATGCCAGAAAGGAACTTAAGAGGGGTGACAACACAGACAGAACGACTCTTATCGGTGGTGAAAGAGGAAAGCAAAACAACAGAAGCAAGAAACCAGCATGGGTAACTACTTATGATCCCCGTGTTCCAAACAAGAGCCTCATAATAAAAAGGAACATCCATCTGTTGTATGCAAGTCAAGAAAATGAAAAGACATTCCCTCCCAATTCTTTGATTGCAGCAGACAGAAAAGGGCCAAACTTAGGACAAATATACAAACCGACTGTACCACAGCGGTTTGTCCAACATGGACCCAAAAATGAACCCGGATTTCACCCCTGTTCTGCCGCACAGTGTGACACCTGTAGTCACTCTCTGAAAGTGAAAGAGTTCAGGTCTCCATGGGATGGCAGGAGGTGGCAAATACGGAAGCATTTGAAATGCACCACCCCAAACGTTGTGTACTTCATCCGGTGTAGGACTCACTCTGATGCTGTTTATGTTGGATCTACAAAAAATATCAAATTGCGGTGGGCAAACCACAAATCAGATTCAAAGCTACAGAAGAACACAAAATGCACCGTGGCCCACCATCTGAACACAATCCCCCATAAAGGGGGTCAGCTCCATGATCACCTGGAGATTTTCACGATTGACTGCGTTAGGGATGAAAAGAACCTGTTGAAAGCTGAGACATGGTGGCAGTGCAACATTGGCACCATTTTCCAGGGCCTGAACGCCAGGAAAGACCTCAACAGAATGATCCAATTTGACACAAGAATCCTGTTCTGAATTGTGACTGGTTCTTGTGACGGCTTTCAATATTGCCCTTGTGTGGGACATTTATTGAATCGGTACCCCCTAAGGATAGAGATCTCTATCTCAAGGGCAGATAATCCAAAAGCTATGAAACTTTCAATGTGGATACTACTGGTAGAGGGCTATAACTATATACTATAATTATAAAGATAATGTTTGTACTTTTGGCTTAAACGTAAAAATACTTTTTTCTTCAAAAGGTACGAATTACAAGACCTGTTACGGAATTCGTACCACCAAGTTACTGATATCGTACCAGGGGGTTTATAGCACTAATTCAACGGTAGGACGCTCGTGACTTGGCTTTAGCTATAGACCATTCTCTCTTCTAAATGTTCCAGTTAGTCTCTGTGACGTCAAATTAATTCTTATGTCATTTTATCATCAAAAGTTTGATGTCACGTAAAACAGGCTGGCATTTTTGACGCTGCGCCATTGAAAAAACGTAGGAGGTACGAATTACGTGATAGTGGTACGAATTGCATAACTATGGCCCAATTATTTTTCCTTTGGATATTTTAATTTACAAAGTGGACAACATTGACCCTAAGAACTTAAAGATTTTAAAGTGATATTTCCAGTTTTAATCTTTGCATGTATGCACTGATCAACAAACAAAAAAAGCGTTACCTAAAATTACATCAGATGCTGCCAAAATGAACTTTCGTTTGTCTTGCAGAGTGTTCCGCTTCGTTGCATTTTTGTTGTGATAAAATACTTCCCTTCCACTGTCCAAATTTCACACACAAATATTAACCCCCAATCTTCTACCGTTTGGTAGGAAACCAGGTGGTACGAATTGCGTGACAGGTACTGAATCAATAAGTCTCCCCTACTTGTAGTTTTACAGTGTTTGTTGCATGTTTTTTGTATCATGTGCAGTGAACAAGCCGGTTGGCGAAACCTCCAAGTAAATAAAGATTGGGTGTCAGAATTTCAAGAGCTATGAATGTGTTTTCGTCTACATACATACATACATATAATACATATTCCAACCATGTGTGGTGCCTGACCCAGAGAGGAACTGTTTTTTCCTAACTTCACTTTTTATATATTTTCTTCTTCAATTCTTGTACGTTTATATATATATATATATATATATATATATATATATAAACGTACAAGAATTGAAGAAGAAAAAAAACACCACAACCATTAAACTTTCCTCTTATACTATATATATATATATAGTTTGCTTGAATAAAACTTGTTTGTGTCCAATATTTAAGTTTGTGAACCTAAGAAAGAAACTGAATAACTTTAATTTTAACTTTACAATTTATTCTGTGTTCTGAAAAGAATAAAAGAAAATAATGTGCTGATTTACTTTTTCTCCCAATGGGGGGGAGATAGACAATGCCTATGCAAAGACAGCTGTTTCATCTTTGAGAAAGATTCTTCAGTCTGCATATCGGCCTGCAAAGAATGTCCACAGTGAACATTCAAACTGAGCTAGAAGACTTTCTACAAGAGAAAGGTTGTCCTCTTTGCACCAGATTGAAAGTCCACAATAAAAGCAAACCAGCACTTAATTAAAAAAAAAGAAATGGTAAACATCTTGTGTAAAATAACAAAAATAATAATGTTCTAAAGTTACAATCCCTCGAAGAGAGTAGAAGAGATGGGATGCCATGTTGGTGGATCCAGTGAAGGATTCAATAAGGGAGGTCATAGAAATCGTAGTAAACACCAACATACTCCCGGTGAGGAGGAATGTAGAGAGATATATATATATATGAGTAAAATGATAAAAGACACAAAAACACAGTTTCATTTAAAAAAATATATTCTGTGATAAAATTTTCGTTGCTAAAAGTCAACTTTTTCAATATCAACACTGGCAACTTCTAAATAACGCACACCTTTTATATTTGAATTGTGAGTGAAAACTCAAAACATCTGTTAAGAAGAAAAAGAACAAAAAACCAAAAAAAAAACCAACAGAACACATATATATATATAACACAAAAATAAAGAAAACTACAACAAATCCGTGGTCGTTCCAATATTTAATTCAAGCTTTCGAGAGGGTGTTCTCT
>JAGGCT020004059.1:599453-655301 GCA_017654935.2 Phymorhynchus buccinoides
ACTCGTTGTTAAGCATGCTCGTTCAAACCATTTTATTCGATTGTGGCAACCATGACGAACCTCTCAATCGGTCCTCACATCTACTGTGATGTGCGTGTTGGTAAAGTGTGAAAAAGACAGACAAACGGAAACAACACACTTACCCAACAACGCATGGTTGTAAGCCCAGTATCCTGTATCCATAGGGTTTTAATGCCGATTACATACACTTTAAAACAGTTTGTTAACACACGATAACATCAAAAACATTAAAATCCACACACGCGCTTAAGAGAAAGTTAAAATTTCCCGGAAGTCACAAGATCAGTGCGCAAAGAGTGAGTCCAGTGTCGTCTGCTTGCGCTGCAGACACCCAAGTTGTTATATCGGCCAATCAGAATGCCGCTTACATATCGAGGGGTCAGTCAAGATGGCGATGCTGTTGTCAGTGTGTTCTCGTTCTAGCCAGGTAGTTGTGCAAGAAAGCTTGACTTTGGGATGAGCGGTGTGGTTGTAAGTGCGTTCTCGTTCTAACCATGTAGTTTTTGCATAAAAGCTTGACTTTGGAGTCAATAAATTGTACGTTATATGCAAGTTGCTCGTTGTAGCGAGCTCGTTGTATGCAGAATTATTTAACAAGGAAAAAGAAGGCTTGTGGTCGGGAATTTTGAAACCACTCGTTAAACACGGGCTCTCGTTTAAACCGTACTCATACTAAATGGGTTTCCCTGTATACATGCTATACCATACCTGGGGCCACTGTGGGTTCCCCTTGCCAATCAGATGATAGGTGTCGTTGTACTGGTAGCCTGTGATCACTCTCCCTGCACGAACAACAACAACAATGGAGATGACATTATTTGACGCAGTGCTTCCATCCACACACACAAAAAGCATGCTCTGTGCCGATTCATAAAGCCATCTAAAAGGAACGACTAGCAACCGTCGACAAAAAAAAACCCACTTCACTTCTGATAACTAGAAAGCACTGACACAGAGTAGAAAACCTCCTCCTAGGGGCAAAGTACCCAAATCAGCTTCAGGTTCCTAAGATGCTGTAAAGGTTTTCATGGCTCTTTCTTTTCTTTCAAAAAGTGAGTTTAAAGGAAAGTCTTGCTCCCTTCCTCCCTCCTCCACAATAAAAAATAAAAATGTTTCTTTCCTCCGAATGAAGAACTTATAGTCAAATTGTTAAATGAAACATGCACATAAAAATCAGCCCAGTGGCTTCTTCGGTTTCTATCCTAACAAAAAAAATGGTCAACACCTTTTTTTGTTACCTGTATAAACAGAAGAACTAGTACTTTATATGATACATGCCACAGTTAACAGTAAAGTGAATAAAAAGAAACGTTACCTAAGCCATGGGCATGAGTCCTGAAGGCAAAGGGAAATATGGTGTAGCTTTGGCTGTACCTACAGCTCATGTCCGCATGGTACTCTGCAAGGAAAGTTAAACATTTCCCAGAACCGTTAAACAATTCTCAATGGTACTCTGCAAGGAACATTAAACATTTTTCAGAACATTAAACAATTCTCAATGGTACTCTGCAAGGAAAGTTAAACATTTTCCAGAACTTTAAACAATTCTCAATGGTGCTCTGCATGGAAAGTTAAACATTTTCTAAAACAATTCTCAATGGTGCTCTGCATGGAAAGTTAAACATTTTCTAAAACAATTCTCAATGGTGCTCTGCAAGGAAAGTAAAACATTTTCTAAAACAATTCTCAATGGTGCTCTGCATGGAAAGTTAAACATTTTCTAAAACAATTCTCAATGGTGCTCTGCATGGAAAGTTAAACATTTTCTAAAACAATTCTCAATGGTGCTCAGCAAGGAAAGTTAAACATTTTCCAGAACATTAAACAATTCTCAATGCTACTCTGCAAGGAAAGTTAAAATTTTTCCAGAACTTTCAACAATTCTCAATGGTTCTCTGCAAGGAAAGTTAAACATTTCCCAGAACCGTAAACAATTCTCAATGGTACTCTGCAAGGAAAGTTAAACATTTCCCAGAACCGTAAACAATTCTGAATGGTTCTCTGCAAGGAAAGTTAAACATTTCCCAGAACTGTAAACAATTCTCAATGGTACTCTGCAAGAAACATTAAACATTTTCCAGAACTTTAAACAATTCTCAATGGTACTCTGCAAGGAAAGCTAAACATTTTCCAGAACTTTAAGCAATTATCAATGGTACTCTGCAAGGAACATTAAACATTACTCAGAACTTTAAACAATTCTCAATGGTACTCCGCAAGGAAAGTTAAACATTTTCCAAAAACTTTAAACAATTCTCAATGGTACTCTGCAAGGAAAGTTAAACATTTTCCAAAAACTTTAAGCAATTCTCAATGGTACTCTGCAAGGAAAGTTAAACATTTTCCAGAACTTTAAGCAATTCTCAATAGTGCTCTGCAAAGAAAGTAAACATTTTCCAGAACTTTAAGCAATTCTCAATAGTGATCTGCAAAGAAAGTAAACATTTTCCAGAACTTTAAGCAATTCTCAATAGTGCTCTGCAAAGAAAGTAAACATTTTCCAGAACTTTAAGCAATTCTCAATAGTGATCTGCAAGGAAAGTTAAACATTTTCCAGAACTTTAAACAATTCTCAATGGTGCTCTGCAAGGAAAGTTAAACATTTTCCAGAACATTAAACAATGGTCAATGGTACTCTGCAAGGAAAGTTAAACATTTTCCAGAACAATAAACAATGGTCAACCTAGCTCGCCAATTTGACCGCCAGGTGGCAACCAACTCAATAGGGGCTTATCTCGTGATATCTTTAGTTGGGGGTAGAGAAAGAGAGAGAGAGGGAGGGACTGCTCTCCCTCTCTCTCTCTCTCTTTATCCCCAACTAAGAATATAGAGAGGATTAGCCCCACTCGAGCGTTATGCCACCTGGCGGTCAAAACAGCCAGCTAAGCCGCTCATTATCAAACACATTCTCTTTTGTTTTCCAGTCTTAACCCTTCTAGCGCCATGCATTTCTTGGCCGTTCTTGGTGGGCGTGTCCGTTGCATCTCAAACCGACAAGAGGGGAGTAACTATTTTCTTCTTCAGTGGGCATGCATTGCTTTAATGGAAGAAACAGTCACAAAAGCTGTAAAAACAAACACATGGCAGGGTACTTAGCAGTGAATGTCTGTTGCATTTGGTAGGGTAGGAGTGCAGAGTGATGTCCTGGGCGAATGTATTTGCCCATGGTGTTATAATTAGTGGATAATATATAAGCTTGCGAATCCAGCTGCCATAGCCCTTTAGCGTAGAGTGGCACAGTTGTAGCGCGTTCGCCTCGTGTCAAGTAAAACTGAGTTCGAACCTGGGTACAGGGGATATTTCCTCTCTTATTTGCACTAGGCCTTAACGGTCTGAACAGCGTAGTGGAGGTCTTTCGGATGAGACGATAAACTGAGGTCCATGTACTTAGCATACGCAAAACCCAGTGGCAAAATTAAAATACATTGAAAATTGATTTTTTAATGTAATCTGATTGTAAATTGTTATTTTAGTATGTATATGTATTTTATATATATAGAGTTTAAATATGTACATATTTCTGGTGTCCCGTGCGCATGTGTATGTGTGTTGTGTGTGTGTGTGTAAGAATGTGAAGGATAGTGTGGAGGTATGTAAGCGGTTGTTTTTAATATGAAATAATTTTAGGGCAATTGTAAAGCGCTTAGAGCTTAAAGGTGAAGCGCTATATAAATTTTCTTAACTAATTAATGGCAACGAAAAAGTTGTTATTTGGTCAAAATTTACCCCCCCAGCGCCTCCTTTTCCTTTCCTCATCAGTCACACAAAAAATCGCATACAAAAACATTTGTTTAAAAATTGGGGTGGCGCACCTCTTGCTGCGACACTCTCTCCAGGTGGAAGTAAACCCAAATTTTACAGAGACGCCTCTGTGACTATGAAGTACCTAATACCTTTTTTTTTTAACCATGCATGGCAGCTTCTTACCATCCTTTTCTGTTTTATTTGACAGCAAAGTGTATGTTAAGTAGATTTACTGAATTAGTTGTGCATTTAATCAGCCCTTTAGAACTAAAATCAGCATCACAATTAATCTTTCATCAGATCTCCATACCCTAAGATTTCACTTGAAGTACTTCCTTAATTAAGAAATAATCTTCCGCATCAAAAGTCCAAATCGACCTTTTCACAATAATAATAATACAATGTAGTGCATTTATATAGCGCTTTACCTCAAATGAGCCCAAAGCGCTTTACAATCGAATATTCATCAACAAGTAGACAACAAAAATAGTGTTTAAGAATGACACAAACCAGCAACAACGCATATACAAAGCAACACTCTCTCTCTCTCTCTCACACACACACGTCTCTCCCCATGGGGATACCAGGGGACAGTCTTTCGTAAAAATAGTTCCCCCACTTTGTGGAAGATCTGTGCTTGTAACTTGCATAGCTGCCTGCCAACCTTTGAGAAGCAAAATAAGGAATCTGGTGGGTGGTGGGTTCGGGAGAAAGCGTGGGTCAGGGGGCGCAGCCCCCTGAAGCTGAATCATTTTTTATACTTTTATAAGCAAACTCGTCATCTCCTGACAAGATAAAGCATAGTTTTTAAAAAAACAAGCTAAATTGCATTTATGAATACTCAAAACACACACACACATGACCATGTAACAACTAACACACATACACATAAAACACACAGATAATAGTACCCGGTATATTTTTTTCCAACCCATCATTGCATACTGGATTAAAAAAAACAATGTTTATATTACCTACTCACAAGATACTCACTGGGGGGGGGGGGGGGGGGGATTGACCCCAAGTCCCAGAGAAATAGTAATAATTGGTTCAAAAAGCTAATACCTAATGACAGAGAGAGAGAGAGAGAGGAGAGACACATAGAGGGAGAGAGAGAAGGGGACGAGAGAGAGAGCGAGAGGAGAGAGAGAAAGAGGACGAGTTGTGGAGAGAGTGGAGAGAGAGGAGATGAGAGAGAGATGAGAGAGAGAGAGAGAGAGACATGAGACTAGCATGTCAATCATTAGAAGAGAAATGGAAAAAATATATGACGTTTCTTTTCTTTTCAATAAACAAAAACTCAAAATAAATGCCTACCTCTACATTGATTGAACTGTTGTCCGTTTTGGAAGAGAAACATTACGCTATCGAAGGCGTCTTCTTCACAGCGGGAGACTTCTACTTTCGTCTTACGCCTGTCCGTCTACTCGCGCTGGGTGATGTCACTTCGATCCCCGTGCAAAATTTTGAAATCATTCCGACATACTGTGCAGAAGGCATAACTTTTTTTTTCGCCTTGTCAAGACTCGTAAATATACGGAAAATTCTTCTTCTATCGGGGAACAAACTTCTGGTAGGCCCGACTTTTCAACTGTGCGCTTTTCTTTGACGCCATCTAGGCAAGAAAAGAAAGTTTGTACGCATGCACAGAATATGGTTTTCGGGTCGGAAAAGATGGATCAGCATTGGAAACACGCACGCACGTCGACTACTCGATTTTAAGCGCTTTTTGCTTTTTTTGTTGTGTGAAAATTTTGAATACGGAATTTGACACCACTAAACGGAATGGCCGGAATTGCGGCCGGAAACCGGAAAAATTCCGGGAAATACGGAAAGGTTGGCAGCTATGTAACTTCCTTTAATCTGCCACACTTTGACTCTGACATTTTTCCTTTGCTTTCTATCATCCTATATCTTTTGGGACTTATTGGCCCATTCTTCTGCCTTAAAAAAATCCAAATAATTTTGAGCTCCTCCCAAATCAGAATGTGTTGGCTGTATGCAGCGGGGAGACCAGTGAATACTGAACACATATGTACCTTGCCCATTAAGGCCATATGGCCAGGGAATGCAGAAGAAGCAGAAGATTGCCCTTCCCTAAGCCCCTTTCACCATCGTGCCTTCTCAACATGCACTACACAGCACTGTGGCTGCATCACTACTGAATGCGCTACACCCGTTCACCGTCCTTCCCTAAGCCCCTTTCACCATCGTGCCTTCTCAACGTGCACTACACAGCACTGTGGCTGCATCGCTACTGAATGCGCTATACCCGTTCACCGTCCTTCCCTAAGCCCCTGTCACCATCGTGCCTTCTCAACGTGCACTACACAGCACTGTGGCTGCATCGCTACTGAATGCGCTATACCCGTTCACCGTCCTTCCCTAAGCCCCTTTCACCATCGAGCCTTCTCAACGTGCACTACACAGCACTGTGGCTGCATCACTACTGAATGCGCTATACCCGTTCACCGTCCTTCCCTAAGCCCCTGTCACCATCGTGCCTTCTCAACGTGCACTACACAGCACTGTGGCTGCATCGCTACTGAATGCGCTATACCCGTTCACCGTCCTTCCCTAAGCCCCTTTCACCACCGTGCCTTCTCAACGTGCACTACACAGCACTGTGGCTGCATCGCTACTGAATGCGCTACACCCGTTCACCGTCCTTCCCTAAGCCCCTTTCACCACCGTGCCTTCTGAACGTGCACTACACAGCACTGTGGCTGCATCACTACTGAATGCGCTATACCCGTTCACCGTCCTTCCCTAAGCCCCTTTCACCATCGAGCCTTCTCAACGTGCACTACACAGCACTGTGGCTGCATCGCTACTGAATGAGCTATACCCGTTCACCGTCCTTCCCTAAGCCCCTTTCACCACCGTGCCTTCTCAACGTGCACTACACAGCACTGTGGCTGCATCGCTACTGAATGAGCTATACCCGTTCACCGTCCTTCCCTAAGCCCCTTTCACCATCGAGCCTTCTCAACGTGCACTACACAGCACTGTGGCTGCATCACTACTGAATGCGCTATACCCGTTCACCGTCCTTCCCTAAGCCCCTTTCACCATCGTGCCTTCTCAACGTGCACTACACAGCTCACCACTCGGCCCACAAATGCAGCAAACTTACTTGTTTGGTTGGGACGGATCTCGATATTGCCTGAACCAATCAGAAACACCCCAGCCACGTACTGCGGTCTGAAAACAACAAAACAAATACAATTTCATATTTTAAGAAACGTTAATAAAATTCATGGGTGCTGCTGGGAAATTTTAAAAATCCTGCACCGGTGGAGTGCAGGGGCAGCACACACACACATTTACTGCTCTTTTTTCACCCCTCTAGACTAGCACAAGTGCTACATTCCTTTGAATATAGCAAATGCTTATAGTAGGCCCTTTTTATTGTACAAGTGTGTGTGTGTAAAGAAAATTGTTGTTTCTCAAATTCTCATAATCCAGGCGATGCCGGCTCTAGGCAATTTAAAAAATCCTGCAATTCAGGACATCCTGCAAGAAGGAGCATCCATGAATATTCAATCAAGCCTACCGTATTTTACGGACTATAACTGTAAGGTGATACTCTTCTTATTATATTATATTTATGACAAACAATATATTTCCCCAAAAGACGAAGTGTGGCTGCCCATGTGGCGTGGGTAAAAAAAAAAACGGTCACACACGTAATGTTCTCATCCATAGCTGTTTGCACTTGTACCATAGTGGTTTTCTAAAAAAAAATATCTTCCAAATAATTGTTCTCCTTTGAGCTCCTCCAAAATCAGAATGTGTCGGCTGTACGCAGCGGGGAGACCAGTGAAAACTGTCAACCGGGCACATGGTTACCTTACCCATTATGGCCATGAAGGCCTGGGAACGCAGAAGAAGAAGAAGGCAGCACTCCTGGACTACTTTCACCCAAGTCTTATTGACAGCTGACATTAGCTAGAAATTCTGGAGTTATCCACGTTGACTTACTTTTCCCTTGACAGGTGAAGACGTATGCCGGAACTGTCTGGATTGTCGCTATCTGTAACGATAAAGCCAGTCACCACTGCAAGTCAATGCTCACCACACGCCTAGTTGTGTCGTGTTGCGTGGTGATATATTGTGTTGTATCGTATTATATCATACATGCATTCCCCCGTGGGAATACTGGGGGGGGGGGGGGGGGTGCGGGGGGGGGGGGGGGAGGAGGGAGGGGGTCTTTTTTGACAAATAGTTCCCCCCACCTTCTGGAAGTTCTGTGCTAGTAGCTTCCTCTAATCTGTCACTCTTTGACTCTTGCCTTTTCCCTTTGCTTACTGTCATCTACTATCTTTCTGCTTTACTGGTCCATTCTCATGCCTTTTTTCCAAAGAACTCTTTCAAAGAGTTTCTCCAGCCAAAGACGGACATGGCTGGGCCTTGAATATTTCTTAGTTAGGCGCATAATGACGCATGGTGTTATCTGTGCTCATATGACAGGAAACTGTATCTGAGCGATCGAGCGATCGAAGAAGAATATCATACTGTATTATATTGTAGTGTACTCTTTTGTATTGTACTACAGTGGAACCTCCCTTATAAAGACCTCCCTTTCAATTATAAGACTCCCTCCCACATACAAGAACCTACTTCTCTGAGACATTGCCCTTCTTTGTAAGTATTAAAATTACCTCCCTTATAAGACCCCTCCCTTATAAGACCTCATTTTGAAGGTCTTATAAGGGAGGTTCCACTGTATATTGTATGGTGAGTTGTATTGTATATCATTCCTTATCACATTGTGTTATACCGTACTGTACTGTAGTTCATTTATTGTATTGTATTGCTTTGTACCGTACTGTAATGTAGTATAAATTGTAATGTATAGTGTTACATGCATTGTGTTATATTGCATTGTTGTGTACTGTGATGTATTGTACTGCATTGTAGTGTACTGTACATTGCAAATTGAACAGTACTGCACTGTATTGTATTGTACTGTACTGTAGTTCATTTATTGTATTGTATTGCTTTGTACCATACTGTAATGTAGTATAAATTGTAATGTATAGTGTTACATGCATTGTGTTATATTGCATTGTTGTGTACTGTGATGTATTGTACTGCATTGTAGTGTACTGTACATTGCAAATTGAACAGTACTGCACTGTATTGTATTGTACTGTACTCTATTTTGTATTGTATTGTACTGTACTCTGTTTTGTATTGTATTGTACTGTACTCTATTTTGTATTGTATTGTACTGTACTCTGTTTTGTATTGTATTGTACTGTACTCTATTTTGTATTGTATTGTACTGTACTCTATTTTGTATTGTATTGTACTGTACTCTGTTTTGTATTGTATTGTACTGTACTCTATTTTGTATTGTATTGTACTGTACTCTATTTTGTATTGTATTGTACTGTACTCTATGTTGTATTGTATTATACTGTACTCTATTTTGTATTATATTCTACTGTACTCTATTTTGTATTGTATTGTACTGTACTCTATTTTGTATTGTATTGTACTGTACTCTATTTTGTATTGTATTGTACTGTACTCTATGTTGTATTGCCACAGTGGGTGGCTTCCTGTAAAATATCGGCTTCCCTCATGTGGAAAGAATGTGACAGTTATTGCAGCACCACCACTTATTTTTCTTTTCTTGTTATGTGTGTGTGTGTGTATTTGTGTGTGTGTGTGTGTGTGTGTGTGTGTGTGTAGTGTGTGTGGTTGTGTGTGTGTGTGTGTGTGCGTCTGTGTGTGTGTGTGTGTGTGTGTGTGGTGTGTGTTTTCAAAAACAAAGAAGTATGCACTAAAGAAGCCTTCTTTTTCCTGTAAAATTAACTGTAGAATATCAAAATAAAAGGGATCGTAAAAGAGGAGATTTGCCAAACACATTTACCCTTGAATGACTTGGCGTAGTGAATCTGTATCACAATGCTTTTGATCGATGATTTGGCGCCAATCTTCATTCCAACCCCTGAAGAAAAGATCAGTGAGAAGCAAATATTAGCAATGCAGTTCATTTAAAAAATGACCCCTACTCAAACAGCTGCACACCATAGCTTGAAATAAACTGGCTCCATTCTTTTCTTGTACCATATTTTTCGGACTATAAGACGATACTTTTTTTCCCCCGACTAAGACCCCTGCGCCTTATAATATGATGAATATTACAGTAAGAACAGATAATAACAAAATCTGATTTTTTGGTCAAATTTGGGGGGTGCGCCTTATAATCCGAAAAATACGGTAACATGCAGGCCTGATACTGTAGCTATCAGTACAACAACAACAAAAATGATCTCTCTTTGCCCTTTCTAATCCACTGACTTACCGTATTTTTTGCGGACTATAAGGCGATACTTTTTTTCCCAGACTCAGACCCCTGCGCCTTATAATGTGACTGATGAAATAGTAAGAAAATATGATAACAAAATCTGAAAATTTGGGTAAAATTTGGGGGGCACTTTATAACTAAACGGGTGCGTCTTATAGTCCGAAAAATACGGGTAGTACTAAATCCATTGCACCACCATTTAAAACATTTTTTCGTTATTTCATTGTGAAATATGTTCTGCTTGATGTAATCTCAAGATCGTTAAACCCACAATTTCTTCAAATCTTTTTTTTAACTGATCAAGCGAGTTAACATGAGGTAGATTGTATTCAGGAATATCGAGATAAGAACATTGATAAAAATACCAACTTTAATTTCAATTTGATTTCAAGAATATATAAACTCATATATGACCATTTTCCACCTACAGGATTTTACTGACTATAAGGTGCATGTCATTACAAGGAGCACCCTCCACATTTTACCCCCCCAAATCTGATTATGTTGTTATAGTTTGTTACTACAGACAAAACAAACCCCTATTTTACGACCCTCTGTTAAGCGACCACCTCTCATTTGAGACCGTATTTGTTGGCACAGATGCATTTTACTATGTAAACGACCCTCTCTTAAAACGACTTTCCTCTAAAACGCGACTTACGACCGCCATTTTGTTGGTTTTTACGACCGTTGCTGTCGTCTGCATAGACTTCGAGCAAAGGGAAACAACCACGGTCAAGGGCCTGAAAGCGGAGTCGCTTACCCTTGTTGTAGAAAAGATGGCGGAGAGCGTAGGAAAAGCACGAAAAAACCACTGACTTTGAAAAAGAAAACCACTGACTTTGGACGAGAGTGGAGGTGATTAACAGAAGTCGGCAAAGTGAAACTGTAATATCGATTGCACAATCCTATGGAGTTGGAAAGACCCAAATCCAGTTTTAATATGTCATTGTATGTGTGCATGAAGAAGAGAGTATGAACTGTGCTGAACTTTTTTCTTTCTACGGCTGCCAGTGAAAAACCTCCGTCATACGACCCCTCCAAATTACGACCGATTTTTCCGGACATTTTTGTAAGTCTTAAAATAGAGGTTTGTCTGTACCATATTTTTCAAACCTTTAGGTACAAATATACTTAACTTGGTCAATTATTATCTATTTTTGTCAGTTGGTTCTCACTCTCCTCCTCAAAACCCCATTGTTGATTATTTCAATCAAATGCTCAAAAAAAGCTCAATCAGTCAATGATAACATCACTACAGATTCAGCAAAAAGCACAAACAACTACCCTATTTTACTGACTATAAGGCGGCGACACTTTTTTTTTTCCCCCTGCGCCTTATAATATGACAAGCAATATACTAAAAACGAAATGTTGCATAACAACAAAATAGGAATTTAGATATGGGGAGTGCACTTTATAATATGAAGTTCCTTAGGGTTTGCAAAAATAGAGTAATGTAAGGGAGTCAAAAAGGAGACAACTGACCGTCAGGGAGTTGGGTGGGGGGAGCGTTCTTGGCCCAGGCAAACATGATCTGCTGCCCGCCATTGCACATACCACCACAGGGCCTGGACACACAGTGGCACACACACTCCTGTGCATATGCTACGGAAAATATTGACCCCCAGCGCAAAGTGAGACCGTGGTTAATAGTCTCCGCAGAAAGTATTTGATATTTGGTATATTCTAGTCACAGAGACGTATCTCTGTGAAATTTGGGCTGCTCTGCTCCCATACCTACCCTTCTTTTTCTCTTTTTTTTTTTGGGTGGGTGGGTGGGTGGACAAGATGAGGAGGGGAGGTGGTGGGGGCAGACTAGGGAAAACTACCTGTCAATTTGGTCATATCAGGCAGTAGGATTTCTCCATGCTCTTACTGACTTTCAACCGCCGTGGGATTTTTTCGTGCGTAAAGCGCACATGTCAGACTAGCTTTAAAGTCCCCATCCGAAGGACTCGACATTCAGTTTGATTTTCCTGTCGAACTAGAAAGAAAGGGCGAGGCTGGGATTCGAACCCGGGTCACTCACGGAATAGCAGTCACGCATTGAAATCGGCAGATGAACGTCTTAACCACTCTGCCACCTTTCTCCCCTGACTTGGGTTAGTTTTCTACAGGTTTTTTTTTAGTTCATATTTTTCTACGGGGTAAAAAAAAAAAGTGAAGAATCTGATCTGGGTTTTCTTTCTCTGGGAGACTGTTGACCTCCTTTTCACAATTCTAAGTGGTCAATACTGTCATAACACATGTATGTGCCAAGAATATAATAGCTCTTGCTTTCCAGATACATAATGATGTCTGTCAGGTTCGATCATTGTTTCCAGTTAGTAGCAGAGAAGGGAGCTGCTATACAGGAGGGCTGGGCAGGAATTTGTTTATGGTGGGGATACTTTGTCTAGGGTACATTCATGATCTCTATATATGTCATAATTTTAACCCTTTCACCGCCAACGTCGCATTTTTTAGCACCACAATGATTTAACACCCATGTCACTTAAAGGCATCAAATCAGGGTCTGTTATCCAAAGACCCTATTCTCTTAATTTTGGGAGGTAAGGATAGGCCTTATTTTCAATATGTCACACAGGAAACCCCAATATTACAGACAGAATTTTTTCTGTACCCAGGTAAGCTTAATGGACATTGTTTGCTGAAAAATGGCTGGCGGTGAAAGGGTTAAATTACAAATACACAGAGGGGATGCACTGCTCTCAAAAAAGCCCAAAAAATGTTTACCAACCAGGCATAGGAAATCAGGTTGAGTACACACAGATGCACACACACATAGACCTATGAAGAACGGAGATCTAACTCTTAATAAGAGCCTTCGAAAGCTTCATTTGATAAAAAAAATCTATGCAGTTCCAAATATTATGTCTCTTAGTTTGAGAGTTGTAACCATTCACAAAAGACTAAGCCGATACAGTGTAACAGATGCAGCATGACATGCTATTCTCCCATCATTGATTTGTCAATTTTGAAGCATACAATGCAATTTCAGATTATACTTTTTTTTTAAATTTCTCCAACAAATGTGATAGAATATATTTCACTTTTGTATTTTTTAAGGTCAGTATTCAAGCATGGTACAGCAGGAAACGCTTTCTTTTTCGAGAAATATTGGTGGCGTTCAGGAGAATCTCTCTTGGTGTGGTCAATGTGTAAAGAGACCTTTATGCTGATCAGGGGGCAATTCCTCTTGAAGATGAAAGTATAATAAAAACTTAAAATGTGGGTTTTAAAAGAGCATCTCTTCACACAAGCTTGAAACCCCCTCTGACACCAGTAATTCTACATTCACTTTTCCCTAAATTCAGACATCATTTGCTGAAAAGTACTGTGCCTGGCATATAAAACCTGGTATTATTCATTTTATTGCAAACAGAATCTTACCAGACACTGTTTGTCTGTTCGTTTGGCACCGTCCCCACAGCCATTACAGTAGAATATGGTGGGCCTGTAGTATGCTGAGGCCTGAGCGCCTCCTCAAATTTCACTGAAAAAAAGACAAAAAATAAATACAGTATTTAATTTTCCATACTTCGCACACCACATTGAAAACAAAGAGACTGAACAAAACACCAGGGCCTGAATTCACGTTGAGATAGCATGAGACTTAGCATGATTGATGCTAACTTAGAAGCTCTTCCAAAGTCCTATAGGATTTAATAGGACTTTGGAAGAGCTTCTAAGTTAGCATGATGCTAAGGCTCATGCTATCTCAACGTGAATACAGGGCCTGACTAAATACAGTAAAACAAGCAAAATGGCTTTTAAATGAAAACTGAGCTTAAATTTCACACCGATTCCTTTCTATTATCTATAACACAAAGACAGTTCAAATCAAATCAAATCAATCACATCAAAATCAAATTCACTTTTATTATCTCCCAAGGAGAAATTTTGTTCAGGTGCCAGAATAACAAAGACATCGACATTCAGCATGCATGAATAGGAGCAAAAGTTACACAAATAAATACACGCTTAAAGATACACATTTATATGTGGATACATACACGTCTAAGGATAAGCATGCATAGTTTCTTTTAACACGATGAACACACATTTAAACCTAAAAGGATCATGAGTTTAGGAGGTGGATGGATCTGGGGATGAAGGATTTATGTGCCCTGGAGTTGACTTTAAAAGTTTTGTAGTGACGTCTAGAATGGTAATAGTTCGTAATGTTTGTTAGTCCCATGGCCGAAGGTTCGGGAACTATTGTTTTTTTCAGTCTATCATCATCAAATTTGGTATACTAGTTTTGCCAAGATGCAAGCTATCCACTGAGTTATGTAGTTTTACATTAAGGTCAATGGTTTCGCGCCAGTTACGGGGTTCCTTACCCCAAAACATAATCGCTAGTATCATCGCGAAACAGGGCATGTATTTCCAATGCCAGGTATTTTCCCACAAAATTTATTGATGAATGGTCTATAGACACAGTTTGTCATTAATTTTTCTGTGCGCGCGTGTGCGCTTGATCGCGCGCTCTCAAATCAGTTGTCAGTTTTTTTTCACAACATTAGTTGAATGGTCTATAGCACAGTCGAACCCCAAGGCTATATCACGGGTAAAAAAGGAAGCTAAAAAAAAACTTTCAGTTACGTGCTTGTTTTGATGCCTTTTTTATGTAGTTACGTGCTTTTTTGATGCGTTTTTATGTATGTGTACAGCCGACAACATTCCGATTTCGGAGTATGTCGGCGATGCTGCGAGGGGACTTTGCAGCCGCTCGTGGGTTGCACTTGTTCACACTTTTACCTTCTAGACGTCGCTATGTGTATAGGGGAAGACGGGGTAAAAAGCGCATGGGCGGGTAAGAAGCCCACCCCAATTATCTCATGAAATGAAGCAAATTTCAGTCTCATTTTGCCCATGAGACGATTCGTTAATGTCTAGCATTCGTCTCATGGGCAAATTTGACTGAAATTTTCTTTATTTCATGAGATAATTGGGGTGGGCTTCTTACCCGCCCATGCGCTTTTTACCCCGTCTTCCCCTATGGAGCGAAGGTAGTAGAATTATTTTTGGACGGAAGTATTTCACAGTGAATCATCATGACCCACATCGTCACGATCGCATCGCATTGACAGCGGAATCGTATATGGAGTGTAGTGAGCCTTTAAGTTGAGTTGTCAGTGCATGACGAGATTGACGCACGTAAAAAGAAGGGATCCCCTCAACTCCATTCTGTTTTGTCTGTAAGAATGTTTTGGAGGGAGGAGGGGGTGTTTCTTTGTTGTACGTAGATGTCCCCTCCCCCCCCCCCCCCCCTCTCTCTCTCTCTCTGTCTCTGTCTCTCTCCGTCTCTCTCTCTCTCTCTCTCTCTCTCTGTCTCTCTCTGTATTCTCTCTTTCTCTCTCTCTCTCTCCACTGTGTCTCTCTCTATCTCTCTCTCTCGTCTCTCTCTCTCTATCTCTCTCTCTCTCAACTCTCTTCTCTCTCTCTTTCTCTCTCTGTCTGTCTCTCTCTCTGTCTCTCTCTCCCTCTCTCTCTCTCTGTCTGTCTCTCTCTCTCTCTCTCTCTCTCTCTCTCTCTCCTCTCTCTCTCTCTCTCTCTCAAATTATCTCCCTGTCTCTCAGTTTCTCTGTCTGTCCTTTTTGTGTCTTTTCTTCTCTGTCTGTGTTTTTCTCTCTGTGTCATGCAGTCCCTTGGTCTCACTGACTGCGTCTTTCTCTTTCTGTCTGTGTTTTTATTTTATTTCTTGCTCTGCTCTGTCTGGCCCCCCCCCCTCTCCTTCTCTCTCTCTCTCTCATTTCTCTCTCTCCTCTCCTCCCCACTCTCTCCTCTCCCCCTCTCCCTCTCTCTCTCTCTCCTCTCTCTCTCTCTCTCTCTCTCTCTCTCTTCTCTCTCTCTCTCTCCTCTCTCTCATCACATACATAACAGATCGAGCGAGCGATTATCGCCGAAGATATCAACAACATTCCGCGCTGTCAAGGCGGCAACTTCTCCGGGTGAGGGGCCTGTCATTCCGTATGTCAAGTCGTCAACAGACTCCTCCTTAGGTACGTACATGTATGACTCTGGCATAATAATATAACGGGCGAGAGTTAGAGCTTACATGACGTAAATTGCTCTGCACCGATTCGGTCTCTCTTTGGTCTGTGTGTCTAACTGTCTGTCTGTCTGTGTATCTCTTTATGTCTGTCTGTCTGTACTCTCTATTTTACTCTCCCCCCCCCCCCCTTTTCCCACCTTCCCTTGTGTTTATTCTTGTCATCGTGAAAAAACAATTCCGATTCCCCTTTTTTATGTAAAGTTAGCCTTTATCCCCCCCCCCTTTTATATAGCCTCTTTATTTGCCGGCAAGGCTATCCCCAACAAGACCTAACTTGAATACTGTGGAATGTTGTGTAATACAGTATTGAAAGACAGTGCGGGACTATATAAGCAAGCAGTAGGCTAAAAATGTCAGTCTTCTGCTTGGCGCTCACAGCGAAAGCTTCCTTTTTTAAACTAAAGAGGAGGGAAAAACTAAACTGACACAGGCAAAAGCCTGCAGTTAGGACAGACGCTGGCTTCTTTCTCTCTCTCTCTCTCTCTCTCCCACTCACAATTGATACCCGATTCCTGGGATTGGCTCTTTTATACCCCTGTTGTGCCTTTAACTAGCATATGTACACAGTAAGGACCATCATATTTTGTACAAAATGCAAATGCTATGAGGATTTCAATCACTGCAAACTATGAATGATACAGACTAGAGCAAAGCTCTTGAACCAAGCATAAAGCCAGGAAGATTGTAAATGACACCTCCCATGTTTTGAACAAACATTACGAACTATTACCTTCTGGACGTCGCTACAAAACTTTTAAAGTCAACTCCAGGGCACAGAAATCCTTCATCCACCTCCTAAACTCATGATCCTTTTAGGTTTAAATGTGTGTTCATCGTGTTAAAAGAAACTGTGCATGCTTATCCTTAGACTCATGTATGTATCCACATATAATGTGTATCTTTAAGTGTGTATTATGTGTAACTTTTGCTCCTATTCATGCATGCTGAATGTCGATGTCTTTGTTATTCTGGCACCTGAACAAAATTTCTCCTTGGGAGATAATAAAGTGAATTTGATTTGATTTGATTCTGATTTGATTTGAACTGATCTGTCTGTTTCAACCTATGTTATAGATAATGAAGGGAATCGGTGTGAAATTTAAGCTCAGTTTAATTTAAAGCCATTGCTTGTTACTGTAGTAGTCAGGGCCTGTATTCACATTGAGATAACATGAGACTTAGCATCATGCTAACTTAGAAGCTCTTCCAAAAAGTCCTATTAAATCCTATAGGACATTGGAAGAGCTTCTAAGTTAGCATCATGCTAAGTCTCATGCTATCTCAATGTGAATACAGGCCCTGGTTTTGTTCAGTCTCTTTGTTTTCAATGTGGTGTGCGAAGTATGGTAAATACTGTATTTATTTTGTCTTTTTCAGTGAAATTTGAGGCGCAGGCCTCAGCAGACACGGCCCACCATATTCTACTGTATGGCTGTGGGGACGGTGCCAAACGAACAGACAACAGTGTCTGGTAAGATTCTGTTTGCAATAAAATGAATAATACCAGTTTTATATGCCAGGCACAGTACTTTTCAGCAAATTGTCTGAATTTTAGGGAAAAGTGAATGTAGAATTACTGGTGTCAGAGGGGGTTTCAAGCTTGTGAAGAGATGCTCTTTTACCCACATTTTAAGTTTTATTATACTTTCATCTTCAAGAGGAATTGCCCCCTGATCAGCATAAAGGTCTCTTTACACATTGACCACACCAAGAGAGATTCTCCTGAACGCCACCAATATTTCTCGAAAAAGAAAGCGTTTCCTGCTGTACCATGCTTGAATACTGACCTTAAAAAATACAAAAGTGAAATATATTCTATCACATTTGTTGGAGAAATTTAAAAAAAAAGTATAATCTGAAATTGCATTGTATGCTTCAAAATTGACAAATCAATGATGGGAGAATAGCATGTCATGCTGCATCTGTTACACTGTATCGGCTTAGTCTTTTGTGAATGGTTACAACTCTCAAACTAAGAGACATAATATTTGGAACTGCATAGATTTTTTTTATCAAATGAAGCTTTCGAAGGCTCTTATTAAGAGTTAGATCTCCGTTCTTCATAGGTCTATGTGTGTGTGCATCTGTGTGTACTCAACCTGATTTCCTATGCCTGGTTGGTAAACATTTTTTGGGCTTTTTTGAGAGCAGTGCATCCCCTCTGTGTATTTGTAATTTAACCCTTTCACCGCCAGCCATTTTTCAGCAAACAATGTCCATTAAGCTTACCTGGGTACAGAAAAAAATTCTGTCTGTAATATTGGGGATTTCCTCTGTGACATATTTAAAGTAAGGCCTATCCTTACCTCCCAAAATTAAGAGAATAGGGTCTTTGGATAACAGACCCTGATTTGATGCCTTTAAGTGACATGGGTGTTAAATCATTGTGGTGCTAAAATGCGACGTTGGCGGTGAAAGTAGTTAAAATTATTGACATATATAGAGATCATGAATGTACCCTAGACAAAGTATCCCCACCATAAACAAATTCCTGCCCAGCCCTCCTGTATAGCAGCTCCCTTCTCTGCTACTAACTGGAAACAATGATCGAACCTGACAGACATCATTATGTATCTGGAAAGCAAGAGCTATTATATTCTTGGCACATACATGTGTTATGACAGTATTGACCACTTAGAATTGTGAAAAGGAGGTCAACAGTCTCCCAGAGAAAGAAAACCCAGATCAGATTCTTCACTTTTTTTTTTTACCCCGTAGAAAAATATGAACTAAAAAAAAACCTGTAGAAAACTAACCCAAGTCAGGGGAGAAAGGTGGCAGAGTGGTTAAGACGTTCATCTGCCGATTTCAATGCGTGACTGCTATGCGTGAGTGACCCGGGTTCGAATCCCAGCCTCGCCCTTTCTTTCTAGTTCGACAGGAAAATCGAACTGAATGTCGAGTCCTTCGGATGGGGACTTAAAGCTAGTCTGACCCGTGCGCTTTACGCACGTAAAAATCCCACGGCAGTTGAAAGTCAGTAAGAGCAGGGAGAAATCCTACTGCCTGGTATGACCAAATTGACAGGTAGTTTTCCCTAGTCTGCCCCCACCACCTCCTCATCTTGTCCACCCACCCACCCACCCAAAAAAAGAGAAAAAGAAGGGTAGGTATGGGAGCAGAGCAGCCCAAATTTCATAGAGATAAGTCTCTGTGACTAGAATATACCAAATATCAAATACTTTCTGCGGAGACTATTAACCACGGTCTCACTTTGCGCTGGGGGTCAATATTTTCCGTAGCATATGCACAGGAGTGTGTGTGCCACTGTGTGTCCAGGCCCTGTGGTGGTATGTGCAATGGCGGGCAGCAGATCATGTTTGCCTGGGCCAAGAACGCTCCCCCCACCCAACTCCCTGACGGTCAGTTGTCTCCTTTTTGACTCCCTTACATTACTCTATTTTTGCAAACCCTAAGGAACTTCATATTATAAAGTGCACTCCCCATATCTAAATTCCTATTTTGTTGTTATGCAACATTTCGTTTTTAGTATATTGCTTGTCATATTATAAGGCGCAGGGAAAAAAAAGTGTCGCCTTATAGTCAGTAAAATAGGGTAGTTGTTTGTGCTTTTTGCTGAATCTGTAGTGATGTTATCATTGACTGATTGAGCTTTTTTTGAGCATTTGATTGAAATAATCAACAATGGGGTTTTGAGGAGGAGAGTGAGAACCAACTGACAAAAATAGATAATAATTGACCAAGTTAAGTATATTTGTACCTAAAGGTTTGAAAAATATGGTACAGACAAACCTCTATTTTAAGACTTCCAAAATGTCCGGAAAAATCGGTCGTAAATTGGAGGGGTCGTATGACGGAGGTTTTCACTGGCAGCCGTAGAAAGAAAAAGTTCAGCACAGTTCATACTCTCTTCTTCATGCACACATACAATGACATATTAAAACTGGATTTGGGTCTTTCCAACTCCATAGGATTGTGCAATCGATATTACAGTTTCACTTTGCCGACTTCTGTTAATCACCTCCACTCTCGTCCAAAGTCAGTGGTTTTTTTTTTTCAAAGTCAGTGGTTTTCGTGCTTTTCCTACGCTTTCCGCCATCTTTTCTACAACAAGGGAAGCGACTCCGCTTTCAGGCCCTTGACCGTGGTTGTTTCCCTTTGCTCGAAGTCTATGCAGACGACAGCAACGGTCGTAAAAACCAACAAAATGGCGGTCGTAAGTCGCGTTTTAGAGGAAGTCGTTTAAGAGAGGTCGTTTACATAGTAAAATGCATCTGTGCCAACAAATCCGGTCTCAAATGAGAGGTGGTCGCTTAACAGAGGGTCGTAAAATAGGGGTTTGTCTGTAGTAACAAACTATAACAACATAATCAGATTTGGGGGGGTAAAATGTGGAGGGTGCTCCTTGTAATGACATGCACCTTATAGTCAGTAAAATCCTGTAGGTGGAAAATGGTCATATATGAGTTTATATATTCTTGAAATCAAATTGAAATTAAAGTTGGTATTTTTATCAATGTTCTTATCTCGATATTCCTGAATACAATCTACCTCATGTTAACTCGCTTGATCAGTTAAAAAAAAGATTTGAAGAAATTGTGGGTTTAACGATCTTGAGATTACATCAAGCAGAACATATTTCACAATGAAATAACGAAAAAATGTTTTAAATGGTGGTGCAATGGATTTAGTACTACCCGTATTTTTCGGACTATAAGACGCAAAGAAGCCACCCCCCCCCCCCCCCCCCCCCCCCCCACCAAGCCCCCCCCCCCCCACCCCCCCCCCCCCCCCCCCCCCCAAATTTTACCCAAATTTCAGATTTTGTTATCATATTTTCTTACTATTTTATCAGTCACATTATAAGGCGCAGGGGTCTGAGTCTGGGAAAAAAGTATCGCCTTATAGTTATAGTCCGAAAAATACGGTAAGTCAGTGGATTAGAAAGGGCAAAGAGAGATCATTTTTGTTGTTGTTGTACTGATAGCTACAGTATCAGGCCTGCATGTTACCGTATTTTTCGGATTATAAGGCGCACACCCCCAAAATTTGACACAAAAATCAGATTTTGTTATTATATTTCTTACTATAATATTCATCATATTATAAGGCGCAGGGGTCTTAGTCTTGGGGAAAAAAAGTATCGTCTTATAGTCCGAAAAATATGGTACAAGAAAAGAATGGAGCCAGTTTATTTCAAGCTATGGTGTGCAGCTGTTTGAGTAGGGGTCATTTTTTAAATGAACTGCATTGCTAATATTTGCTTCTCACTGATCTTTTCTTCAGGGGTTGGAATGAAGATTGGCGCCAAATCATCGATCAAAAGCATTGTGATACAGATTCACTACGCCAAGTCATTCAAGGGTAAATGTGTTTGGCAAATCTCCTCTTTTACGATCCCTTTTATTTTGATATTCTACAGTTAATTTTACAGGAAAAGAAGGCTTCTTTAGTGCATACTTCTTTGTTTTTGAAAACACACACACACACACACACACACACACACACACACACACACACACACACACACATACAACACACACACACACACACACACACACACACACACACAAACATACACACACACACACACAACAAGAAAAGAAAAATAAGTGGTGGTGCTGCAATAACTGTCACATTCTTTCCACATGAGGGAAGCCGATATTTTACAGGAAGCCACCCACTGTGGCAATACAACATAGAGTACAGTACAATACAATACAAAATAGAGTACAGTACAATACAATACAAAATAGAGTACAGTACAATACAATACAAAATAGAGTACAGTAGAATACAAAATAATACAAAATAGAGTACAGTATAATACAATACAACATAGAGTACAGTACAATACAATACAAAATAGAGTACAGTACAATACAATACAAAATAGAGTACAGTACAATACAATACAAAACAGAGTACAGTACAATACAATACAAAATAGAGTACAGTACAATACAATACAAAATAGAGTACAGTACAATACAATACAAAATAGAGTACAGTACAATACAATACAAAATAGAGTACAGTACAATACAATACAAAACAGAGTACAGTACAATACAATACAAAATAGAGTACAGTACAATACAATACAGTGCAGTACTGTTCAATTTGCAATGTACAGTACACTACAATGCAGTACAATACATCACAGTACACAACAATGCAATATAACACAATGCATGTAACACTATACATTACAATTTATACTACATTACAGTATGGTACAAAGCAATACAATACAATAAATGAACTACAGTACAGTACAATACAATACAGTGCAGTACTGTTCAATTTGCAATGTACAGTACACTACAATGCAGTACAATACATCACAGTACACAACAATGCAATATAACACAATGCATGTAACACTATACATTACAATTTATACTACATTACAGTACGGTACAAAGCAATACAATACAATAAATGAACTACAGTACAGTACGGTATAACACAATGTGATAAGGAATGATATACAATACAACTCACCATACAATATACAGTGGAACCTCCCTTATAAGACCTTCAAAATGAGGTCTTATAAGGGAGGGGTCTTATAAGGGAGGTAATTTTAATACTTACAAAGAAGGGCAATGTCTCAGAGAAGTAGGTCTTATGTGGGAGGGAGTCTTATAATGGGAGGTCTTATAAGGGAGGTTCCACTGTAGTACAATACAAAAGAGTACACTACAATATAATACAGTATGATATTCTTCTTCGATCGCTCGATCGCTCAGACAGTTTCCTGTCATATGAGCACAGATAACACCATGCGTCATTATGCGCCTAACTAAGAAATATTCAAGCCCAGCATGTCCGTCTTTGGCTGGAGAAACTCTTTGAAAGAGTTCTTTGGAAAAAAGGCATGAGAATGGACCAGTAAAGCAGAAAGATAGATGACAGTAAGCAAAGGGAAAAGGCAAGAGTCAAAGAGTGACAGATTAGAGGAAGCTACTAGCACAGAACTTCCAGAAGGTGGGGGAACTATTTGTACAAAAGACCCCCCCCCCCCCCCCCCCCCCCCCAGTATTCCCACGGGGGAATGCAGTATGATATAATACGATACAACACAATATATCACCACGCAACACGACACAACTAGGCGTGTGGTGAGCATTGACTTGCAGTGGTGACTGGCTTTATCGTTACAGATAGCGACAATCCAGACAGTTCCGGCATACGTCTTCACCTGTCAAGGGAAAAGTAAGTCAACGTGGATAACTCCAGAATTTCTAGCTAATGTCAGCTGTCAATAAGACTTGGGTGAAAGTAGTCCAGGAGTGCTCCTTCTTCTTCTTCTGCGTTCCCAGGCCGTATGGCCATAATGGGTAAGGTAACCATGTGCCCGGTTGACAGTTTTCACTGGTCTCCCCGCTGCGTACAGCCGACACATTCTGATTTTGGAGGAGCTGAAAGGAGAACAATTATTTGGAAGATTTTTTTTTTTAGAAAACACTATGGTACAAGTGCAACAGCTATGGATGAGAACATTACGTGTGTGACCGTTTTTTTTTACCCCGCCACATGGGCAGCCACACTTCGTCTTTTGGGGAAATATATTGTTTGTCATAAATATAATATAATAAGAAGAGTATCACCTTACAGTTATAGTCCGTAAAATACGGTAGGCTTGATTGAATATTCATGGATGCTCCTTCTTGCAGGATGTCCTGAATTGCAGGATTTTTAAATTGCCTAGAGCCGGCATCGCCGGATTATGAGAATTTGAGAAACAACAATTTTTTTACACATACACACTTGTACAATAAAAAGGGCCTATATAAGCATTTGCTATATTCAAAGGAATGTAGCACTTGTGCTAGTCTAGAGGGGTGAAAAAAGAGCAGTAAATGTGTGTGTGTGCTGCCCCTGCACTCCACCGGTGCAGGATTTTTAAAATTTCCCAGCAGCACCCATGAATTTTATTAACGTTTCTTAAAATATGAAATTGTATTTGTTTTGTTGTTTTCAGACCGCAGTACGTGGCTGGGGTGTTTCTGATTGGTTCAGGCAATATCGAGATCCGTCCCAACCAAACAAGTAAGTTTGCTGCATTTGTGGGCCGAGTGGTGAGCTGTGTAGTGCACGTTGAGAAGGCACGATGGTGAAAGGGGCTTAGGGAAGGACGGTGAACGGGTATAGCGCATTCAGTAGTGATGCAGCCACAGTGCTGTGTAGTGCACGTTGAGAAGGCTCGATGGTGAAAGGGGCTTAGGGAAGGACGGTGAACGGGTATAGCGCATTCAGTAGCGATGCAGCCACAGTGCTGTGTAGTGCACGTTGAGAAGGCACGGTGGTGAAAGGGGCTTAGGGAAGGACGGTGAACGGGTATAGCTCATTCAGTAGCGATGCAGCCACAGTGCTGTGTAGTGCACGTTGAGAAGGCTCGATGGTGAAAGGGGCTTAGGGAAGGACGGTGAACGGGTATAGCGCATTCAGTAGTGATGCAGCCACAGTGCTGTGTAGTGCACGTTCAGAAGGCACGGTGGTGAAAGGGGCTTAGGGAAGGACGGTGAACGGGTGTAGCGCATTCAGTAGCGATGCAGCCACAGTGCTGTGTAGTGCACGTTGAGAAGGCACGGTGGTGAAAGGGGCTTAGGGAAGGACGGTGAACGGGTATAGCGCATTCAGTAGCGATGCAGCCACAGTGCTGTGTAGTGCACGTTGAGAAGGCACGATGGTGACAGGGGCTTAGGGAAGGACGGTGAACGGGTATAGCGCATTCAGTAGTGATGCAGCCACAGTGCTGTGTAGTGCACGTTGAGAAGGCTCGATGGTGAAAGGGGCTTAGGGAAGGACGGTGAACGGGTATAGCGCATTCAGTAGCGATGCAGCCACAGTGCTGTGTAGTGCACGTTGAGAAGGCACGATGGTGACAGGGGCTTAGGGAAGGACGGTGAACGGGTATAGCGCATTCAGTAGCGATGCAGCCACAGTGCTGTGTAGTGCACGTTGAGAAGGCACGATGGTGAAAGGGGCTTAGGGAAGGACGGTGAACGGGTGTAGCGCATTCAGTAGTGATGCAGCCACAGTGCTGTGTAGTGCATGTTGAGAAGGCACGATGGTGAAAGGGGCTTAGGGAAGGGCAATCTTCTGCTTCTTCTGCATTCCCTGGCCATATGGCCTTAATGGGCAAGGTACATATGTGTTCAGTATTCACTGGTCTCCCCGCTGCATACAGCCAACACATTCTGATTTGGGAGGAGCTCAAATTATTTGGATTTTTTTAAGGCAGAAGAATGGGCCAATAAGTCCAAAAGATATAGGATGATAGAAAGCAAAGGAAAAATGTCAGAGTCAAAGTGTGGCAGATTAAAGGAAGTTACATAGCTGCCAACCTTTCCGTATTTCCCGGAATTTTTCCGGTTTCCGGCCGCAATTCCGGCCATTCCGTTTAGTGGTGTCAAATTCCGTATTCAAAATTTTCAACAACAACAAAAAAAGCGCTTAAAATCGAGTAGTCGACGTGCGTGCGTGTTTCCAATGCTGATCCATCTTTTCCGACCCAAAAACCATATTCTGTGCATGCGTACAAACTTTCTTTTCTTGCCTAGATGGCGTCAAAGAAAAGCGCACAGTTGAAAAGTCGGGCCTACCAGAAGTTTGTTCCCCGATAGAAGAAGAATTTTCCGTATATTTATGAGTCTCGACAAGGCGAAAAAAAAAAGTTATGCCTTCTGCACAGTATGTCGGAATGATTTCAAAATTTTGCACGGGGATCGAAGTGACATCACCCAGCGCGAGTAGACGGACAGGCGTAAGACGAAAGTAGAAGTCTCCCGCTGTGAAGAAGACGCCTTCGATAGCGTAATGTTTCTCTTCCAAAACGGACAACAGTTCAATCAATGTAGAGGTAGGCATTTATTTTGAAAGAGTTTTTGTTTATTGAAAAGAAAAGAAACGTCATATATTTTTCCATTTCTCTTCTAATGATGACAATGCCAGTCTCTCTCTCTCTCTCTCTCTCTCTCTCTCTCTCTCTCTCTCTCTCTCTCTCTCTCTCTCTCTCTTCTCTCTCTCTCTCTCTCTCTCTCTCTCTCTCTCTCTCTCTCTCTCTCTGTCATTAGGTATTAGCTTTTTGAACCAATTATTACTAGTCTCTGGACTTGGGGTCAATCCCCCCCCCCCCCCGCAGTGAGTAGGTAATATAAACATTGTTTTTTTTAATCCAGTATGCAATGATGGGTTGGAAAAAAATATACCGGGTACTATTATCTGTGTGTTTATGTGTGTGTGTAGTTGTTACATGGTCATGTGTGTGTGTTTTGAGTATTCATAAATGCAATTTAGCTTGTTTTTTAAAACTATGTTATCTTGTCAGGAGATGACGAGTTTGCTTATAAAAGTATAAAAAATGATTCAGCTTCAGGGGGCTGCGCCCCCTGACCCACGCTTTCTCCCGAACCCACCACCCACCAGATTCCTTATTTTGCTTCTCAAAGGTTGGCAGCTATGAAGTTACAAGCACAGAACTTCCACAAAAGTGGGGGAACTATTTTTACGAAAGACCCCCTGGTATCCCCATGGGGAGAGACGTGTGTGTGTGAGAGAGAGAGAGAGAGTTGCTTTGTATATGCGTTGTTGCTGGTTTGTGTCATTCTTAAACACTATTTTTGTTGTCTACTTGTTGATGAATATTCGATTGTAAAGCGCTTTGGGCTCATTTGAGGTAAAGCGCTATATAAATGCACTACATTGTATTATTATTATTGTGAAAAGGTCGATTTGGACTTTTGATGCGGAAGATTATTTCTTAATTAAGGAAGTACTTCAAGTGAAATCTTAGGGTATGGAGATCTGATGAAAGATTAATTGTGCTGATTTTAGTTCTAAAGGGCTGATTAAATGCACAACTAATTCAGTAAATCTACTTAACATACACTTTGCTGTCAAATAAAACAGAAAAGGATGGTAAGAAGCTGCCATGCATGGTTAAAAAAAAAAGGTATTAGGTACTTCATAGTCACAGAGGCGTCTCTGTAAAATTTGGGTTGCTCCCACCTGGAGAGAGTGTCGCAGCCAGAGGTGCGCCACCCAATTTAAAAACAAATGTTTTTGTATGCGATTTTTGTGTGACTGATGAGGAAGGAAAAGGAGGGGGGGGTAAATTTTGACCAGATAACAACTTTTTCGTTGCCATTATTAGTTAAGAAAATTTATATAGCGCTTCACCTTTAAGCTCTAAGCGCTTTACAATTGCCCTAAAATTATTCATATTAAAAACAACCGCTTACATACCTCCACACTATCCTTCACATTCTTACACACACACACACACACACATACACATGCGCACACAAAGAAATATGTACATATTAAACTCTATATATATAAAATACATATACATACTAAAATAACAATTTACAATCAGATTACATTAAAAAATCAATTTTCAATGTTTTAATTTTGCCACTGGGTTTTGCGTATGCTAAGTACATGGACCTCAGTTTATCGTCTCATCCGAAAGACTCCACGTTCAGACCGTAAGGCCTAGTGCAAAGTGAGAGGAAATATCCCCTGTACCCAGGTTCGAACTCAGGTTTACTTGACACGAGGCGAACGCGCTACCACTGTGTCACTCTACGCTAAAGGGCTATGGCAGCTGGATTCGCAAGCTTATATATCCATAATTATAACACCATGGGCAAATACATTCGCCCAGGACATCACTCTGCACTCCCACCAAATGCACAGACATTCACTGCTAAGTACCCTGCCATGTGTTTGTTTTTACAGCTTTTGTGACTGTTTCTTCCATTAAAGCAATGCATGCCCACTGAAGAAGAAAAAAGTCACTCCCCTCTTGTCGGTTGAGATGCAACGGACAGCCAAGAACGGCAAGAAATGCATGGCGCTAGAAGGGTTAAGACTGGAAAACAAAAGAGAATGTGTTTGATAATGAGCGGCTTAGCTGGCTGTTTTGACTGCCAGGTGGCATAACGCTCGAGTGGGGCTAATCCTCTCTATATTCTTAGTTGGGGATAAAGAGAGAGAGAGAGAGGGGGAGAGCAGTCCCTCCCTCTCTCTCTCTTTCTCTACCCCCAACTAAAGATATCACGAGATAAGCCCCTATTGAGTTGGTTGCCACCTGGCGGTCAAATTGGCGAGCTAGGTTGACCATTGTTTATTGTTCTGGAAAATGTTTAACTTTCCTTGCAGAGTACCATTGACCATTGTTTAATGTTCTGGAAAATGTTTAACTTTCCTTGCAGAGCACCATTGAGAATTGTTTAAAGTTCTGGAAAATGTTTAACTTTCCTTGCAGATCACTATTGAGAATTGCTTAAAGTTCTGGAAAATGTTTACTTTCTTTGCAGAGCACTATTGAGAATTGCTTAAAGTTCTGGAAAATGTTTACTTTCTTTGCAGATCACTATTGAGAATTGCTTAAAGTTCTGGAAAATGTTTACTTTCTTTGCAGAGCACTATTGAGAATTGCTTAAAGTTCTGGAAAATGTTTAACTTTCCTTGCAGAGTACCATTGAGAATTGCTTAAAGTTTTGGAAAATGTTTAACTTTCCTTGCAGAGTACCATTGAGAATTGTTTAAAGTTTTTGGAAAATGTTTAACTTTCCTTGCGGAGTACCATTGAGAATTGTTTAAAGTTCTGAGTAATGTTTAATGTTCCTTGCAGAGTACCATTGATAATTGCTTAAAGTTCTGGAAAATGTTTAGCTTTCCTTGCAGAGTACCATTGAGAATTGTTTAAAGTTCTGGAAAATGTTTAATGTTTCTTGCAGAGTACCATTGAGAATTGTTTACAGTTCTGGGAAATGTTTAACTTTCCTTGCAGAGAACCATTCAGAATTGTTTACGGTTCTGGGAAATGTTTAACTTTCCTTGCAGAGTACCATTGAGAATTGTTTACGGTTCTGGGAAATGTTTAACTTTCCTTGCAGAGAACCATTGAGAATTGTTGAAAGTTCTGGAAAAATTTTAACTTTCCTTGCAGAGTAGCATTGAGAATTGTTTAATGTTCTGGAAAATGTTTAACTTTCCTTGCTGAGCACCATTGAGAATTGTTTTAGAAAATGTTTAACTTTCCATGCAGAGCACCATTGAGAATTGTTTTAGAAAATGTTTAACTTTCCATGCAGAGCACCATTGAGAATTGTTTTAGAAAATGTTTTACTTTCCTTGCAGAGCACCATTGAGAATTGTTTTAGAAAATGTTTAACTTTCCATGCAGAGCACCATTGAGAATTGTTTTAGAAAATGTTTAACTTTCCATGCAGAGCACCATTGAGAATTGTTTAAAGTTCTGGAAAATGTTTAACTTTCCTTGCAGAGTACCATTGAGAATTGTTTAATGTTCTGAAAAATGTTTAATGTTCCTTGCAGAGTACCATTGAGAATTATTTAAAGTTCTGGAAAATGTTTAACTTTCCTTGCAGAGTACCATGCGGACATGAGCTGTAGGTACAGCCAAAGCTACACCATATTTCCCTTTGCCTTCAGGACTCATGCCCATGGCTTAGGTAACGTTTCTTTTTATTCACTTTACTGTTAACTGTGGCATGTATCATATAAAGTACTAGTTCTTCTGTTTATACAGGTAACAAAAAAAGGTGTTGACCATTTTTTTTGTTAGGATAGAAACCGAAGAAGCCACTGGGGCTGATTTTTATGTGCATGTTTCATTTAACAATTTGACTATAAGTTCTTCATTCGGAGGAAAGAAACATTTTTATTTTTTATTGTGGAGGAGGGAGGAAGGGAGCAAGACTTTCCTTTAAACTCACTTTTTGAAAGAAAAGAAAGAGCCATGAAAACCTTTACAGCATCTTAGGAACCTGAAGCTGATTTGGGTACTTTGCCCTAGGAGGAGGTTTTCTACTCTGTGTCAGTGCTTTCTAGTTATCAGAAGTGAAGTGGGTTTTTTTTTGTCGACGGTTGCTAGTCGTTCCTTTTAGATGGCTTTATGAATCGGCACAGAGCATGCTTTTTGTGTGTGTGGATGGAAGCACTGCGTCAAATAATGTCATCTCCATTGTTGTTGTTGTTCGTGCAGGGAGAGTGATCACAGGCTACCAGTACAACGACACCTATCATCTGATTGGCAAGGGGAACCCACAGTGGCCCCAGGTATGGTATAGCATGTATACAGGGAAACCCATTTAGTACGAGTACGGTTTAAACGAGAGCCCGTGTTTAACGAGTGGTTTCAAAATTCCCGACCACAAGCCTTCTTTTTCCTTGTTAAATAATTCTGCATACAACGAGCTCGCTACAACGAGCAACTTGCATATAACGTACAATTTATTGACTCCCAAAGTCAAGCTTTTATGCAAAAACTACGCGGTTAGAACGAGAACGCACTTACAACCACACCGCCATCCCAAAGTCAAGCTTTCTTGCACAACTACCTGGCTAGAACGAGAACACACTGACAACAACATCGCCATCTTGACTGACCCCTCGATATGTAAGCGGCATTCTGATTGGCCGATATAACAACTTGGGTGTCTGCAGCGCAAGCAGACGACACTGGACTCACTCTTTGCGCACTGATCTTGTGACTTCCGGGAAATTTTAACTTTCTCTTAAAGCGCGTGTGTGGATTTTATGTTTTTGATGTTATCGTGTGTTAATAAACTGTTTTAAAGTGTATGTAATCGGCATTAAAAACCCTATGGATACAGGATACTGGGCTTACAACCATGCTTTGTTGGGTAAGTGTGTTGTTTCCGTTTTTCTGTCTTTTTCACACTTTACCAACACGCACATCACAGTAGATGTGAGGACCGATTGATAGGTTCGTCAGGGTTGCCAAAATCGATAAAATGGTTTGAACGAGCAATGCTTACAACGAGTAAATTGGCCCTCTCCCCTGGAATTCGTACTAAACGGGTTTCACTGTACATGGCTGCAACTTTTCCTGATATACAAGGATTTCCTGTTTTTGAATTTTACCAAAAAAGGAAGTTCTTTTTTGTTATCCCTTTCGCCGCCAGCCATTTTTCAGCCAAAAAAATACCATTAAACTTAACTGTGTAGAGAAAATAAAATATCTGCAATATTGCAAATTCTTCTGTGACATATGTAGCATTTTAGGCCTATCCTTACCTCCGAAAATAAAGAGAATAGGGTCTTTGGATAACAGGCCCTGATTTGATGCCTTTTAGTGACATGGGTGTTAAACCATTGTTGTGCAAAAATGCGACATTGGCAGCGAAAGGGTTGATTTGTCGAACAAAATCTTTGCGTGTCTATTGAATTTTTCAAACACTTTAAAATAAGCGTTTGTATAAATTGTGGAAAAAGCAAACTAAAATACCTTCATAAATCAATTTTTGCTTCAGCTGCAGGGGGACATTACCCCTGAACCCCGGCCTTTCAGGGTTTTTTTTCTTTTTGTGTAGTTGCACCCATGTGTCTGTGATATAGTCTCTTCAGTCTGATCATGATCTCCAGATAACATAGGATTGATTAGAGGCAACTGCTATTTTGGAAAGCTGGGCTGGATTTGTTTTTTATTTAGTGCCAGTCAGTTGTGTCTTAAATTACCCCCAGATAGTTAAGGAACTGTTATTTTGAAAAGCTGGGCTGTAATGTGTTGATAGTGCTAGTGCTAGACAATGACCTCCAGATAGTTTAGGAAGCAGGTGCTGTTCAGGAAAGCTGGCGGGAAAAATTAGAAAGCTGACTGTGTATCTAACTCAAACCCCCCCAAAATCGAGATGCGAGGTTTTTGAATTTCACCAACGATATAACAACATAATCTAATTTTGTGTAAAATTTGGAGGGTGCGTCTTATAAAAAGGTGTGCCTTATAGTCAGAAAAATATGGTAAGTTAGCATTGTGCAACATAATGCCACTGTGTGTTGTTTTGTCTTACAGGCCTTTTACCCCACCAACACCAGTGTGGCCATCAAGCCAGGAGATTCACTGGTAGGTCATGCTAGTCGCAGTCAAAATCGTCGCTCGTTCAAATCGGTCGCCCGCTACTATGAGAGTGTGTATTTGCGACATTGAGCATGAACCACAAATTTCACTTTTTTCTGTAAAATTATGAAATATGAACGATTGGAGTACGGAAAAATGGTTCAAGTAAAGAAAGAGTGAAATTTGTGGTTCATGCTCAATGTTGCAAATACACACTCATAGTAGCGGGCGACCGATTTGAACGAGCGACAATTTTGACTGCGACAATGCTTTTGGGCCTTCTCTTCATCTCTGTTTTTGACTAGACATTTTCAGAAAATCGAAAGGATAGACATTTCTTTATTGAAGAGAAGTGTAGAAACGGAAGTCACGAGTTGTGGGGGTAAATCACCTTTTGATTAAATGATCAGACGTGCAAATTCTTTGAAACCATTTTCACTGTTCTTGATACCCCCTGTGGGGATACCGGGGGGTCTTTTGTATAAATAGTTCCCCCACCTTCTGGAAGTTCTGTGCTTGTAACTTCCTCCAATCTGTCACTCTCATTGACTCTGCCTTTTCCCTTTGCTTGCTGTCATCTGCTATCTTTCTGCCTTTCCGATCCATTCTCCTGCCTATTTTCAAGAAAAAACCACTTTCAAAAACATTTCCTCCAGCCAGAGTCGGACATGCTGGGCCTAATTGTTTCTTACTTAGGCGCATAACAGCAGCATGACGCATCTGCGCTCATAATTTTACAGGAAACTGTCTGAGCGATCAGAGAAGAAGAACTGTTCTTGATCAGTGTACATTGAAAAGAAACGGGGAAAATGGCATCCATCCCTACCATTAGGGTCTCTGACCGATTGGACACTAATCTCATCATCAACCAACTGGCATCCATTTTTAACAGATTTCTTTTGGTTTCTTATCTTGGGATAAATGCCCAAAGGAACAATCAGTCATCTCCACTCATATGACAAAAGATTATCTGAGTGATGGACGATGACGAAGAAGAAGGATCCAGTGTGATGCATCCTAGTAAGAAATTCATAAGTTGTTCACAAAAAAATACAAACATGTAAACAGATTTTCCACCACTGTAGAAAATCAATTATTATACAGCTCTTCCTCTCACTTTACTATTAGCTCACACCTGAGGATGGTTTCAACCAAATATTAAACCTATTTGAGTGTGCAGGGCTTCTTTCTACATTACTTCTTCTTCTCCTTAGGCAGCTAACTTCATCACGTTGAAGATTCTGTTGCACTTTAGGGGGTAGTACAAAAAAGAGAAAATAGCAAACAAGGGCGTCGCCGAACGGCAGACATGTCCGTCACCAGCAATGCCACGCACTTGCGACACCCCGTAGAGTGTCACATCCTGACACAAAATTGGAAGGGATTCTGTCTTCTAGTTCACGAGATACAGCTTGAAGAAGAAACATATAGCGCAAAGAAGGAAATTTCGGTTTTCAAGGTCACACTTCAAGGTCAAGGTCAGCATGGCGATAATTTATGCTCGGATGTTTTCTTCTCTAGGGTATACAGTACCACACACAATCTGAAGCGCTTCTGTCAAGTACAAATGTGGAAAATATGGCTTAAAACCCAATGTGTAGACCCCTACCACTTTCAAGGCCTACTGATCGCCCGGACCGTTACCTTGACCTTGATCGGTATGCCACCATCAGAACGGGCATAAGCCAAAGTACCTTCATGCCAAATTTGAAGACTCTAACACTAACGGTGTGGGAGTTATGGCCCCTGAAAGAGTTTCGGTTTTCAAGGTCGTACGCCAAGGTCAAGGTCACGACGGCAAAATGGTTTGCGCGGATGCATTCCTCTCATGGTGACACACCAGCACACAAAATTTGACGTGATTCTGTCAACCCGTTCGAAAGATATCCTTGGGACAGACAGAATGAGAAAAAATGACCCTCCGATTTTCAGGCTCCAGCGATCTTTTTGACCTTGACCTTGACCTTGATCGGTATGCCATTATTAGAACGGGCATAAGCCAAACCACCTTCATACCAAGTTTCAACATCCTATGTTGATCGGTGCCCGACATATGGCTAAAAATAGATTTTCGCTTTTCAAGGTCGTACATCAAGGTCAAGGTCACGACGGCAAAATGGTTTGCGCCGATCTCTTCCTATTAAGGAGGCACACCTTCACACAAAATTTGACGCGATTCGGTCAAGCAGTTCGGGAGATATCCTTGGGACAGACAGAAGAAAAAAAAAGAAAAAAAAAATACAAACCAGCCCATCACAATGTCCGTTCACCTTCGGTGACGGACAAAGATAGAGTACAAAGCGAAAGGATGACATATTATGGGGAAAAAGAAATGATCCCAAGATAGTCAGGAAATAAGTGCATTAGTATCCATCCATACAAAATGTATCGTTTTGACTGTACAGGTAGCACGATGTACCTACAGCTCTGTAGGCATGGATCATACAGTGTCTGTGGGGTAAATTTCGTTTTGTTATTGATTGATTGATTTATCTATGTATCCTGTTTTTATTTCTCTCTCTGCATGATGGGATGATGTTCGTTTACAGCTGTGGTGCTAATGGTACTTTCGCTTGTAGTTTGGTGGTGGTGCAGTTTGGATAATGTATGGTTTCCGGTTTCTTTGGTTTTTGTGTGTGTGTTTTTTTCTGCTTTTTTTTTCTAGCCTTGTATCATCCCCCTGTTATATTTATTTATTAGTTGTTTTAACCCTTTCGCCACCAGCAGTTTTTAAGCTAACATTTTAGTATTAAACGTGACATGGGTAGAGAAAAGATTTTGTCTGAAATATTGGGGATTCCTCTGTGACATGTTTAAAATAAGGCCTATCCTTACCTCTACAACTTAAGAACCCATAATCACTGTATAGCAGACCCTCATTTCAAGGCTTTTAATGACATAGTTTCACTACCAATGTCGCATTTTTGCACCACAATGATTTAACAACAATGTCATAAAAACTCTTGAAATCAGGGTCTGTTATTCAATTATATTGTGTTCCTAAATTTCGGCAGTAAGAATTCACCCCATTCTAAATATGTAACAGAGAAATCCAACAATATTGCAGACAAAATCTTTTCTGTAGCCAAGTAGCTTTCATGGAAATGTTTGGCTCAAAGATGGCTGGCGGTGAAAGGGTTATATCATTGTGGTGTAAAAATGCAACATTGGCGGTGAAAGGGTTAACAATCTGCATCAAGATTTTGAAGGCATTTCAAGAGTTGCATGTACAAATGCACGACATCGAGCAATTATAGATTCTATCTTAAAACTTTTTTCTTTTAAAAAAATAAAAAACCATTCAGAGAAAAGAAAAGACACAAATAGCATTATTCAGAAAATTATGCAATTTTGATCCATTAAATACACCATGCACAATTGTGTTTTGACATTATTTGCATGCTGGTATTGGAGAGGTGTTGTTGAACATTTAATTCATGTATTTAATGAGAATGTGTCTGCATTCTTTATTTTTTGTAATGTCATTTGCATATTTTGTTTTGTTTTCCAGTCTTGCAATATTGCATGAGTTGGCTAATAATAAATAATAAATTTTAAAAAAGGCTACTGGACTCTATTACATTAGAGTATGCTAAATATCAGTTGACAGAGGTGGGATATTTTATTATTGAAAATAAACCCCTGATGACATTTACCGTGTACCGATGTGAATTCTGTTTTTTTCTTCTGCAATTTCTCAGTTATGAGATAATAAAGATGATTTGATTTGATTTGATTTGATTTAAATTTTGTTTCCTAAAATGGCAGAATTTTAAGCATTATGATAATAAAACTCTATTATTGTGTTAGTCCATAATTCCTTTTTGACGAGCGAAGTCTCGTCTATGCACTCACAATTTTGGTGTGTGTGTGGTCCGTCTCATTCAAAACTTTAACATAGCAATTTTCTCAGAAACTACAAATAATAGCACAACCAATTTTTGGGCACAATGTCTAAAATCACATTATGTCTGCAGTGACTGCTTTTATTGAAAAGCAGCTAGAACAAATTGTATGCAAATCTGATATTAATTTGCTTAAGGAATATTTGTTTAAATCTCTAGTTCAACAGGTTATTACTTTGTCTAAGGGATATTTCAATTCTTCTGTGAGTACAGCTGGTCCCATTTAAGACGTCATAAAGAAATGATGTCATTTTTGTGATATATCATTCTTCTTCTTCTTCCCAGGCCATATGGCCATAATGGGTAAGGTACACATGTGTCCGGTTTTCAGTTTTTACTGATCTCCCCGCTGCGTACAGCCAACACATTCCGATTTCGGAGGAGCTCAAAGGAGAAACATTATTTGGAAGATTTTTTTGAAAAAAGGCAGGAGAATGGGCCAATAAGTCAGAAAGATAGTAGATGACAGAAAGCAAAGGGAAAAGGCAGAGTCAAAGAGAGTGGCAGATTAGAGTTACAAGCACAGAACTTCCAGAAGGTGGAACTATTTTTTATGAAAGACCCCCAGGTATCCCCACAGGGAGGTGATATATTATAAATGACGTCATCTTTTACAGTAAGAAATAGACGAAGATTGTGTAGAATAATGTAGCACACACACATACGCACGATAGCGAGTCAATGCGGCTCTTTCACTCTTGTTTTGTCTATTATTGTGTCAGACCACAGTTCTTTCTTTTTTTCTTCCAAATATATACAAATAGCTACTTTTCTTCCTGACATATGAGCAGCATTTTCTGTTTTCGTTTTTACTTATATTCAGAGAAACGGAGGAGACCTAGTTCGAATTCTGATCGCTTCACGGCCTTTTGGCTAAGACAGTGATTCAGGAACATAAATTTTTGTTTATACCCTGGTTGGTTTGTTCAGCCCGTCGTACATGGCGAAAGCCGATACGCGACGTTAAACTGAACTTCCATCCAGGCCTAGTTTTGTTTTTCTTCTTAAGATTAAGACCTTAATTTGAATTGCTTGTTTTCTGAAGTCAAATAGTAGTCTTGTATTTTCTTTCCTTTGTCCTTTTAATATGATTTTTAGTGTGTGCTTTTTTTTTTTTTTTTATTTTTTTATTTTTTATCGATATGTACCATATTTTACGGACTATAAGGCTATATTTTTTCCCCAGACCAAGACCCCTGAACCTTATAATATGACTCAAAAATGACTAAGAAAATATCAGAACAAAATCTAAATTTTGTGTAAAATTTGAGGGATACGCAGACCTGTTTACCCTCCCGTTTTTGCTGGAATGATCCCAGGAATTTGCAAAAATTCTTGGTAAAATGATAAATTCCGGGTGAACGCTGAAAATCCCAGGATTTCGAAAAAACGTCTATTGTTTGTTTCCGTTTGTATGAAAAGACGCAAGGGTTGACCGAAACCTTGGAGTTCTGAGACGCGATTTTTCATTGGTGCGTGGACCCTCCTCAACCAATGATAGTATTTCTTGTTGGCAGAGATTGTAGTTTTGCGCCAAACATGTCAGGCAAGTCAACCGCAGGCGGCAAGCACCAGAAATCTTCGACAAACGACAGCAGTGATAGGGTGAAACGGCCAAAAGTGAAGCAGAAGTTTTCTCAAAAGTATTTGAAAGTGCCAGGAATAACAAGTTTGCGTTTGGGAGACGAGCATGCACACTGCAAGTACTGCAACGTGGACTTCAAAATTTCGTGAGCCGTGTACCGATGTGAATTCTGTTTTTTTCTTCTCAAATTCCGGGGGTTTTTTGTGGCAAATTCCAGGTTGTTCATTATAAGGGTAAACAGGTCTGGATATGCCTTATAATCAGGTGCGCCTTGTAGTCCATAAAATACAGTAGACAGGCAGGCAGACAGACTGCGTAAACAAAGCCCTCTGGCAGACTAACTAGCAGAGAGCATGCACTGTATAGAATGTTCAGCATTCCATTTTTCAAGTCTGATTTGGTGTGTGGTAAACTTAGAACTGATATTGCAGTAGTACCTACAGTGGAACCTCCCTTATAAGACCTTCAAAAATCATCCCAAATGAGGTCTTACAAGGGAGGGGTCTTAAAGGGAGGTAATTTTCATACTTACAAAGAAGGGCAATGTCTCAGAGAAGTAGGTCTTATATGGGAGGGAGTCTTATAAGGGAGGTTCCATTGTAGTTAAGCTTTGGTCTGTTGAATGTATTCTACTTCATAGAACTTGTACCTCAATAGTTTGGCTTTTTCCTTATATCAATTATACCCATGGAATCACTGCCTGTAGTTTATTATGATGCACAATGAACATTTTGTGGCTTGATAGCATAGATTATGAAAGTGTCAGTCTTAGCTGAGAATTCAGTATGCACACACATACATGCACAGAACATGCATGCACACACACACACACACACACACACACACACACACACACACACACAGCGCACGCACGCACGCACACGCACACACACACACACACAACTTATGCACACTCAAACACACTCATTCACACAAACACATTTTCTCTTTCTCATTTATTTTAATTTTCACAAAGTTTTGCTTTGTCATTGAAAATTTGGTTTACTCTGTCTCATGTTAAGAAATGCAGACTGGTGTTTTTTTAATTATCTTTTTCTTATTCAGTATTAGCAAGTGTTATGGTGTATACTTACTTGCAGAACTTTGTAGTATCTGGACCTTTATAGTATTTGGTCTATGGGAAATCCATTCGGACACATAATTATATACAAATTGCATCTTTGGTTGAAAAGGCTTTGTGTGCATTTGCTGAAGTTACTTACAGGCATGGGAATTGTCCGCAAATTGTTACTAAATACTTCGTTTTTGTTACTAAATACTTCAATTGGGGGGCTTTTCAGAGTTTTTTGTCTCTGACAATTCCCATGCCTGACATATGAATATGTTTTTATTTTTCTTCTTTTTGTGTTCAGTTTTTGTCTTTATCAAATATTTAATGATAATTTTTTGTTATTTGCTTAAATACTATATTTGAATTTTGTTGTTCCGAATCTTACAAAGATTTCTTCAGCCGAAGTCAGGACATGCTGGGCCTAAATATTTCTTAGTTAGGCGCATAACGGCAGCATGACGCATCTACGCTCATATGACAGGAAACTGTACTGAGCGAACGAAGAAGAAGAAGAATCATGCCTCATGTCGTCACAGTTGGATAGAAATCGCACGTGTGTAGAGGCCCCTTAAAGACCCCCCACGTCACGTGTCACATTCCCTCTTATGCTTGGAAGGTTTCTTAAAGACCCCCCACGTCACGTGTCACATTCCCTCTTATGCTTGGAAGGTTTCTTAAAGACCCCCCACATCACGTGTCACATTCCCTCTTATGCTTGGAAGGTTTCTTAAAGACCCCCCACATCATGTGTCACATTCCCTCTTATGCTTGGAAGGTTTCTTAAAGACCCCCCACATCACGTGTCACATTCCCTCTTATGCTTGGAAGGTTTCTTAAAGACCCCCCACATCACGTGTCACATTCCCTCTTATGCTTGGAAGGTTTCTAAAGACCCCCCACATCACGTGTCACATTCCCTCTTATGCTTGGAAGGTTTCTTAAAGACCCCCCACATCACGTGTCACATTCCCTCTTATGCTTGGAAGGTTTCTTAAAGACCCCCCACGTCACGTGTCACATTCCCTCTTATGCTTGGAAGGTTTCTTAAGATTTCTTACCAGCTATAAGATGGAAAACCCATGAAAAACATGATTTTGACACGCGACGTGGTGGGTCTTTGGAGAAAGAGAGAGCTTTTGTGTAAGATCTATAAGACACTGAATTTTTCTCTCATTCTCATTTTATTCTTTCAGCAGTACGCTTACATTTACTTCTGTTTTTTACATTGTCAGAACAACCTCTAGTAAATTTGCCAATGAATTGGTTTCACTCATTCATTCAGTGAGACATAATAAGAAAATGTAGTACTACAGCTTAATCGATCTTGTGCTAAGTTCTTCATGTAAATGGTATTTCGATGGCAGTATGATTTTATTTCCAGTATTGTATCTACGCTTGATTGAGGAGGTGAATGTGGTTGATAGCTTTTTCTTAGAATTTTCATATTGTAGCTCTTTCACCCTTGTATAATTGTGAGTGTGTGTGTGCGCATATATGTGTGTGTGCGTGTGTGTGTGTGTGCGTGTGTGTGTGTGTGTGCGTGTGCGTGTGTGTGTGTGTGTGTGCGCGCGCGCAGCGCGCTTGTGTGAGTGTGTGTGTGTGTGTGTGTGTGTGTGTGTGTCACTGTGTGTGTGTGTGTGTGTGTGTGTGTGTGTGTGTGTGTGTGTGTGTGTGTGTGTGTGTGTGTGTGCGTGTGTGTATGTGTGTGCACGTGTGTGTGTGTGTGTGTGTGTGAGGAAGAAAGAGGGCGTTGCTTGTATGCATCGTGTGCATTTTACTTTCTAGTGAACTATTATTTGTTTCCCTTACATTTTCTTGTTCTCTGTGTAAAGCCCACTGAGCTCATGTGAGAAAAAGCGCTATATAAATTCACATTATTCTTATTATTATTAGTCTTCTGTCTTCTTCTTCTTCGATCGCTCAGACAGTTTCCTGTCAATTATGAGCGCAGATGCATCATGCTGCTGTTGTGCGCCTAAGTAAGAAATAATTAGGCCCAGCATGTCCGACTTCGGCTGGAGGAAATCTTTTTGAAAGTGTTTATTGAAAAAAGGCAGGAGAATGGACCGGAAAGGCAGACAGATAATACCGTATTTTTCAGACTATAAGGCGATATTTTTGTCTCCAATTTCGACCTATGCGCCTAATAAACGAGGGCGCCCTATAAGTGAACAAAATCGTGAGAAGAGAGGCAACGATTGCCGTACTCAGTACAGTCTACTGTGAGTCACAACATCGAAAGTGGTAACGAGTCGCCGAATACGAAACAGTAAAATGCTTAAAAATCCCTGTTATCGTCCAAGATACCGTCCAACAGATGCCACAACCCTTCATTGGATGTAAAAAGCATCGTTGTAGAGCTTAAAATGCCATAATTCTACCAGTTTTCGCGAAGAATTGTCCAAACACAACAACCGGAAGTCGCAAAAACGGAAGTTTCGATTATTTGAGAAGGGAGCCAACTCTCGTTTACGACAACAAAAATGGCGGTCGGTAATCGTTTACAGGACGTGTACGGGCTTCAAACTTCGACTTTCTGTTGCGAGGTGTGTATCGCCTTATAAACAAGGGCGCCTTTTACTTGGATTTTGTCAGATTTTTCTTGAAAATTGCCCAATTCGCCTTATACACAGCAGCGCCTAATGAGCCGAAAAATACGGTAGATGACAGCGAGCAAAAGGAAAAGGCAGAATCAAGAGAGTGACAGTTTAGAGGAAGTTACAAGCACAGAACTTCCAGAAGGTGGGGGAACTATTTATACAAAAGACCCCCCCCGGTATCCAAAGGGTATCCCCACGGGTGGGTTATATAATGTTTCCATGCCTTGTGTTTCAAAGGTCGACGGGCATGGACGAGATGTGCAACTTCTACTTCATGTTCTACACGGACAGCTCGGTGGCCGAGCCCACTGGGCAGTGTTGGGGGGTCGAGGATCAATCCCTGGTGGACAATATGCCGAAAGACTCTGACGTTCCTCTGCCCCCCAACCCTTTGTTGGAGGAGGAAGCTTTGGGTCATCATCATCATCATCACCATGCCATGGGGTCCAACACACCAGAGTCGACGGTGGAGAGTCATGTCGAAGGTGTGTATGTCTCATCCTTGTCATTATCGATCATCATCATCATCATCATCGTCGTCATCATCATCGTCATCATCCATGTCATCCAACAAACCAGAGTCGACGGTGTAGAGTCATGTCGAAGGTCTGTACGTCTCATCCTTGTCATTAATCGATCATCATCATCATCGTCATCATGCCATGTCATCCAACAAACCAGAGTCGATGGTGTAGAGTCACGTCGAAGGTCTGTATGTCTCATCCTTGTCATTATCGATCATCATCATCATCATCATCATCATCATCATCATCATCATCGTCATCATGCCATGTCATCCAACAAACCAGAGTCGACGGTGGAGAGTCATGTCGAAGGTCTATTCTCATCATTGTCATTATCGATCATCATCATCGTCATCATCATCATCATGCCATGTCATCCAACAAACCAGAGTTGACGGTGTAGAGTCATGTCGAAGGTCTGTATGTCTCATCATCGTCATTATCGATCATCATCATCGTCGTCATCATCACCATGCCATGGGGTCCAACAAACCAGAGTTGACGGTGTAGAGTCATGTCGAAGGTCTGTATGTCTCATCATTGTCATTATCATCATGATCATCATCATCATCGTCTTCATCATCATGTCGAAGGTCTGTATGCCTGTTTCTCCGTTATCATCATTGTTGTTACTGTCATCGTTCATCATCATCATCATCATCATCATCATCATCATCATGCCAGATTGTTGAGCAAATCAGAGGCTATGCTGGAGAGTCATGTCGAACGTCATCATTGTTATCATCATCATCATTGTTCATCATCATCATCATCGTTGTTCATCGTCATCATCATCTGATGATGACGATGAACAACGATTGATGATGATGATGAACAATGATGATGATGATAACAATGATGACGTTCGACATGACTCTCCAGCATAGCCTCTGATTTGCTCAACAATCTGCATGATGATGATGATGATGATGATGATGATGATGATGAACGATGACAGTAACAACAATGATGATAACGGAGAAACAGGCATACAGACCTTCGACATGATGATGAAGACGATGATGATGATGATCATGATGATAATGACAATGATGAGACATACAGACCTTCGACATGACTCTACACCGTCAACTCTGGTTTGTTGGACCCCATGGCATGGTGATGATGACGACGATGATGATGATCGATAATGACGATGATGAGACATACAGACCTTCGACATGACTCTACACCGTCAACTCTGGTTTGTTGGATGACATGGCATGATGATGATGATGATGATGATGATCGATTAATGACAAGGATGAGACGTACAGACCTTCGACATGACTCTCCACCGTCGACTCTGGTTTGTTGGATGACATGGCATGATGACGATGATGATGATGATGATGATGATGATGATGATGATGATCGATGATGACAAGGATGAGACATACAGACCTTCGACGTGACTCTACACCATCGACTCTGGTTTGTTGGATGACATGGCATGATGACGATGATGATGATGATCGATTAATGACAAGGATGAGACGTACAGACCTTCGACATGACTCTACACCGTCGACTCTGGTTTGTTGGATGACATGGATGATGACGATGATGACGACGATGATGATGATGATAATGATCGATAATGACAAGGATGAGACATACACACCCTTCGACATGACTCTCCACCGTCGACTCTGGTGTGTTGGACCCCATGGCATGGTGATGATGATGATTGATGACCCAAAGCTTCCTCCTCCAACAAAGGGTTGGGGGGCAGAGGAACGTCAGAGTCTTTCGGCATATTGTCCACCAGGGATTGATCCTCGACCCCCCAACACTGCCCAGTGGGCTCGGCCACCGAGCTGTCCGTGTAGAACATGAAGTAGAAGTTGCACATCTCGTCCATGCCCGTCGACCTTTGAAACACAAGGCATGGAAACATTATATAACCCACCCGTGGGGATACCGGGGGGGTCTTTTGTATAAATAGTTCCCCCACCTTCTGGAAGTTCTGTGCTTGTAACTTCCTCTAATCTGTCACTCTCTTTGATTCTTGCCTTTTCCTTTTGCTCGCTGTCATCTACCGTATTTTTCGGCTCATTAGGCGCTGCTGTGTATAAGGCGAATTGGGCAATTTTCAAGAAAAATCTGACAAAATCCAAGTAAAAGGCGCCCTTGTTTATAAGGCGATACACACCTCGCAACAGAAAGTCGAAGTTTGAAGCCCGTACACGTCCTGTAAATGATTACCGACCGCCATTACTGCTGTCGTAAACGAGAGTTGGCTCCCTTTTCAAATAATCGAACTTCCGTTTTTGCGACTTCCGGTTGTTGTGTTTGGACTTTTCTTCGCGAAAACTGGTAGAATTATGTCATTTTAAGCTCTACAACGATGCTTTTTACATCCAATGAAGGGTTGTGGCATCTGTTGGACGGTATCTTGGACGATAACAGGGACTTTTAAGCATTTTACTGTGAGTATTCGGCGACTCGTTACCACTTTCGATGTTGTGACTCACAGTAGACTGTACTGAGTACGGCAATCGTTGCCTCTCTTCTCACGATTTTGTTCACTTATAGGGCGCCCTCGTTTATTAGGCGCATAGGTCGAAATTGGAGAAAAAAAAATATCGCCTTATAGTCTGAAAAATACGGTATTATCTGTCTGCCTTTCCGGTCCATTCTCCTGCCTTTTTTCAATAAACACTTTCAAAAAGATTTCCTCCAGCCGAAGTCGGACATGCTGGGCCTAATTATTTCTTACTTAGGCGCACAACAGCAGCATGATGCATCTGTGCTCATAATTGACAGGAAAACTGTCTGAGCGATCGAAGAAGAAGAAGACTAATAATAATAAGAATAACGTGAATTTATATAGCGCTTTTTCTCACATGAGCTCAGTGGGCTTTACACAGAGAACAAGAAAATGTAAGGGAAACAAATAATAGTTCACTAGAAAGTAAAATGCACACGATGCATACAAGCAACGCCCTCTTTCTTCCTCACACACACACACACACACACACGTGCACACACATACATGCACGCACACACACACACACATACACACCACACACACACACACACACACACACACACACACACACACAGTGACACACACACACACACACACACACACACTCACACAAGCGGCGCGCGCGCGCACACACACACACACACGCACACGCACACACACACACACACGCACACACACACACACACGCACACACACATATGCGCACGCACACACTCACAATTATACAAGGGTGAAAGAGCTACAATATGAAAATTCTAAGAAAAAACATCAACCACATTCACCTCCTCAATCAAGCGTAGATAAAATACTGGAAATAAAATCATACTGCCATCGAAATACCATTTACATGAAGAACTTAGCACAAGATCGATTAAGCTGTAGTACTACATTTTCTTATTATGTCTCACTGAATGAATGAGTGAAACCAATTCATTGGCAAATTTACTAGAGGTTGTTCTGACAATGTAAAAAACAGAAGTAAATGTAAGCGTACTGCTGAAAGAATAAAATGAGAATGAGAGAAAAATTCAGTGTCTTATAGATCTTACACAAAAGCTCTCTCTTTCTCCAAAGACCCACCACGTCGCGTGTCAAAATCATGTTTTTTCACGTGTTTTCCATCTTATAGCTGGTAAGAAATCTTAAGAAATCTTCCAAGCATAAGAGGGAATGTGACACGTGACGTGGGGGGTCTTTAAGAAACCTTCCAAGCATAAGAGGGAATGTGACACGTGATGTGGGGGGTCTTTAAGAAATCCTTCCAAGCATAAGAGGGAATGTGACACGTGATGTGGGGGGTCTTTAAGAAACCTTCCAAGCATAAGAGGGAAATGTGACACGTGATGTGGGGGGTCTTTAAGAAACCTTCCAAGCATAAGAGGGAATGTGACACGTGATGTGGGGGGTCTTTAAGAAACCTTCCAAGCATAAGAGGGAATGTGACACATGATGTGGGGGGTCTTTAAGAAACCTTCCAAGCATAAGAGGGAATGTGACACGTGATGTGGGGGGTCTTTAAGAAACCTTCCAAGCATAAGAGGGAATGTGACACGTGACGTGGGGGGTCTTTAAGAAACCTTCCAAGCATAAGAGGGAATGTGACACGTGACGTGGGGGGTCTTTAAGGGGCCTCTACACACGTGCGATTTCTATCCAACTGTGACGACATGAGGCATGATTCTTCTTCTTCTTCGTTCGCTCAGACAGATTCCTGTCATATGAGCGTAGATGCGTCATGCTGCCGTTATGCGCCTAACTAAGAAATATTTAGGCCCAGCATGTCTGACTTCGGCTGAAGAAATCTTTGTAAGATTCGGAACAACAACAAAATTCAAATATAGTATTTAAGCAAATAACAAAAAATTATCATTAAATATTTGATAAAGACAAAAACTGAACACAAAAAGAAGAAAAATAAAAGACATCTTTAACATAATCATATGTCAGGCATGGGAATTGTCAGAGACAAAAAACTCTGAAAAGCCCCCCAATTGAAGTATTTAGTAACAAAAACGAAGTATTTAGTAACAATTTGCGGACAATTCCCATGCCTGTAAGTAACTTCAGCAAATGCACACAAAGCCTTTTCAACCAAAGATGCAATTTGTATATAATTATGTGTCCGAATGGATTTCCCATAGACCAAATACTATAAAGGTCCAGATACTACAAAGTTCTGCAAGTAAGTATACACCATAACACTTGCTAATACTGAATAAGAAAAAGATAATTAAAAAAACACCAGTCTGCATTTCTTAACATGAGACAGAGTAAACCAAATTTTCAATGACAAAGCAAAACTTTGTGAAAATTAAAATAAATGAGAAAGAGAAAATGTGTTTGTGTGAATGAGTGTGTTTGAGTGTGCATAAGTTGTGTGTGTGTGTGTGTGCGTGTGTGCGTGCGTTGCGCGTGCTGTGTGTGTGTGTGTGTGTGTGTGTGTGTGTGTGTGTGTGTGTGTGTGTGTGTGTGTGCATGCATGTTCTGTGCATGTATGTGTGTGCATACTGAATTCTCAGCTAAGACTGACACTTTCATAATCTATGCTATCAAGCCACAAAATGTTCATTGTGCATCATAATAAACTACAGGCAGTGATTCCATGGGTATAATTGATATAAGGAAAAAGCCAAACTATTGAGGTACAAGTTCTATGAAGTAGAATACATTCAACAGACCAAAGCTTAACTACAATGGAACCTCCCTTATAAGACCTCCCTCCCATATAAGACCTACTTCTCTGAGACATTGCCCTTCTTTGTAAGTATGAAAATTACCTCCCTTTAAGACCCCTCCCTTGTAAGACCTCATTTTGGATGATTTTTGAAGGTCTTATAAGGGAGGTTCCACTGTAGGTACTACTGCAATATCAGTTCTAAGTTTACCACACACCAAATCAGACTTGAAAAATGGAATGCTGAACATTCTATACAGTGCATGCTCTCTGCTAGTTAGTCTGCCAGAGGGCTTTGTTTACGCAGTCTGTCTGCCTGCCTGTCTACTGTATTTTATGGACTACAAGGCGCACCTGATTATAAGGCATATCCAGACCTGTTTACCCTTATAATGAACAACCTGGAATTTGCCACAAAAAAACCCGGAATTTGAGAAGAAAAAAACAGAATTCACATCGGTACACGGCTCACGAAATTTTGAAGTCCACGTTGCAGTACTTGCAGTGTGCATGCTCGTCTCCCAAACGCAAACTTGTTATTCCTGGCACTTTCAAATACTTTTGAGAAAACTTCTGCTTCACTTTTGGCCGTTTCACCCTATCACTGCTGTCGTTTGTCGAAGATTTCTGGTGCTTGCCGCCTGCGGTTGACTTGCCTGACATGTTTGGCGCAAAACTACAATCTCTGCCAACAAGAAATACTATCATTGGTTGAGGAGGGTCCACGCACCAATGAAAAATCGCGTCTCAGAACTCCCAAGGTTTCGGTCAACCCTTGCGTCTTTTCATACAAACGGAAACAAACAATAGACGTTTTTTCGAAATCCTGGGATTTTCAGCGTTCACCCGGAATTTATCATTTTACCAAGAATTTTTGCAAATTCCTGGGATCATTCCAGCAAAAACGGGAGGGTAAACAGGTCTGCGTATCCCTCAAATTTTACACAAAATTTAGATTTTGTTCTGATATTTTCTTAGTCATTTTTGAGTCATATTATAAGGTTCAGGGGTCTTGGTCTGGGGAAAAAATATAGCCTTATAGTCCGTAAAATATGGTACATATCGATAAAAAATAAAAAAATAAAAAAATAAAAAAAGCACACACTAAAAATCATATTAAAAGGACAAAGGAAAGAAAATACAAGACTACTATTTGACTTCAGAAAACAAGCAATTCAAATTAAGGTCTTAATCTTAAGAAGAAAAACAAAACTAGGCCTGGATGGAAGTTCAGTTTAACGTCGCGTATCGGCTTTCGCCATGTACGACGGGCTGAACAAACAAACCAGGGTATAAACAAAAATTTATGTTCCTGAATCACTGTCTTAGCCAAAAGGCCGTGAAGCGATCAGAATTCGAACTAGGTCTCCTCCGTTTCTCTGAATATAAGTAAAAACGAAAACAGAAAATGCTGCTCATATGTCAGGAAGAAAAGTAGCTATTTGTATATATTTGGAAGAAAAAAAGAAAGAACTGTGGTCTGACACAATAATAGACAAAACAAGAGTGAAAGAGCCGCATTGACTCGCTATCGTGCGTATGTGTGTGTGCTACATTATTCTACACAATCTTCGTCTATTTCTTACTGTAAAAGATGACGTCATTTATAATATATCACCTCCCTGTGGGGATACCTGGGGGTCTTTCATAAAAATAGTTCCACCTTCTGGAAGTTCTGTGCTTGTAACTTCCTCTAATCTGCCACTCTCTTTGACTCTGCCTTTTCCCTTTGCTTTCTGTCATCTACTATCTTTCTGACTTATTGGCCCATTCTCCTGCCTTTTTTCAAAAAAATCTTCCAAATAATGTTTCTCCTTTGAGCTCCTCCGAAATCGGAATGTGTTGGCTGTACGCAGCGGGGAGATCAGTAAAAACTGAAAACCGGACACATGTGTACCTTACCCATTATGGCCATATGGCCTGGGAAGAAGAAGAAGAATGATATATCACAAAAATGACATCATTTCTTTATGACGTCTTAAATGGGACCAGCTGTACTCACAGAAGAATTGAAATATCCCTTAGACAAAGTAATAACCTGTTGAACTAGAGATTTAAACAAATATTCCTTAAGCAAATTAATATCAGATTTGCATACAATTTGTTCTAGCTGCTTTTCAATAAAAGCAGTCACTGCAGACATAATGTGATTTTAGACATTGTGCAAAAAATTTGGTTGTGCTATTATTTGTAGTTTCTGAGAAAATTGCTATGTTAAAGTTTTGAATGAGACGGACCACACACACACCAAAATTGTGAGTGCATAGACGAGACTTCGCTCGTCAAAAAGGAATTATGGACTAACACAATAATAGAGTTTTATTATCATAATGCTTAAAATTCTGCCATTTTAGGAAACAAAATTTAAATCAAATCAAATCAAATCAAATCATCTTTATTATCTCATAACTGAGAAATTGCAGAAGAAAAAAACAGAATTCACATCGGTACACGGTAAATGTCATCAGGGGTTTATTTTCAATAATAAAATATCCCACCTCTGTCAACTGATATTTAGCATACTCTAATGTAATAGAGTCCAGTAGCCTTTTTTAAAATTTATTATTTATTATTAGCCAACTCATGCAATATTGCAAGACTGGAAAACAAAACAAAATATGCAAATGACATTACAAAAAATAAAGAATGCAGACACATTCTCATTAAATACATGAATTAAATGTTCAACAACACCTCTCCAATACCAGCATGCAAATAATGTCAAAACACAATTGTGCATGGTGTATTTAATGGATCAAAATTGCATAATTTTCTGAATAATGCTATTTGTGTCTTTTCTTTTCTCTGAATGGTTTTTTATTTTTTTAAAAGAAAAAAGTTTTAAGATAGAATCTATAATTGCTCGATGTCGTGCATTTGTACATGCAACTCTTGAAATGCCTTCAAAATCTTGATGCAGATTGTTAACCCTTTCACCGCCAATGTTGCATTTTTACACCACAATGATATAACCCTTTCACCGCCAGCCATCTTTGAGCCAAACATTTCCATGAAAGCTACTTGGCTACAGAAAAGATTTTGTCTGCAATATTGTTGGATTTCTCTGTTACATATTTAGAATGGGGTGAATTCTTACTGCCGAAATTTAGGAACACAATATAATTGAATAACAGACCCTGATTTCAAGAGTTTTTATGACATGGTTGTTAAATCATTGTGGTGCAAAAATGCGACATTGGTAGTGAAACTATGTCATTAAAAGCCTTGAAATCAGGGTCTGCTATACAGTGATTATGGGTTCTTAAGTTGTAGAGGTAAGGATAGGCCTTATTTTAAACATGTCACAGAGGAATCCCCAATATTTCAGACAAAATCTTTTCTCTACCCATGTCAGTTTAATACTAAAATGTTAGCTTAAAAACTGCTGGTGGCGAAAGGGTTAAAACAACTAATAAATAAATATAACAGGGGGATGATACAAGGACAGGGGGATGATACAAGGCTAGCAAAAAAAAGCAGAAAAAAACACACACACAAAAACCAAAGAAACCGGAAACCATACATTATCCAAACTGCACCACCACCAAACTACAAGCGAAAGTACCATTAGCACCACAGCTGTAAACGAACATCATCCCATCATGCAGAGAGAGAAATAAAAACAGGATACATAGATAAATCAATCAATCAATAACAAAACGAAATTTACCCCACAGACACTGTATGATCCATGCCTACAGAGCTGTAGGTACATCGTGCTACCTGTACAGTCAAAACGATACATTTTGTATGGATGGATACTAATGCACTTATTTCCTGACTATCTTGGGATCATTTCTTTTTCCCCATAATATGTCATCCTTTCGCTTTGTACTCTATCTTTGTCCGTCACCGAAGGTGAACGGACATTGTGATGGGCTGGTTTGTATTTTTTTTTTCTTTTTTTTTCTTCTGTCTGTCCCAAGGATATCTCCCGAACTGCTTGACCGAATCGCGTCAAATTTTGTGTGAAGGTGTGCCTCCTTAATAGGAAGAGATCGGCGCAAACCATTTTGCCGTCGTGACCTTGACCTTGATGTACGACCTTGAAAACCGAAAATCTATTTTTAGCCATATCTCGGGCACCGATCAACATAGGATGTTGAAACTTGGTATGAAGGTGGTTTGGCTTATGCCCGTTCTGATGATGGCATACCGATCAAGGTCAAGGTCAAGGTCAAAACGATCGCTAGAGCCTGAAAATCGGAGGGTCATTTTTTCTCATTCTGTCTGTCCCAAGGATATCTTTCGAACGGGTTGACAGAATCACGTCAAATTTTGTGTGCTGGTGTGTCACCATGAGAGGAATGCATCCGCGCAAACCATTTTGCCGTCGTGACCTTGACCTTGGCGTACGACCTTGAAAACCGAAACTCTTTCAGGGGCCATAACTCCCACACCGTTAGTGTTAGAGTCTTCAAATTTGGCATGAAGGTACTTTGGCTTATGCCCGTTCTGATGGTGGCATACCGATCAAGGTCAAGGTCACGGTCCGGGCGATCAGTAGGCCTTGAAAGTGGTAGGGGTCTACACATTGGGTTTTAAGCCATATTTTCCACATTTGTACTTGACAGAAGCGCTTCAGATTGTGTGTGGTACTGTATACCCTAGAGAAGAAAACATCCGAGCATAAATTATCGCCATGCTGACCTTGACCTTGAAGTGTGACCTTGAAAACCGAAATTTCCTTCTTTGCGCTATATGTTTCTTCTTCAAGCTGTATCTCGTGAACTAGAAGACAGAATCCCTTCCAATTTTGTGTCAGGATGTGACACTCTACGGGGTGTCGCAAGTGCGTGGCATTGCTGGTGACGGACATGTCTGCCGCTCGGCGACGCCCTTGTTTGCTTTTTCTCTTTTTTGTACTACCCCCTAAAGTGCAGCAGAATCTTCAACGTGATGAAGTTAGCTGCCTAAGGAGAAGAAGAAGTAATGTAGAAAGAAGCCCTGCACACTCAAATAGGTTTAATATTTGGTTGAAACCATCCTCAGGTGTGAGCTAATAGTAAAGTGAGAGGAAGAGCTGTATAATAATTGATTTTCTACAGTGGTGGAAAATCTGTTTACATGTTTGTATTTTTTTGTGAACAACTTATGAATTTCTTACTAGGATGCATCACACTGGATCCTTCTTCTTCGTCATCGTCCATCACTCAGATAATCTTTTGTCATATGAGTGGAGATGACTGATTGTTCCTTTGGGCATTTATCCCAAGATAAGAAACCAAAAGAAATCTGTTAAAAATGGATGCCAGTTGGTTGATGATGAGATTAGTGTCCAATCGGTCAGAGACCCTAATGGTAGGGATGGATGCCATTTTCCCCGTTTCTTTTCAATGTACACTGATCAAGAACAGTTCTTCTTCTCTGATCGCTCAGACAGTTTCCTGTAAAATTATGAGCGCAGATGCGTCATGCTGCTGTTATGCGCCTAAGTAAGAAACAATTAGGCCCAGCATGTCCGACTCTGGCTGGAGGAAATGTTTTTGAAAGTGGTTTTTTCTTGAAAATAGGCAGGAGAATGGATCGGAAAGGCAGAAAGATAGCAGATGACAGCAAGCAAAGGGAAAAGGCAGAGTCAAAGAGAGTGACAGATTAGAGGAAGTTACAAGCACAGAACTTCCAGAAGGTGGGGGAACTATTTATACAAAAGACCCCCCGGTATCCCCACAGGGGGTATCAAGAACAGTGAAAATGGTTTCAAAGAATTTGCACGTCTGATCATTTAATCAAAAGGTGATTTACCCCCACAACTCGTGACTTCCGTTTCTACACTTCTCTTCAATAAAGAAATGTCTATCCTTTCGATTTTCTGAAAATGTCTAGTCAAAAACAGAGATGAAGAGAAGGCCCAAAAGCATTGTCGCAGTCAAAATTGTCGCTCGTTCAAATCGGTCGCCCGCTACTATGAGTGTGTATTTGCAACATTGAGCATGAACCACAAATTTCACTCTTTCTTTACTTGAACCATTTTTCCGTACTCCAATCGTTCATATTTCATAATTTTACAGAAAAAAGTGAAATTTGTGGTTCATGCTCAATGTCGCAAATACACACTCTCATAGTAGCGGGCGACCGATTTGAACGAGCGACGATTTTGACTGCGACTAGCATGACCTACCAGTGAATCTCCTGGCTTGATGGCCACACTGGTGTTGGTGGGGTAAAAGGCCTGTAAGACAAAACAACACACAGTGGCATTATGTTGCACAATGCTAACTTACCATATTTTTCTGACTATAAGGCACACCTTTTTATAAGACGCACCCTCCAAATTTTACACAAAATTAGATTATGTTGTTATATCGTTGGTGAAATTCAAAAACCTCGCATCTCGATTTTGGGGGGGTTTGAGTTAGATACATAGTCAGCTTTCTAATTTTTCCCGCCAGCTTTCCTGAACAGCACCTGCTTCCTAAACTATCTGGAGGTCATTGTCTAGCACTAGCACTATCAACACATTACAGCCCAGCTTTTCAAAATAACAGTTCCTTAACTATCTGGGGGTAATTTAAGACACAACTGACTGGCACTAAATAAAAAACAAATCCAGCCCAGCTTTCCAAAATAGCAGTTGCCTCTAATCAATCCTATGTTATCTGGAGATCATGATCAGACTGAAGAGACTATATCACAGACACATGGGTGCAACTACACAAAAAGAAAAAAAACTGAAAGGCCGGGGTCCAGGGGTAATGTCCCCCTGCAGCTGAAGCAAAAAAATTGATTTATGAAGGCATTTTAGTTTGCTTTTTCCACAATTTATACAAACGCTTATTTTAAAGTGTTTGAAAAATTCAATAGACACGCAAAGATTTTGTTCGACAAATCAACCCTTTCGCTGCCAATGTCGCATTTTTGCACAACAATGGTTTAACACCCATGTCACTAAAAGGCATCAAATCAGGGCCTGTTATCCAAAGACCCTATTCTCTTTATTTTGGGAGGTAAGGATAGGCCTAATGTTATATATGTCACAGAGGAATTTGCAATATTGCAGATATTTTATTTTCTCTACCCAGTTAAGTTTAATGGTATTTTTTGGCTGAAAAAATGGCTGGCGGCGAAAGGGTTAACAACAAAAAAGAACTTCCTTTTTTGGTAAAATTCAAAAAACAGGAAATCCTTGTATATCAGGAAAAGTTGCAGCCATGTACAGTGAAACCCGTTTAGTACGAATTCCAGGGGAGAGGGCCAATTTACTCGTTGTAAGCATTGCTCGTTCAAACCATTTTATCGATTTTGGCAACCCTGACGAACCTATCAATCGGTCCTCACATCTACTGTGATGTGCGTGTTGGTAAAGTGTGAAAAAGACAGAAAAACGGAAACAACACACTTACCCAACAAAGCATGGTTGTAAGCCCAGTATCCTGTATCCATAGGGTTTTTAATGCCGATTACATACACTTTAAAACAGTTTATTAACACACGATAACATCAAAAACATAAAATCCACACACGCGCTTTAAGAGAAAGTTAAAATTTCCCGGAAGTCACAAGATCAGTGCGCAAAGAGTGAGTCCAGTGTCGTCTGCTTGCGCTGCAGACACCCAAGTTGTTATATCGGCCAATCAGAATGCCGCTTACATATCGAGGGGTCAGTCAAGATGGCGATGTTGTTGTCAGTGTGTTCTCGTTCTAGCCAGGTAGTTGTGCAAGAAAGCTTGACTTTGGGATGGCGGTGTGGTTGTAAGTGCGTTCTCGTTCTAACCGCGTAGTTTTTGCATAAAAGCTTGACTTTGGGAGTCAATAAATTGTACGTTATATGCAAGTTGCTCGTTGTAGCGAGCTCGTTGTATGCAGAATTATTTAACAAGGAAAAAGAAGGCTTGTGGTCGGGAATTTTGAAACCACTCGTTAAACACGGGCTCTCGTTTAAACCGTACTCGTACTAAATGGGTTTCCCTGTATACATGCTATACCATACCTGGGGCCACTGTGGGTTCCCCTTGCCAATCAGATGATAGGTGTCGTTGTACTGGTAGCCTGTGATCACTCTCCCTGCACGAACAACAACAACAATGGAGATGACATTATTTGACGCAGTGCTTCCATCCACACACACAAAAAGCATGCTCTGTGCCGATTCATAAAGCCATCTAAAAGGAACGACTAGCAACCGTCGACAAAAAAAACCCCACTTCACTTCTGATAACTAGAAAGCACTGACACAGAGTAGAAAACCTCCTCCTAGGGCAAAGTACCCAAATCAGCTTCAGGTTCCTAAGATGCTGTAAAGGTTTTCATGGCTCTTTCTTTTCTTTCAAAAAGTGAGTTTAAAGGAAAGTCTTGCTCCCTTCCTCCCTCCTCCACAATAAAAAATAAAAATGTTTCTTTCCTCCGAATGAAGAACTTATAGTCAAATTGTTAAATGAAACATGCACATAAAAATCAGCCCCAGTGGCTTCTTCGGTTTCTATCCTAACAAAAAAAATGGTCAACACCTTTTTTTGTTACCTGTATAAACAGAAGAACTAGTACTTTATATGATACATGCCACAGTTAACAGTAAAGTGAATAAAAAGAAACGTTACCTAAGCCATGGGCATGAGTCCTGAAGGCAAAGGGAAATATGGTGTAGCTTTGGCTGTACCTACAGCTCATGTCCGCATGGTACTCTGCAAGGAAAGTTAAACATTTTCCAGAACTTTAAATAATTCTCAATGGTACTCTGCAAGGAACATTAAACATTTTCCAGAACTTTAAACAATTCTCAATGGTACTCTGCAAGGAAAGTTAAACATTTTCCAGAACTTTAAACAATTCTCAATGGTACTCTGCAAGGAAAGTTAAACATTTTCCAAAAACTTTAAACAATTCTCAATGGTGCTCTGCAAGGAAAGTTAAACATTTTCTAAAACAATTCTCAATGGTGCTCTGCAAGGAAAGTAAAACATTTTCTAAAACAATTCTCAATGGTGCTCTGCATGGAAAGTTAAACATTTTCTAAAACAATTCTCAATGGTGCTCTGCAT
>JAGGCT020004059.1:655801-678301 GCA_017654935.2 Phymorhynchus buccinoides
GTTTGAAGTCCAAAATTTGGGCGAAAAAAGTCCTGAATTTTTGATACGCTGTGGGAATTAACCAATACAGTGGAACCTCCCTTATCAGACCTCATATTTTGGATGGTTTTTGTGAAGGTCTTATAAGGGAGGTTCCCACTGAAAGTATAAAAATTACCATCCCTTTTATAAGACCCCTCCCTTAATAATACCTCATTTTGGATGGTTTTTGAAGGTCTTAATACAGGGAGGGGTCCTTTGAAGGGAGGTAATTTTTTATACTTTCAAAAGAAGGGCAGTGTCTCAGAGATGAAAGAAGTAGTTCTTATGTGTGAGGGAGTCTTATAATGGGAGGTTCCTTATAAGGGAGGTTCCACTGTAGTATTATATAGTGACTTGTATAAGAGAAACACTCACTAACTAGGCCTAGTAACATCACACATGGTAGTAAGTCTCTGTATGGTAAATCAGTGCTGGTTTGTGAGCTAATTATGCAGGCCTCCAGTCTAGCCAAACACGCACAGCAAATAACAAGTCAACGTAAATCAGTGGTGCAGCCGCTAATTATGCCGAATAACACCAACATGACGTCCATCACATCAACGGTAAATAACCATGAGCGGTGACTCACTGTAGATAGGGCTCTGCTTGACGTCCAAACCAACCACCGGTGGCCTACTGATGATGATGATGAATCACCCTCCTCCACCACACCCACACCTTCTCCATCCCAACACCATACACTCAGCATGTACTAGTACTACTACTACTGAGTGCTACAAACTTAAGTTACCACTACAGTGCAACCTCTCTGTTAAGACCTTGAAAAATCATCCAAAATAAGGTCTTATGTGGGAGGGAGTCGTATAAGGGAGGTAATTTACAAAGAAGGGCAATGTCTCAGAGAAGTAGGTCCTAAGTGGGAGGGAGTCTTATAACAGAGGTTCTACTGTATGCGTGTGCACATGTGTGCATTTTTATATGCATGTACCCCCGTGGGGATACCGGGGGGGATCTTCCGTACAAATAGTTCCCCCATCTTCTGGAAGTTCTTGTGCTTGTAACTTCCTCTAATCTGCCTTTTTCCTTTGCTTACTGTCATCTTCTATCTGTCTGCCTAACTGATCCATTCTCCCGCCTTTTCCCTTTGCTTACTGTCCATCTTCTATCTCGTCTGCCTTACTAGTTACTGATCCATTCTCCTGCCTTTTCCCTTTGCTTACTGTCCTCTTCTATCTGTCTGCCTAACTGATCCATTCTCCTGCCTTTTCCTTTGCTTACTGTCCTCTTCTATCTGTCTGCCTAACTGATCCATTCTCCTGCCTTTTCCCTTTGCTTACTGTCCTCTTCTATCTGTCTGCCTAACTGATCCATTCTCCTGCCTTTCCCCTTTGCTTACGTGTCCTCTTCTATCTGTCTGCCTACTGATCCATTCTCCTGCCTTTTCCCCCAAAAAAATCTTCCAAATGTTTTCTCCCTTTGAGCTCCTCCGAAATCGGAATGTGTCGGCTGTACGCAGCGGGGAGACCAGTGAAAATTGAAAACCAGACACACACGTACCTTACCCACTATGGCCATATGGCCTGGGAACAGAGGAGTATATGCATGCATGCACATTTGGATTCTAATAGCATAATAGTTCAAAAATTGTTGGCTGTAATTGTAAACAAAAATCCTATCATTATTAACCATTCATCAGCATCACCCAAGGTATGCAGCGGGAGATATTTTGAACCGGCCAACAGCAGAGTGAGAGCCAAGTCAAGCGAGAGTGTGGCGTAGCTTCCAGTGCAATGGATGCAAACCACAGAAACTTACAGCAGAAATCTGCACCCACACACCCCGAGACAAGGACAAGTAAAGTCTACTAAAGATCTTCTTAGTTCCAGTGCAATGGATGCAAACCACAGAAACTTAGGGCACAAATCTGCACCCACACACCCCACGAGACAAGGAAAAGTAGCTTCTAGTGCGATTGATGCAAACTACAAAAACTTAACTTACGGCGCAAATCTGCACCCACACACCCTGAGACAAGGAAAAGTAGCTTCTAGTGCAGTTGATGCAAACCACAGAAACTTAACTTACGGCGCAAATCTGCACCCACACACCCCGGGCCAAGGACAATAGCTTCCAGTGCAATGGATGCAAACTACAGAAACTTACGGCGCAAATCTGCACCCACACACCCCGAGCCAAGGACAAGTAGCTTCCAGTGCAGTGGATGCAAACCACAGAAACTTAACTTACGGCGCAAATCTGCACCCACACACCCCGAGCCAAGGACAAGTAGCTTCCAGTGCAGTGGATGCAAACTACAGAAACTTACGGCGCAAATCTGCACCCACACACCCCGAGCCAAGGACAATAGCTTCCAGTGCAGTTGATGCAAACCACAGAAACTTACGGTGCAAATCTGCACCCACACACCCCGAGACAAGGACAGTAGCTTCCAGTGCAGTGGATGCAAACCACAGAAACTTGCGGCGCAAATCTGCACCCACACACCCCGAGCCAAGGAAAAGGAAAACTGAACACAGACGCAGCTTGTTGCAACATCAGCAACAGCAATGCAATTTGCAATGGGCCCAGATTAGGCGATAAGTCGCTAACAATGCTGCATCCTAACGTCTGTCCTTGTGCTAGCTATCTCTCATACGCCCTCCTTTCATTCTTTTGTCTGTCTGTCTGTCTGTCTCTCTCTCTGTCTCTCTTCCTTGTACCATATATTCTATCTCTCATTGAGTAATGCTTTCTGTCTGTCTGTCCGTCTAGCTGTCATCTTTCTCTCTCTTCTCTTTTCTTTCTATCTCTCTTCTTCTTCTTTCTCTCTCTCTCTCTTTATTCTATTCTCTCTCTCTCTCATTCTCAATCATGAGAAAGTTTAAAATAGCGGCTTGTTACAAAAGGCCAAGAATAGCTGATAAGATGTTAATAGCAGCAGTATTTTTATTCCAGTCTCACTCACCTAGACTACCCCTCTCTCTCTCTCTCTCTCTCTCTCTTTCTCTTCTCTCTCTCCTTCTCTCTCTTCTGTGCACATGTACCTTTTCTCTCAATGGGCTTAACCCTTTCACACCCAATGTCGCATTTTTTCACCACAGTGTTTAACACCCATGTCACTAAAAGGCATCAAATCAGTAACCTGTTATCCAAAGACCCTATTTTCTTAATTTTGGGAGGTAAGGATAGGTTTAATCAATTAATGTTATACATGTCACAGAGGAATTCACCACTATTGTAGATATTTTATTTTTCTTCAAAAACAGTTAAGTTTAATGGTATTTGGGGGGGCTGAAAAAAAATGGCTGGCAGCGAAAGGGTTAAAGTTAAATCCAGTGACAATCCTCTCACAATGCTGTATTATTGTCTAGTCACTAAGTACAGTGGAACCTCGTTATAAGACCTTTAAAAAATCATCCAAAATGAGGTCTTAACTGGGAGGGAGTTGTATAAGGGAGGTAATGTTAATGCTTACAAAGAAGGGCAATGTCTCAGAAGAAGTAGGTCTTATGTGGGAGGGAGTCTTATAACGGGGTCTTAGAAGGGAGGTGTCATTGTACATCTATCTCATACTTTCTGTGACTGAAGCTTTTTCCTTCTGTCTTAACAGAAGCGCTTTGTGCTCGATAAAAAGCGCTATATAAGTGTCCGTTTATTATTATTATTAACCCCCCACCCCCCACCTCTGTCTCTCTCTCTGTAGTGTCTCCCCCTCCCCTCGCTCTGTCTCTCTCTCTCCAGACCTGTTTTACCCCACCCCCCACCTCTGTCTCTCTCTCTGTAGTGTCTCCACCTCCCCTCGCTCTGTCTCTCTCTCTCCAGACCTGTTTACCCCCACCCCCCACCTCTGTCTCTCTCTCTGTAGTGTCTCCACCTCCCCTCGCTCTGTCTCTCTGAGTCTCTCTCTCCCAGACCTGTTTACACCCACCACCCCCTCGCTCTGTCTCTCTCTCTGTAGTGTCTCCCCCTCCCCTTGCTCTGTCTCTCTCTCCAGACCTGTTTACCCCACCCCCCACCTCTGTCTCTCTCTCTGTAGTGTCTCCCCCTCCCCTTGCTCTGTCTCTCTCTCCAGACCTGTTTACCCCTACCCCCCACCTCTGTCTCTCTCTCTGTAGTGTCTCCCCCTCCCCTTGCTCTGTCTCTCTCTCCAGACCTGTTTACTCCCTACACAACAAGTCTTGAGTAGTCTGGATAGCTGAAAATGAGTAGTTTTGGTGCAAAATGTGTAGTTTTATTCATTAAACCATCAAACAATCTTCACTGAAAATGAGTAGTTGGAGCATTATGTTCAATTTTGAAGAGTAGTACTAGTAGAGGTCCAAATTGAGTAGAATACTACTCGAAAAGAGTAGAGTAAACAGGTCTGTCTCTCTCTCTCTGTACTGTGTAGTGTTTCCCCCTCCCTCTCTCTCAGTCTATGTCTCTCAAATTGAACTCTTATCAGTATACATGCAATTATCTTAATATCTACCCCCACCCCCATTGTGGTTTTACCTGTAACTTCACAGTTACTTGGGTTTCAGGTAGCAGTCTCCCTGTAGGAGTGCATAGATCTCCTCTCCCTGTAGAAGTGCATAGATCTCCTCTCCCTGTAGGAGTGCATAGATCTCCTCTCCCTGTAGGAGTGCATAGATCTCCTCTCCCTGTAGGAGTGCATAGATGTCCTATCCTCTGTCACTATGACCTTAGAAGAGCTCTTCCAGACAAGTGGGCAGCTTCTGTGTGTTGGGCTATTGTGCTAAATGTCATCTGCGTCTCATTGTGTGTCTGCTTCTGGAAAGAGGGATAGAGTCACAGAGAGAGAGAGAGAGAGAGAGAGAGAGAGAGAGAGAGAGAGAAGCAGAGAGAGAGAGAGAGCGAGAGAGAGAGAGAGAGAGAGAGAAGAGAGAGAGGGAGTAAAATGGAAAACATACATTGTTGTTGTACTCTGGCTAAAAGACTCCAGGGATCATCCCAACAGCCAAAGCACTTGAACACTATGGTAAAAATGCACCAGCTAGGAATGAGAACATTACATGTCTGACTGTTTTTGATTACTCTGCCACGTGGCAGCCGCACTCCGACTTCAGAGAAACACGGGAAAGTCAGGTGAAGGAGAGAAAGGAAAGAGAGCGATGGAAGAGAAAAATAAGGGATGGGGAAAAGAAGGAAAGAGAAAGTCAAAGGGAAGGGGATGATAGAGGAGAAGAGAGACAAAGAGAGAAACAGAGACTGAAACGGATGAAACACACACACACACACACACACACACACACACGTACACACACACACATGTACACACACACACACACACACACACACACACACACACGTACACACACACACAGAGTGACACACCCATGTGTATACACGTACACACACACACACATATGTACACACACACACACACACATATATGATGAGTCATGTACACACACACACACACAACACATACATATGTACACACACACACAGAGTGACACACCCCATGTGTATACACGTACACACACACACAGTGACACACCCATGAGTGCATACACGTGCACCACACACACACACACATGTGGTTACATGTACACACACACACACACAACACACAGAGTGACACACCCATGTGCATACACGTGCACACACACACACAAAGTGTACGACACACACACAAGTGATACACACACACACACACAGCAGTGAGACACACACCATGTGTATACGCGTGCACACACACACACACAATGTACACACAATGTACACACACACACACACACACACACATACATACACTAACTGACTAAGAGATCAGACAAAGATTGGACAGCAATTCAAAGAGAGAGAAAAGGAAGGTGATATTACTGATAACTGAGGAATTAGGCAGAGAGAGAACATCCCTTTAACGTCCTCCCTCCGACCTGGATCAGGAACATGTGGGATATCAGGTTGGTGGGGAAAGGTAGTGAGGGTTGTTATATAGATAAAGATAGTGGGATGATCCTGGAGGTACTGCAATACCACTACCCGTAAAGACCCGAAAGTGAATGTGAATAATCAAGATGATTAATCAATTAACTTCAAAGCAGAAGACACGAATGACGATGTTGGTATTTATATTTTGGGTGGGACACTTTTTCCAGGTGTGGTGGTTTTTTTCTTTTTAAAAAAATTTGGGGGGCTGTTAGTTTTTTCTTTTTAGTTTAGTTTTATAAAGACTAAATTAGAGTTTCTCTTGAATTATTGTTCTTTGGGAGATGCAAATAGATGCACTAAAAATGACAGGGGTGTGACAGAATGTCATTTGATCCCAGGGAAGTAAGGGTGAATATTATAAAGTAAAGAGAAAGGAGTTCAACTTATTTTCTCACAACGGATCACCTCCTCTATTGGGATGCACATACATGGATACATTATATTCTCATGATGTCACTTACATTTGACATAATAAATACACACACACAGACAATGTGCATTATAATTTGTACAGCGGAACCTCCCATATAAGACCTTCAAAAACCCTCCCAAAATGAGGTCTTAAATGGGAGGGGGTTGTAAAAGGAAATAATTTTAATACTTACAAAGAATGGCAATGTCTCAGAGAAGTAGGTCTTAAAATAGAGGGAGTCTTATAAGGGAGGCTCCACTGTATGACATTTCTTTGCAGAACATGCAAAGAGCGGCCTTATCATGATCAAGCATTGTAGTCCGTACCAGGGCCCCCAATCGTCCCGCAAAACAAGGGGTCCCAGGGACTCCTTCACTTACAGAATAGAGGGTCCTAGATGCGTGATAGATGATCCCAGTGGCATAGAATTTTTAAAAAAAAATTTAGAATGCTAACAAGATTTTTTCTAGTGCATCCCTGGGACCCCTGCACATTCTTTTAGAGGGTCCTTTAGAATTTTAGTGCTTCATAGACTCCCAAATGGGGGTCCCTGGGAGTGGGAGCCCTGCCGTACGCTGTGGTTTATTGCCAAACAATCAAATCTTCTTCTTTCATTAATATGTCGCTACAATCCAGTAGTGTGGCGTAACTGCGCTGGGGGGCTGATTGCGCAGAGGCGGTTTATTGATGTTGGCTGACTGTTAGTAGTGTTACTAGTGTTAGAGCAGCTGTCTTTTGAAGGCCTCAGCGTAGTTGGCTTGGATGGTGCTGTTATTCAGATGGTTCCACTCCGTTGGTGTTCTAACAAAGAAACAGTTTTTGAACTGGTCGGTGTTTGAGGAGGGGACTTTTATTGCTTTGTTGTTGCTTCACACTGACGATTCGATAGGGTTCGATGAGTAAGGAAGTCCGAATCTTAACAGTATGCTTGATTAAGCGATCAATGAGTGTTACGAATAAAATAGCATACTTTCGAACTGCTTAGGAACAAACCAAAGGGTTGCCCTAAGCCCATTCTGTGATATTTGTTCTCCCAGTCAATAAACAGACTTTCACCCAAAACATCGAATGCTCATCATTGGACCTCTGAGTCATACCTATACACAGGCTATGAACTAACTAAGGAAAGTTCTATTTTTACTGATGATGGGGTTTTCAAAAGATTCAACAAGCGTTTCTAAACAAACTGGCGTGGTTATTGTCACATACAAAACAAAGAAACAAACCAAACACAAAAAAGCAAAATATGAATGATAAAAATACTAAAATATACTTTTTCAAACCAATACAAAACCTGGGGGGGGAAGTAAGTCTACACACTACACAGTAGCACTAGCACAGTAAGTACTTATTCAGTAGCACAGGACTATCTAGAGCTCAACTGACACATCTTCGGAATTCTTGAAGAAGTTTTTAAGTCTCTATAAGTGCAGCATCAGTTCTACGGATTCACTGATTCACTGATAAGAATTCCAGACCCAACTTCTCGCCGCCGCGGGAGGCCGTTATGAACGATCTAAGCTCCGTTAACAGTAACCCCCTTTACTCCATGCTTCACTGAACTTCATTTTCACTTCCGAAAATGGCGACTGCTAAAACAAGGAAAAGTTGCACACATTCCTTATGGAAGAAACAACGTTCATTTAAAACACATAGCACTCGTAAATTTACCTCAAAAGCTCCTCAGTTTATTCACACATCGCCGGGTCGTCTTTGTCTCACCCAACACGGAACAAGGAAAGAGACTGAACAAGGAAAAGGAGCTTCTTTTCAGACGATTTCTAGCATTTTTCGAACCCGGAAATCTGCAGCCTCGCGAGATAAGAGAATCGCCGGGATTCGCGTGGGAAAGGAAACGTGGAGAATGGTCGTCTGCTACAGTGCTAGATTTGTAGGACACTAGCAGGCCGGTTGGTTTTTCAACCTTTTGCACGCATTTGTTGATGTGAATTAGGCCCTAGGCCTAACGTTGAACGAAGATACATGAGACACATTGATGTGACATATTCGTTTGTTTGCTTTTGTTGTTGGTTTGTATTTTTCAGCTGTGAATTGCAACGTGTGAAAATCTGTACTTTAATATGGTGCCAGGAGCAGCAAGAGTCTGAGAGAAGAAGAAGAATATTAAGAAAATGTATATAGCGCTTCACATTTAAGCTCTAAGCGCTTTACATTTGCACTAAAATGATTCATATTAAAAAACAACCCCTTACATACATCGAGATCCACAGACATACCCCCTCCCTATCCTACACATTCTTACACACAACGCGCGCGCGCGCACACACACACACACACACGCACTTATACTAGTTATATTACACTGAATTTCTAGGCCGCCTTGTATACAAAATAACTATACATGTGACGTGTGGTGCAATTGCAGTTTGCACACAATCAAAGCATGGTTAGATGGCCAGATCTCTCTCTCCTCTCTCTCTCTCTCTCTCTCTCTCTCTCTCTGAGTCTCTCTCTCTCTCTCTCTCTCTCTCCTCTCTCTCTCTCTCTCTCTCTCTCTCTCTCTCTCTCTCTCTCTCTCTCTCTCTCTCTCTCTCTCTCTCTCTCTCCCCCCCTCGATCTCTCTTATTAATATTAGAACACAATCTTATATTATAATAACATCTGAGAAAAAGTTACATTCCAGTTGACTGTCATCTCCCTTCCCCCCTCTTCCGCTCATCTCACACACACACACACACACACACACACACACACACACACACACACACACACACACACACACACACACACACGCACGCACGCACACACACACACACACACACACACACACACACACGCACACACACACACACGCACCCTGAAAACATAACAGTTCTATTAGTAATAGTATTACAATTGTATTATAATGTTGTTAATTCAAAGGCTTCTCTGACAAAAGTGTGTGTGATTATCCACTGTTTGTGCAGAACGCACACAATCCAAGGCATGTGTTCTCGGGGGTTATCTTCCCTGTTGCCCACTGTGGTGGCGCTGCTGCTGTGGTGTGTCACTCCTGTCAGGGCCTCGCTGACAGAACTGGACTCTGGTCGATGGACTCAGCATGTTGAAGCTCAGCCCCCTCCAGACCTACTCGTTTTGCTGTGTAAGGTTGTACAGTGGAACCTCCCTTATCATAAGACCTTCAAAAATCATCCAAAATCAGGTCTTGTAAGGGAGGAGTCTTATAAGGGAGGTAATTTTAATACCTACAAAGAAGGGCAATGTCTCAGAGAAGTAGGTCTTATATGGGAGGGAGTCTTATAATGGGAGGTCTTATAAGGGAGGTTCCACTGATGCCACTGTATTAACGTTCTGCACAGTGTACAGTCTAGTCTTTAACTGTCTAGTGTTTTGTGAATGAGTGACTACAGAGGCAGATTGGGGTGGTGGGGTGGAGGGGGGGGGGGGGGGATGCACACATGCACACAAGCAAAACAAGCGTACACATACATCCACACACACATACATACATAGACACATGCGCATGCTCACACACATGTGCACACATACACTCATATGCGCATGCACACACACACATGCGTACACATATATCATATGTGCATGCACACACATGCGCACACATACTCATATATGCGCATGCACACACACACATACGCACACATACACATCATTTTATATATACGCGCGAGCGCGCGCATACACACACACACACACACAACCCAGATCTTCAGAATAGCAGTTGCCCCTTCTCTCTGGAAATAATTGAATGGCATGTGTGTGTGAGAGTGTGAGTGTGTGTGTGTGTGTGAGTGTGTGTGTGTGTGTGTATGCCCCTAGGTGTGTGTCACTGTATGTGTTTGTGGTCGTATTGGCCAGGGTCTGTGCATAGTTGCATGCTCTTGATGTCTGTCTGTCTGTCTTGAGCTTCTTGCTGTGTATGTCTGTATGCAAGCAAAGCAAACAGTGGGGACAGTCAACTCGCAGAACTGTTGGAAGGAATAATTTAGAAATGTGCTTGTATCCGTCTTTCTGCTTGTCTGTCTGTCTGTGTGCTTATTTGCTCTGTATATATCTCTGTATGCAGATCAAGAAAACAGTGCAGACAGTCAACTATTGGAACTGCTCTGTTGGGAGGAATAATTAAGAAATGTGTTTGTATAGATCTGCCTCTCTGCTTGTCTGTATGTCTGCTTGTCTGTCTGTCTGTCTGTCTGTCTGCTTATTTGCTCTGTATATCTCTGTGCAGATTAAAGAAAACAGCGGGGTCAGTCAACAGCTGTTTGAAGGAATGATATAACAAATGTTATAAGAAATGAGGTTGTGTCCAGCTCTCTGCTTGCTTGTCTCTCTCTCTCTTCTCTCTCTCTCTCTCTCTCTCTCTCTCTCTCTCTCTCTCTCTCTCTCTCTCTCTCTCTCTCTCTCTCTCTCTCTCTCTCTCTCTATCTATCTATCTATCTATATATCTATCTATATATCTATCTTTGTAATTGTTTGCTCTGTCGATCTGTGTCTGCAGATAAAGAAAACAGCGGGGACAGTGAACAAGCAGAACAACTTCTGGAAGGGATGATGCAGGAAGGAGAAATAGAGCAACGTGAGAACCCTCTGTCATATCCTATGTGTCCTGAGTACACACTCATAGACACACACACATTCACAGGGACAAACATGCGCAAAAACACACACACACACACACACACACACACACACACACACACACACACACACACACACACACACACAGAGACACAGACACAGACACAGACTTATGCATGTGTGCACACACACACACACACACTCTCTCTCTCTCTCACTGGTACTCAGCACACAAACACACACACACACTCTCTCTCTCTCTCTCTCCCTCTGTCTCTCTCTGTCTCTCTCTGTCTCTCTCTCTCTCTCTCTCTCTCTCTCTCTCTCTCTCTCTCTCTCTCTCTCTCGCTCTCTCACTCACTAGTACCTCAACACACTGAAAAATGAACTTCATTGTATAAGATTTATTGTGGAGGATAAAAAACAAAAGCTGATGTCTCAAAGCAAAGTGGGGCAGAACGAGAGAGAGACAGGGAAAGAAAGAGAAGAGAAAGAGAGAAGAATGAAAAATGGTGTTTTACGTCCTCTCGGTCATAGACACACATGGGACATTTGTAAATACAAAGATGGTGGGAACAATACTGGAGGCAATGCCAGGAGGCAGTGCAACACCAGTAAGGTCCTGATAAACCTCATGGGCTATGGTACCGCCACAAGTTTTTTGTTCGGGAGAGAGAGAGAAAGAGAATGTGTATGTGTGTTTGTGCTGTTATAAGTATAAAAGAACAAAAGCGTACTGTGCTTTCAGTAAGTGACACTCAAAAGCCTGCTGAATATTCATGTTTGATAATTTTCTTCAAGCATTGCAGAAATCTACAATTTGTGAATGAATGAAAAATGGTGTTTTGCGTCCTCTCGGTCTGGAACAGACACATATGGGACATTTGTAGATACAAAGATGGTGGGAACAATACTGGAGGCAATGCCTGGAGGCAGTGCAACACCAGTAAAGTCCTGATTTTTTAACAATGCAGATATGTTCTGTGTTGTGTGTTGTTGATGTGCAACATACTCAAGATTAGAAGGCTATGCCACTCTTGGATAATTGTTGATTTGTTTGTGCATTGTCCTCTCCACCATTGTTGATGTGTACTGTGTGGGTGAAGGGTCATAAAGGCGAACCTGGCACATCCTGTGTGTACATCATTCTCTCCACCATTGTTGATGTGTACTGTGTGGGTGAAGGGTCATAGAGGTGAACCTGACATCCTGTGTGTACATCATTCTCTCCACCCATTGTTGATGTGCACTGTGTGGGTGAAGGGTCATAGAGGTGAACCTGACATCCTGTGTGTACATCATTCTCTCCACCATTGTTGATGTGTACTGTGTGGGTGAAGGGTCATACAGGTGAACCTGACATCCTGTGTGTACATCATTCTCTCCACCATTGTTGATGTGTACTGTGTGGGTGAAGGGTCATAAAGGCGAACCTGGCACATCCTGTGTGTACATCATTCTCTCCACCATTGTTGATGTGCACTGTGTGGGTGAAGGGTCATACAGGTGAACCTGACATCCTGTTTGTGCATCATTCTCTCCACCATTGTTGATGTGCACTGTGTGGGTGAAGGGTCATACAGGTGAACCTGACATCCTGTGTGTACATCATTCTCTCCACCATTGTTGATGTGTACTGTGTGGGTGAAGGGTCATAGAGGTGAACCTGACATCCTGTGTGTACATCATTCTCTCCACCATTGTTGATGTGTACTGTGTGGGTGAAGGGTCATACAGGTGAACCTGACATCCTGTGTGTACATCATTCTCTCCACCATTGTTGATGTGCACTGTGTGGGTGAAGGGTCATAGAGGCGAACCTGACATCCTGTGTGTACATCATTCTCTCCACCATTGTTGATGTGTACTGTGTGGGTGAAGGGTCATAAAGGTGAACCTGACATCCTGTGTGTACATCATTCTCTCCACCAGTGTTGATGTGTACTGTGTGGGTGAAGGGTCATACAGGTGAACCTGACATCCTGTGTGTACATCATTCTCTCCACCATTGTTGATGTGTACTGTGTGGGTGAAGGGTCATAAAGGTGAACCTGGCACATCCTGTGTGTACATCATTCTCTCCACCATTGTTGATGTGCACTGTGTGGGTGAAGGGTCATAGAGGTGAACCTGACATCCTGTGTGTACATCATTCTCTCCACCAGTGTTGATGTGCACTGTGTGGGTGAAGGGTCATAAAGGCGAACCTGCACATCCTGTGTGTACATCATTCTCTCCACCATTGTTGATGTGTACTGTGTGGGTGAAGGGTCATACAGGTGAACCTGACATCCTGTGTGTACATCATTCTCTCCACCATTGTTGATGTGCACTGTGTGGGTGAAGGGTCATAAAGGTGAACCTGGCACATCCTGTGTGTACATCATTCTCTCCACCATTGTTGATGTGTACTGTGTGGGTGAAGGGTCATAAAGGTGAACCTGCACATCCTGTGTGTACATCATTCTCTCCACCATTGTTGATGTGCACTGTGTGGGTGAAGGGTCATACAGGTGAACCTGACATCCTGTGTGTACATCATTCTCTCCACCATTGTTGATGTGCACTGTGTGGGTGAAGGGGTCATAAAGGCGAACCTGGCACATCCTGTTTGTACATCATTCTCTCCACCATTGTTGATGTGTACTGTGTGGGTGAAGGGTCATACAGGTGAACCTGACATCCTGTGTGTACATCATTCTCTCCACCATTGTTGATGTGTACTGTGTGGGTGAAGGGTCATAAAGGTGAACCTGACATCCTGTGTGTACATCATTCTCTCCACCATTGTTGATGTGTACTGTGTGGGTGAAGGGTCATAAAGGTGAACCTGGCACATCCTGTGTGTACATCATTCTCTCCACCATTGTTGATGTGTACTGTGTGGGTGAAGGGTCATAGAGGTGAACCTGACATCCTGTGTGTACATCATTCTCTCCACCATTGTTGATGTGTACTGTGTGGGTGAAGGGTCATACAGGTGAACCTGACATCCTGTGTGTACATCATTCTCTCCACCATTGTTGATGTGTACTGTGTGGGTGAAGGGTCATACAGGTGAACCTGACATCCTGTGTGTACATCATTCTCTCCACCATTGTTGATGTGTACTGTGTGGGTGAAGGGTCATAGAGGTGAACCTGACATCCTGTGTGTACATCATTCTCTCCACCATTGTTGATGTGTACTGTGTGGGTGAAGGGTCATAGAGGTGAACCTGACATCCTGTGTGTACATCATTCTCTCCACCATTGTTGATGTGTACTGTGTGGGTGAAGGGTCATAAAGGTGAACCTGACATCCTGTGTGTACATCATTCTCTCCACCATTGTTGATGTGTACTGTGTGGGTGAAGGGTCATACAGGTGAACCTGGACATCCTGTGGTAACATCATTCTCTCCACCATGTGTTGATGTGCACTGTGTGGGTGAAGGGTCATACAGGTGAACCTGACATCCTGTGTGTACATCATTCTCTCCACCATTGTTGATGTGTACTGTGTGGGTGAAGGGTCATACAGGTGAACCTGACATCCTGTGTGTACATCATTCTCTCCACCATTGTTGATGTGCACTGTGTGGGTGAAGGGTCATACAGGTGAACCTGACATCCTGTGTGTACATCATTCTCTCCACCAGTGTTGATGTGTACTGTGTGGGTGAAGGGTCATACAGGTGAACCTGACATCCTGTGTGTACATCATTCTCTCCACCATTGTTGATGTGTACTGTGTGGGTGAAGGGTCATAGAGGTGAACCTGACATCCTGTGTGTACATCATTCTCTCCACCATTGTTGATGTGTGTACTGTGTGGGTGAAGGGTCATAAAGGTGAACCTGACATCCTGTGTGTACATCATTCTCTCCACCATTGTTGATGTGTACTGTGTGGGTGAAGGGTCATAAAGGCGAACCTGGCACATCCTGTGTGTACATCATTCTCTCCACCATTGTTGATGTGTACTGTGTGGGTGAAGGGTCATAGAGGTGAACCTGACATCCTGTGTGTACATCATTCTCTCCACCATTGTTGATGTGCACTGTGTGGGTGAAGGGTCATAAAGGCGAACCTGACATCCTGTGTGTACATCATTCTCTCCACCAATGTTGATGTGTACTGTGTGGGTGAAGGGTCATACAGGTGAACCTGACATCCTGTGTGTACATCATTCTCTCCACCATTGTTGATGTGTACTGTGTGGGTGAAGGGTCATACAGGTGAACCTGGACATCCTGTGTGTACATCATTCTCTCCACCATTGTTGATGTGTACTGTGTGGGTGAAGGGTCATAGAGGTGAACCTGACATCCTGTGTGTACATCATTCTCTCCACCAATGTTGATGTGTACTGTGTGGGTGAAGGGTCATAAAGGCGAACCTGACATCCTGTGTGTACATCATTCTCTCCACCATTGTTGATGTGTACTGTGTGGGTGAAGGGTCATACAGGTGAACCTGACATCCTGTGTGTACATCATTCTCTCCACCATTGTTGATGTGTACTGTGTGGGTGAAGGGTCATACAGGTGAACCTGACATCCTGTGTGTACATCATTCTCTCCACCATTGTTGATGTGTACTGTGTGGGTGAAGGGTCATACAGGTGAACCTGACATCCTGTGTGTACATCATTCTCTCCACCATTGTTGATGTGCACTGTGTGGGTGAAGGGTCATACAGGTGAACCTGACATCCTGTGTGTACATCATTCTCTCCACCAATGTTCTATGTGTACTGTGTGGGTGAAGGGTCATAACAGGTGAACCTGACATCCTGTGTGTACATCATTCTCTCCACCATTGTTGATGTGTACTGTGTGGGTGAAGGGTCATAAAGGTGAACCTGACATCCTGTGTGTACATCATTCTCTCCACCATTGTTGATGTGTACTGTGTGGGTGAAGGGTCATAACAGGTGAACCTGGCACATCCTGTGTGTACATCATTCTCTCCACCATTGTTGATGTGCACTGTGTGGGTGAAGGGTCATAGAGGTGAACCTGACATCCTGTGTGTACATCATTCTCTCCACCATTGTTGATGTGTACTGTGTGGGTGAAGGGTCATAGAGGTGAACCTGACATCCTGTGTGTACATCATTCTCTCCACCATTGTTGATGTGTACTGTGTGGGTGAAGGGTCATACAGGTGAACCTGACATCCTGTGTGTACATCATTCTCTCCACCAGTGTTGATGTGTACTGTGTGGGTGAAGGGTCATACAGGTGAACCTGACATCCTGTGTGTACATCATTCTCTCCACCATTGTTGATGTGCACTGTGTGGGTGAAGGGTCATAGAGGTGAACCTGACATCCTGTGTGTACATCATTCTCTCCACCATTGTTGATGTGTACTGTGTGGGTGAAGGGTCATAAAGGCGAACCTGGCACATCCTGTGTGTACATCATTCTCTCCACCATTGTTGATGTGTACTGTGTGGGTGAAGGGTCATAGAGGTGAACCTGACATCCTGTGTGTACATCATTCTCTCCACCATTGTTGATGTGCACTGTGTGGGTGAAGGGTCATACAGGTGAACCTGACATCCTGTGTGTACATCATTCTCTCCACCAATGTTGATTCCACTGTGTGGGTGAAGGGTCATGAGGTGAACCTGCACATGTGTGGATGTGTACTGTGTGGGTGAAGGGTCATAAAGGTGAACCTGACATCCTGTGTGTACATCATTCTCTCCACCATTGTTGATGTGTACTGTGTGGGTGAAGGGTCATAGAGGTGAACCTGGCACATCCTGTGTGTACATCATTCTCTCCACCAGTGTTGATGTGTACTGTGTGGGTGAAGGGTCATATCCTGTGGTTGTACAGGCATTGTTGATGTGAACCTGGGTGAACATCCTGTGTGTACATCATTCTCTCCACCATGTTGATGTGTACTGTGTGGGTGAAGGGTCATAAAGGTGAACCTGGCACATCCTGTGTGTACATCATTCTCTCCACCATTGTTGATGTGTACTGTGTGGGTGAAGGGTCATAGAGGTGAACCTGACATCCTGTGTGTACATCATTCTCTCCACCATTGTTGATGTGTACTGTGTGGGTGAAAGGGTCATACAGGTGAACCTGACATCCTGTGTGTACATCATTTCTCTCCACCATTGTTGATGTGTACTGTGTGGGTGAAGGGTCATACAGGTGAACCTGACATCCTGTGTGTACATCATTCTCTCCACCATTGTTGATGTGTACTGTGTGGGTGAAGGGTCATACAGGTGAACCTGGCACATCCTGTGTGTACATCATTCTCTCCACCATTGTTGATGTGTACTGTGTGGGTGAAGGGTCATAAAGGCGAACCTGGTACATCCTGTGTGTACATCATTCTCTCCACCAGTGTTGATGTGTACTGTGTGGGTGAAGGGTCATACAGGTGAACCTGACATCCTGTGTGTACATCATTCTCTCCACCAATGTTGATGTGTACTGTGTGGGTGAAGGGTCATAAAGGTGAACCTGACATCCTGTGTGTACATCATTCTCTCCACCAATGTTGATGTGTACTGTGTGGGTGAAGGGTCATACAGGTGAACCTGGCACATCCTGTGTGTACATCATTCTCTCCACCAATGTTGATGTGTACTGTGTGGGTGAAGGGTCATAAAGGCGAACCTGGCACATCCTGTGTGTACATCATTCTCTCCACCAGTGTTGATGTGTACTGTGTGGGTGAAGGGTCATACAAAGGTGGGGGGGTGAACCTGGCACATCCTGTGTGTACATCATTCTCTCCACCAGTGTTGATGTGTACTGTGTGGGTGAAGTGGTCATACAGGTGAACCTGACATCCTGTGTGTTAGCATTGATGTACACACAGGATGTCAGGTTCACCTGTATGACCCTTCACCCACACAGTACACATCAACACTGGTGGAGAGAATGATGTACACACAGGATGTCAGGTTCACCTGTATGACCCTTCACCCACACAGTGCACATCAACAATGGTGGAGAGAATGATGTACACACAGGATGTCAGGTTCACCTGTATGACCCTTCACCCACACAGTACACATCAACACTGGTGGAGAGAATGATGTACACACAGGATGTGCCAGGTTCGCCTTTATGACCCTCACCCACACAGTACACATCAACACTGGTGGAGAGAATGATGTACACACAGGATGTCAGGTTCACCTGTATGACCCTTCACCCACACAGTACACATCAACACTGGTGGAGAGAATGATGTACACACAGGATGTCAGGTTCACCTGTATGACCCTTCACCCACACAGTACACATCAACACTGGTGGAGAGAATGATGTACACACAGGATGTGCCAGGTTCACCTCTATGACCCTTCACCCACACAGTACACATCAACACTGGTGGAGAGAATGATGTACACACAGGATGTCAGGTTCACCTTTATGACCCTTCACCCACACAGTGCACATCAACAATGGTGGAGAGAATGATGTACACACAGGATGTCAGGTTCAGCCTTTATGACCCTTCACCCACACAGTACACATCAACAATGGTGGAGAGAATGATGTACACACAGGATGTCAGGTTCACCTCTATGACCCTTCACCCACACAGTACACATCAACACTGGTGGAGAGAATGATGTACACACAGGATGTGCCAGGTTCACCTTTATGACCCTTCACCCACACAGTACACATCAACACTGGTGGAGAGAATGATGTACACACAGGATGTGCCAGGTTCGCCTTTATGACCCTTCACCCACACAGTACACATCAACACTGGTGGAGAGAATGATGTACACACAGGATGTGCCAGGTTCGCCTTTATGACCCTTCACCCACACAGTACACATCAACAATGGTGGAGAGAATGATGTACACACAGGATGTGCCAGGTTCACCTTTATGACCCTTCACCCACACAGTACACATCAACACTGGTGGAGAGAATGATGTACACACAGGATGTCAGGTTCGCCTTTATGACCCTTCACCCACACAGTACACATCAACAATGGTGGAGAGAATGATGTACACACAGGATGTCAGGTTCACCTCTATGACCCTTCACCCACACAGTGCACATCAACAATGGTGGAGAGAATGATGTACACACAGGATGTGCCAGGTTCGCCTGTATGACCCTTCACCCACACAGTACACATCAACAATGGTGGAGAGAATGATGTACACACAGGATGTGCCAGGTTCGCCTTTATGACCCTTCACCCACACAGTCCACCCACACATCAACAATGGTGGAGAGAATGATGTACACACAGGATGTCAGGTTCAGGCCTTTATGACCCTTCACCCACACAGTGCACATCAACACTGGTGGAGAGAATGATGTACACACAGGATGTGCCAGGTTCACCTGTATGACCCTTCACCCACACAGTGCACATCAACACTGGTGGAGAGAATGATGTACACACAGGATGCCAGGTTCGCCTTTATGACCCCTCACCCACACAGAACACAATCAACAATGGTGGAGAGAATGATGTACACACAGGATGTGCCAGGTTCGCCTTTATGACCCTTCAACCACACAGTGCACATCAACAATGGTGGAGAGAAGGATGTACACACAGGATGTCAGGTTCACCTTTATGACCCCTCACCCACACACACAATCAACAATGGTGGAGAGAATGATGTACACACAGGATGTGCCAGGTTCGCCTTTATGACCCCTGCACCCACACAGTGCCCACATGAACATTGGTGGAGAGAATGATGTACACACAGGATGTCAGGTTCACCTCTATGACCCTTCACCCACACAGTGCACATCAACACTGGTGGAGAGAATGATGTACACACAGGATGTCAGTTTCACCTGTATGACCCTTCACCCACACAGTACACATCAACAATGGTGGAGAGAATGATGTACACACAGGATGTGCCAGGTTCGCCTTTATGACCCTTCACCCACACAGTACACATCAACATTGGTGGAGAGAATGATGTACACACAGGATGTCAGGTTCACCTGTATGACCCTTCACCCACACAGTACACATCAACAATGGTGGAGAGAATGATGTACACACAGGATGTCAGGTTCACCTGTATGACCCTTCACCCACACAGTACACATCAACATTGGTGGAGAGAATGATGTACACACAGGATGTGCCAGGTTCGCCTGTATGACCCTTCACCCACACAGTTCACATCAACAATGGTGGAGAGAATGATGTACACACAGGATGTGCCAGGTTCACCTCTATGACCCTTCACCCACACAGTACACATCAACAATGGTGGAGAGAATGATGTACACACAGGATGTCAGGTTCACCTTTATGACCCTTCACCCACACAGTGCACATCAACAATGGTGGAGAGAATGATGATTACAAACAGGATGTCAGGTTCACCTGTATGACCCTTCACCCACACAGTAACACATCAAACAATGGTGGAGAGAATGATGTACACACAGGATGTGCCAGGTTCACCTGGTATGACCCATTTCTTCACCCACACAGTGCACACATCAACAATGGTGGAGGAAGAATGATGTACACACAGGGATGTGCCAGGTTCGCCTTTATGACCCTTCACCCCACACAGTACACATCAACAATGGTGGAGAGAATGATGTACACACAGGATGTCAGGTTCACCTGTATGACCCTTCACCCACACAGTACACATCAACAATGGTGGAGAGAATGATGTACACACAGGATGTCAGGTTCACCTCTATGACCCTTCACCCACACAGTACACATCAACAATGGTGGAGAGAATGATGTACACACAGGATGTGCCAGGTTCACCTTTATGACCCTTCACCCACACAGTACACATCAACAATGGTGGAGAGAATGATGTACACACAGGATGTCAGGTTCGCCTGTTATGACCCTTCACCCACACAGTACACATCAACATTGGTGGAGAGAATGATGTACACACAGGATGTCAGGTTCACCTGTATGACCCTTCACCCACACAGTGCACATCAACAATGGTGGAGAGAATGATGTACACACAGGATGTCAGGTTCAAAAAAAAACCTTTATGACCCTTCACCCACACAGTACACATCAACAATGGTGGAGAGAATGATGTACACACAGGATGTCAGGTTCACCTTTATGACCCTTCACCCACACAGTGCACATCAACAATGGTGGAGAGAATGATGTACACACAGGATGTCAGGTTCACCTGTATGACCCTTCACCCACACAGTACACATCAACAATGGTGGAGAGAATGATGTACACACAGGATGTCAGGTTCGCCTTTATGACCCTTCACCCACACAGTGCACATCAACACTGGTGGAGAGAATGATGTACACACAGGATGTCAGGTTCACCTCTATGACCCTTCACCCACACAGTTGCACATCAACAATGGTGGAGAGAATGATGTACACACAGGATGTCAGGTTCACCTCTATGACCCTTCACCCACACAGTACACATCAACAATTGGTGGAGAGAATGATGTACACACAGGATGTCAGGTTCACCTGTATGACCCTTCACCCACACAGTACACATCAACACTGGTGGAGAGAATGATGTACACACAGGATTTGCCAGGTTCACCTTTATGACCCTTCACCCACACAGTACACATCAACAATGGTGGAGAGAATGATGTACACACAGGATGTGCCAGGTTCGCCTTTATGACCCTTCACCCACACAGTGCACATCAACAATGGTGGAGAGAATGATGTACACACAGGATGTGCCAGGTTTCGCCTGTATGACCCTTCACCCACACAGTACACATCAACAATGGTGGAGAGAATGATGTACACACAGGATGTGCCAGGTTCGCCTTTATGAAACCCTTCACCCACACAGTACACATGAACATTGGTGGAGAGAATGATGTACACACAGGATGTCAGGTTCACCTGTATGACCCTTCACCCACACAGTGCACATCAACAATGGTGGAGAGAATGATGCACAAACAGGATGTCAGGTTCACCTGTATGACCCTTCACCCACACAGTGCACATCAACAATGGTGGAGAGAATGATGTACACACAGGATGTGCCAGGTTCGCCTTTATGACCCTTCACCCACACAGTGCACATCAACAATGGTGGAGAGAATGATGTACACACAGGATGTGCCAGGTTCGCCCGTATGACCCTTCACCCACACAGTTACACATCAACAATGGTGGAGAGAATGATGTACACACAGGATGTCAGGTTCACCTGTATGACCCTTCACCCACACAGTGCACATCAACAATGGTGGAGAGAATGATGTACACACAGGATGTCAGGTTCACCTGTATGACCCTTCACCCACACAGTACACATCAACAATGGTGGAGAGAATGATGTACACACAGGATGTCAGGTTCACCTTTATGACCCTTCACCCACACAGTGCACATCAACACTGGTGGAGAGAATGATGTACACACAGGATGTCAGGTTCACCTCTATGACCCTTCACCCACACAGTGCACATCAACAATGGTGGAGAGAATGATGTACACACAGGATGTGCCAGGTTCGCCTCTATGACCCTTCACCCACACAGTACACATCAACAATGGTGGAGAGAATGATGTACACACAGGATGTGCCAGGTTCGCCTTTATGACCCTTCACCCACACAGTACACATCAACACTGGTGGAGAGA
>JAGGCT020004059.1:680801-691186 GCA_017654935.2 Phymorhynchus buccinoides
AGCACACAGACAGACAGACAAGCAGAAAGACGGATACAAGCACATTTCTAAATTATTCCTTCCAACAGTTCTGCGAGTTGACTGTCCCCACTGTTTGCTTTGCTTGCATACAGACATACACAGCAAGAAGCTCAAGACAGACAGACAGACATCAAGAGCATGCAACTATGCACAGACCCTGGCCAATACGACCACAAACACATACAGTGACACACACCTAGGGGCATACACACACACACACACTCACACACACACACACACTCACACTCTCACACACACATGCCATTCAATTATTTCCAGAGAGAAGGGGCAACTGCTATTCTGAAGATCTGGGTTGTGTGTGTGTGTGTGTGTATGCGCGCGCTCGCGCGTATATATAAAATGATGTGTATGTGTGCGTATGTGTGTGTGTGCATGCGCATATATGAGTATGTGTGCGCATGTGTGTGCATGCACATATGATATATGTGTACGCATGTGTGTGTGTGCATGCGCATATGAGTGTATGTGTGCACATGTGTGTGAGCATGCGCATGTGTCTATGTATGTATGTGTGTGTGGATGTATGTGTACGCTTGTTTTGCTTGTGTGCATGTGTGCATCCCCCCCCCCCCCCCTCCCACCCCCCCCCCAATCTGCCTCTGTAGTCACTCATTCACAAAACACTAGACAGTTAAAGACTAGACTGTACACTGTGCAGAACGTTAATACAGTGGCATCAGTGGAACCTCCCTTATAAGACCTCCCATTATAAGACTCCCTCCCATATAAGACCTACTTCTCTGAGACATTGCCCTTCTTTTATAGGTATTAATATTACCTCCCTTATAAGACTCCTCCCTTACAAGACCTGATTTTGGATGATTTTTGAAGGTCTTATATAAGGGAGGTTCCACTGTACAACCTTACACAGCAAAACGAGTAGGTCTGGAGGGGGCTGAGCTTCAACATGCTGAGTCCATCGACCAGAGTCCAGTTCTGTCAGCGAGGCCCTGACAGGAGTGACACACCACAGCAGCAGCGCCACCACAGTGGGCAACAGGGAAGATAACCCCCGAGAACACATGCCTTGGATTGTGTGCGTTCTGCACAAACAGTGGATAATCACACACACTTTTGTCAGAGAAGCCTTTGAATTAACAACATTATAATACAATTGTAATACTATTACTAATAGAACTGTTATGTTTTCAGGGTGCGTGTGTGTGTGTGTGCGTGTGTGTGTGTGTGTGTGTGTGCGTGTGTGTGTGTGCGTGCGTGCGTGCGTGCGTGTGTGGTGTGTGTGTGTGTGTGTGTGTGTGTGTGTGTGTGTGTGTGTGTGTGTGTGTGTGTGAGATGAGCGGAAGAGGGGGGAAGGGAGATGACAGTCAACTGGAATGTAACTTTTTTCTCAGATGTTTATTATAATATAAGATTGTGTTCTAATATTAATAAGAGAGATCGATCGGGGGAGAGAGAGAGAGAGAGAGAGAGGAGAGAGAGAGACGAGAGAGAGAGAGAGAGAGAGAGAGAGAGAGAGAGAGAGAGAGAGAGAGAGAGAGACTCAGAGAGAGAGAGAGAGAGAGAGAGAGAGAGAGAGAGAGAGAGATCTGGCCATCTAACCATGCTTTGATTGTGTGCAAACTGCAATTGCACCACACGTCACATGTATAGTTATTTTGTATACAAGGCGGCCTAGAAATTCAGTGTAATATAACTAGTATAAGTGCGTGTGTGTGTGTGGTGTGTGTGCGCGCGCGCGCGTGTGTGTAAGAATGTGTAGGATAGGGAGGGGGTATGTCTGTGGATCTCGATGTATGTAAGGGGGTGTTTTTAATATGAATCACTTTTAGTGCAAATGTAAAGCGCTTAGAGCTTAAATGTGAAGCGCTATATACATTTTCTTAATATTCTTCTTCTTCTCTCAGACTCTTGCTGCTCCTGGCACCATATTAAAGTACAGATTTTTCACACGTTGCAATTCACAGCTGAAAAAAATACAAACCAACAACAAAAGCAAACAAACGAATATGTCACATCAATGTGTCTCATGTATCTTCGTTCAACGTTAGGCCTAGGGCCTAATTCACATCAACAAATGCGTGCAAAAGGTTGAAAAACCAACCGGCCTGCTAGTGTCCTACAAATCTAGCACTGTAGCAGACGACCATTCTCCACGTTTCCTTTCCCACGCGAATCCCGGCGATTCTCTTATCTCGCGAGGCTGCAGATTTCCGGGTTCGAAAAATGCTAGAAATCGTCTGAAAAGAAGCTCCTTTTCCTTGTTCAGTCTCTTTCCTTGTTCCGTGTTGGGTGAGACAAAGACGACCCGGCGATGTGTGAATAAACTGAGGAGCTTTTGAGGTAAATTTACGAGTGCTATGTGTTTTAAATGAACGTTGTTTCTTCCATAAGGAATGTGTGCAACTTTTCCTTGTTTTAGCAGTCGCCATTTTCGGAAGTGAAAATGAAGTTCAGTGAAGCATGGAGTAAAGGGGGTTACTGTTAACGGAGCTTAGATCGTTCATAACGGCCTCCCGCGGCGGCGAGAAGTTGGGTCTGGAATTCTTATCAGTGAATCAGTGAATCCGTAGAACTGATGCTGCACTTATAGAGACTTAAAAACTTCTTCAAGAATTCCGAAGATGTGTCAGTTGAGCTCTAGATAGTCCTGTGCTACTGAATAAGTACTTACTGTGCTAGTGCTACTGTGTAGTGTGTAGACTTACTTCCCCCCCCAGGTTTTGTATTGGTTTGAAAAAGTATATTTTAGTATTTTTATCATTCATATTTTGCTTTTTTGTGTTTGGTTTGTTTCTTTGTTTTGTATGTGACAATAACCACGCCAGTTTGTTTAGAAACGCTTGTTGAATCTTTTGAAAACCCCATCATCAGTAAAAATAGAACTTTCCTTAGTTAGTTCATAGCCTGTGTATAGGTATGACTCAGAGGTCCAATGATGAGCATTCGATGTTTTGGGTGAAAGTCTGTTTATTGACTGGGAGAACAAATATCACAGAATGGGCTTAGGGCAACCCTTTGGTTTGTTCCTAAGCAGTTCGAAAGTATGCTATTTTATTCGTAACACTCATTGATCGCTTAATCAAGCATACTGTTAAGATTCGGACTTCCTTACTCATCGAACCCTATCGAATCGTCAGTGTGAAGCAACAACAAAGCAATAAAAGTCCCCTCCTCAAACACCGACCAGTTCAAAAACTGTTTCTTTGTTAGAACACCAACGGAGTGGAACCATCTGAATAACAGCACCATCCAAGCCAACTACGCTGAGGCCTTCAAAAGACAGCTGCTCTAACACTAGTAACACTACTAACAGTCAGCCAACATCAATAAACCGCCTCTGCGCAATCAGCCCCCCAGCGCAGTTACGCCACACTACTGGATTGTAGCGACATATTAATGAAAGAAGAAGATTTGATTGTTTGGCAATAAACCACAGCGTACGGCAGGGCTCCCACTCCCAGGGACCCCCATTTGGGGAGTCTATGAAGCACTAAAATTATAAAGGACCCTCTAAAAGAATGTGCAGGGGTCCCAGGGATGCACTAGAAAAAAATCTTGTTAGCATTCTAAATTTTTTTTTAAAAATTCTATGCCACTGGGATCATCTATCACGCATCTAGGACCCTCTATTCTGTAAGTGAAGGAGTCCCTGGGACCCCTTGTTTTGCGGGACGATTGGGGGCCCTGGTACGGACTACAATGCTTGATCATGATAAGGCCGCTCTTTGCATGTTCTGCAAAGAAATGTCATACAATGGAACATCCGTTATAAGACTCCCTCCCTTTAAGACCTACTTCTCTGAGACATTGCCCTTCTTTGTAAGTATTAAAATTATTTCCTTTTACAACCCCCTCCCATTTAAGACCTCATTTTGGGAGGGTTTTTGAAGGTCTTATATGGGAGGTTCCGCTGTACAAATTATAATGCACATTGTCTGTGTGTGTGTATTTATTATGTCAAATGTAAGTGACATCATGAGAATATAATGTATCCATGTATGTGCATCCCAATAGAGGAGGTGATCCGTTGTGAGAAAATAAGTTGAACTCCTTTCTCTTTATACTTTATAATATTCGCCCTTACTTCCCTGGGATCAAATTACATTCTGTCACACCCCTATAATTTTTAGTGCATCTATTTGCATCTCCCAAAGAACAATAATTCAAGAGAAACTCTAATTTAGTCTTTATAAAACTAAACTAAAAAGAAAAAACTAACAGCCCCCCAAATTTTTTTAAAAAGAAAAAAACCACCACACCTGGAAAAAGTGTCCCACCCAAAATATAAATACCAACATCGTCATTCGTGTCTTCTGCTTTGAAGTTAATTGATTAATCATCTTGATTATTCACATTCACTTTCGGGTCTTTACGGGTAGTGGTATTGCAGTACCTCCAGGATCATCCCACTATCTTTATAGATATCCCACATGTTCCTGATCCAGGTCGGAGGACGTTAAAGGGATGTTCTCTCTCTGCCTAATTCCTCAGTTATCAGTAATATCACCTTCCTTTTCTCTCTCTTTGAATTGCTGTCCAATCTTTGTCTGATCTCTTAGTCAGTTAGTGTATGTATGTGTGTGTGTGTGTGTGTGTGTGTGTACATTGTGTGTGTATCATGTGTGTGTGTGTGTGTGCACGCGTATGACACATGGGTGTGTCACTCTGTGTGTGTGTGTGTGTATCACTGTGTGTGTGTACATTGTGTGTGTGTGTGCACGTGTATGCACATGGGGTGTGTCACTCTGTGTGTTTGTGTGTGTGTGTGTAGCATGTGTGTGTGTGTGTGTGTGCACGTGTATGCACATGGGTGTGTCACTGTGTGTGTGTGTACGTGTATACACATGGGTGTGTCACTCTGTGTGTGTGTGTACATATTGTATGTGTGTGTGTGTGTGTGTACATGACTCATATATGTGTGTGTGTGTGTGTGTACATATGTGTGTGTGTGTGTGTACGTGTATACACATGGGTGTGTCACTCTGTGTGTGTGTGTACGTGTGTGTGTGTGTGTGTGTGTGTGTGTGTGTGTGTACATGTGTGTGTGTGTACGTGTGTGTGGTTGTGTTGTGTGTGTGTGTGTGTGTGTTTCATCCGTTTCAGTCTCTGTTTCTCTCTTTGTCTCTCTTCTCCTCTATCATCCCCTTCCCTTTGACTTTCTCTTTCCTTCTTTTCCCCATCCCTTATTTTTCTCTTCCATCGCTCTCTTTCCTTTCTCTCCTTCACCTGACTTTCCCGTGTTTCTCTGAAGTCGGAGTGCGGCTGCCACGTGGCAGAGTAATCAAAAACAGTCAGACATGTAATGTTCTCATTCCTAGCTGATGCATTTGTACCATAGTGTTCAAGTGCTTTGGCTGTTGGGAATGATCCCTGGAGTCTTTTAGCCAGAGTACAACAACAATGTATGTTTTCCATTTTACTCCCTCTTGCCCTTCTCTCTCTCTCTCTCTCTCTCTCTCTCCGTTGGCCTCCTCGCTCGTCTCCTTCATCCCGTCTCTTGCTCCGTCCCTCTCTCTCTCCTCTCTCTCTCTCTCTCTGCTGTCCTCCGAGTCTCTCTCCTCGTCTCGTCTCTCTCTCTCTCTGTGACTCTATCCCTCTTTCCAGAAGCAGACACACAATGAGACGCAGATGACATTTAGCACAATAGCCCAACACACAGAAGCTGCCCACTTGTCTGGAAGAGCTCTTCTAAGGTCATAGTGACAGAGGATAGGACATCTATGCACTCCTACAGGGAGAGGAGATCTATGCACTCCTACAGGGAGAGGAGATCTATGCACTCCTACAGGGAGAGGAGATCTATGCACTCCTACAGGGAGAGGAGATCTATGCACTCCTACAGGGAGACTGCTACCTGAAACCCAAGTAACTGTGAAGTTACAGGTAAAACCACAATGGGGGTGGGGGTAGATATTAAGATAATTGCATGTATACTGATAAGAGTTCAATTTGAGAGACATAGACTGAGAGAGAGGGAGGGGGAAACACTACACAGTACAGAGAGAGAGAGACAGACCTGTTTACTCTACTCTTTTCGAGTAGTATTCTACTCAATTTGGACCTCTACTACTCTTCAAAATTGAAAATAATGCTCTAACTACTCATTTTCAGTGAAGATTTGTTTGATGGTTTAATGAATAAAACTACACATTTTGCACCAAGACTACTCATTTCAGCTATCCAGACTACTCAAGACTTGTGTAGGGAGTAAACAGGTCTGGAGAGAGAGACAGAGCAAGGGGAGGGGGAGACACTACAGAGAGAGAGACAGAGCGAGGGGAGGTGTAGACAGGTACTGGGAGAGAGAGACAGAGCGAGGGGAGGTGGAGACACTACAGAGAGAGAGACAGAGGTGGGGGGGTGGGGTAAACAGGTCTGGAGAGAGAGACAGAGCAAGGGGAGGGGGGAGACACTACAGAGAGAGAGACAGAGGAGGGGGGTGGGGTAAACAGGTCTGGAGAGAGAGAGACTCAGAGAGACAGAGCGAGGGGAGGTGGAGACACTACAGAGAGAGAGACAGAGGTGGGGGGTGGGGTAAACAGGTCTGAGAGAGAGAGTACAGACAGAGCGAGGGGAGGTGGAGACACTACAGAGAGAGAGACAGAGGTGGGGGGTGGGGTAAACAGGTCTGGAGAGAGAGAGAGACAGAGCGAGGGGAGGGGGAGACACTACAGAGGAGAGAGACAGAGGTGGGGGGTGGGGGGGTTAATAATAATAATAAACGGATACTTATATAGCGCTTTTTATCGAGCACAAAGCGCTTCTGTTAAGACAGAAGGAAAAAGCTTCAGTCACAGAAAGTATGAGATAGATGTACAATGACACCTCCCTTATAAGACCTTCCATTATAAGACTCCCTCCCACATAAGACCTACTTCTGTGAGACATTGCCCTTCTTTGTAAGTATTAAATTACCTCCCTTATAACAACTCCCTCCCTTTTAAGACCTCATTTTGGATGATTTTTTAAAGGTCTTATAACGAGGTTCCACTGTACTTAGTGACTAGACAATAATACAGCATTGTGAGAGGATTGTCACTGGATTTAACTTTAACCCTTTCGCTGCCAGCCATTTTTCAGCCCCCCCAAATACCATTAAACTTAACTGGGTAGAAAAAATAAAATATCTACAATAGTGTGAATTCCTCTGTGACATGTATAACATTAATGATTAAACCTATCCTTACCTCCCAAAATTAAGAAAATAGGGTAATTTGGATAACAGGTACTGATTTGATGCCTTTTAGTGACATGGGTGTTAAACCACTGTGGTGCTAAAATGCAACATTGGGGTGAAAGGGTTAAGCCCATTGAGAGAAAAGGTACATGTGCACAGAGAGAGAGAAGGAGAAATTGATGGAGAGAGAGAGAGAGAGAGGGGTAGTCTAGGTGAGTGAGACTGGAATAAAAATACTGCTGCTATTAACATCTTATCAGCTATTCTTGGCCTTTTGTAACAAGCCGCTATTTTAAACTTTCTCATGATTGAGAATGAGAGAGAGAGAGAATAGAATAAAGAGAGAGAGAAAGAAGAAGAAGAGAGATAGAAAGAAAAGAGAAGAGAGAGAAAGATGACAGCTAGACGGACAGACAGACAGAAAGCATTACTCAATGAGAGATAGAATATATGGTACAAAGAGAAGAGAGACAGAGAGAGAGACAGACAGAGAGACAGACAAAAGAATGAAAGGAGGGCGTATGAGAGATAGCTAGCACAAGGACAGACGTTAGGATGCAGCATTGTTAGCGACTTATCGCCTAATCTGGGCCCATTGCAAATTGCATTGCTGTTGCTGATGTTGCAACAAGCTGCGTCTGTGTTCAGTTTTCCTTTTCCTTGGCTCGGGGTGTGTGGGTGCAGATTTGCGCCGCAAGTTTCTGTGGTTTGCATCCACTGCACTGGAAGCTACTGTCCTTGTCTCGGGGTGTGTGGGTGCAGATTTGCACCGTAAGTTTCTGTGGTTTGCATCAACTGCACTGGAAGCTATTGTCCTTGGCTCGGGGTGTGTGGGTGCAGATTTGCGCCGTAAGTTTCTGTAGTTTGCATCCACTGCACTGGAAGCTATTGTCCTTGGCTCGGGGTGTGTGGGTGCAGATTTGCGCCGTAAGTTAAGTTTCTGTGGTTTGCATCCACTGCACTGGAAGCTACTTGTCCTTGTCTCGGGGTGTGTGGGTGCAGATTTGCGCCGTAAGTTTCTGTAGTTTGCATCCATTGCACTGGAAGCTATTGTCCTTGGCCCGGGGTGTGTGGGTGCAGATTTGCGCCGTAAGTTAAGTTTCTGTGGTTTGCATCAACTGCACTAGAAGCTACTTTTCCTTGTCTCAGGGTGTGTGGGTGCAGATTTGCGCCGTAAGTTAAGTTTTTGTAGTTTGCATCAATCGCACTAGAAGCTACTTTTCCTTGTCTCGTGGGGTGTGTGGGTGCAGATTTGTGCCCTAAGTTTCTGTGGTTTGCATCCATTGCACTGGAACTAAGAAGATCTTTAGTAGACTTTACTTGTCCTTGTCTCGGGGTGTGTGGGTGCAGATTTCTGCTGTAAGTTTCTGTGGTTTGCATCCATTGCACTGGAAGCTACGCCACACTCTCGCTTGACTTGGCTCTCACTCTGCTGTTGGCCGGTTCAAAATATCTCCCGCTGCATACCTTGGGTGATGCTGATGAATGGTTAATAATGATAGGATTTTTGTTTACAATTACAGCCAACAATTTTTGAACTATTATGCTATTAGAATCCAAATGTGCATGCATGCATATACTCCTCTGTTCCCAGGCCATATGGCCATAGTGGGTAAGGTCCGTGTTGTTTTCAATTTTCACTGGTCTCCCCGCTGCGTACAGTCGAACACACATTCCGATTTCGGAGGAGCTCAAAGAAGAAGACAACATTTGGAAGATTTTTTTGGGGGAAAAAAAAGGCAGGAGAATGGATCAGTTAGGCAGACAGATAGAAGATGACAGTAAAGCAAAGGGAAAAGGCAGGCAGGAGAATGGATCAGAGTTAAGGCAGACAGATTTGATAGTAGAGGAGGGACAGTAAGCAAAGGAAAAAAAGGCAGGAGAATGGATCAGTTAGGCAGAAAGATAGTAGATGACAGTAAGCAAAGGGAAAAGGCAGGAGAATGGATCAGTTAGGCAGACAGATAGAAGAGGACAGTAAAGCAAAGGGAAAAGGCAATGGAGAATGGATATTAGAAAAGAAGAGGGACAGTAACAAAGGAAAAGTAAGGCAGAAAGATAGAAGAGGACAGTAAGCAAAGGAAAAAGGCAGGAGAATGGACCAGTAAAGGCAGAAAGATGGAATGTGAAGAGGACAGTAAGCAAAGGAAAAAGATAGCAGATTAGAGGAAGTTACAAGCACAGAACTTCCAGAAGATGGGGGAACTATTTGTACGTAGAAGATCCCCCCCGGTATCCCCACGGGGGTACATGCATATAAAAATGCACACATGTGCACACGCATACAGTAGAACCTCTGTTTATAAGACTCCCTCCCACTTAGGACCTACTTCTTAGAGTCTGAGACATTGCCCTTCTTTGTAAATTTATACCTCCCTTATACAACTCCATCCCACATAAGACCTTATTTTTGGATGATTTTTCAAGGTCTTAACAGAGAGGTTTGCACTGTAGTGGTAACTTAAGTTTGTAGCACTCAGTAGTAGTAGTACTAGTACATGCTGAGTGTATGGTGTTGGGATGGAGAAGGTGTGGGTGTGGTGGAGGAGGGTGATTCATCATCATCATCAGTAGGCCACCGGTGGTTGGTTTGGACGTCAAGCAGAGCCCTATCTACAGTGAGTCACCGCTCATGGTTATTTACCGTTGATGTGATGGACGTCATGTTGGTGTTATTCGGCATAATTAGCGGCTGCACCACTGATTTACGTTGACTTGTTATTTGCTGTGCGTGTTTGGCTAGACTGGAGGCCTGCATAATTAGCTCACAAACCAGCACTGATTTACCATACAGAGACTTACTACCATGTGTGATGTTACTAGGCCTAGTTAGTGAGTGTTTCTCTTATACAAGTCACTATATAATACTACAGTGGAACCTCCCTTATAAGAACTCCCCATTATAAGACTCCCTCCCACATAACTACCTACTTCTCTGAGACATTGCCCTTCTTTTGCAAGTATAAAAAATTACCTCCCTTCAAAAGACCCCTCCCTTATAAGACCTTCAAAAACCATCCAAAAATGAGGTCTTATAAGGGAGGGTCTTATAAGGGAGGTAATTTTTTATACTTTCAGTGGAACCTCCCTTATAAGACCTTCAAAAACCATCCAAAATGAGGTCTTATAAGGGAGGTTCCACTGTATTGGGTTAATTCCCACCAGCGTATCCAAAATTCCAGGACTTTTTTCGCCCAACTTTTGG
>JAGGCT020004059.1:691686-722316 GCA_017654935.2 Phymorhynchus buccinoides
CGAAAAAAAAAAAGCACTGTTGCTTAATAGTTTCTTGTTGTTTTCGCAATAAAGAAAGTTATGTATTCATTCATTAACATCACCCACGCCGGCGACAAGAATAGGAAGCATCAGCAAACAAACAGCATTAACAACACACACAACAACAACCAAAACAAAAAAACAAAAAATACAAACACGACCCATCACAATAGTCCTTCCTTGTAGGACGAACAACACGAAGGACAGGCATTAATATTATTATCCCTATTATTATTATCTGACGACGGACTACTGCTCAGAATACACCACCATGTTACACTTACTTTAAGCGTTACCATAGCCGATGAGGTCCGAGCTGTGGTTACCGCTACACCAGATCATTGTAAAAATCGGTGATTTTAGCTGGAGTTGCGCTGCCTCCGGGCATTGCCTCCTATTGTTTCCCACCATCTTTGTATGTACAAATGTCCCATATGTGTCTGTTCCCAGACGTAGGACTTAAAGCATCATTTTTTCATTCATTCCATTCTTCTCAGAATAACTCCTGAGATATTCTCATTACACAAACCTTTCAGAGAGATGAAGATTTCCCGAAGGTATAGAAGAGAGAGAGAGGAGAAGAGCAGAAGATGAGAGAGAGAGAGTAGATAGAGAGAGAATCGAGAGAGAAGTAGAGAGAGAGGGCACAAACTGGTTAAACATAAGGAATTATTAAGAAAGCATATCCCAGAAAGGACTGAGTTGTGGCTGCCATTGTGCCGGGTAATCACAAACGGTCACACCACTTACGTTCTCATCCCATAGGTTATGCCTTTTAGACACGCCCCTAGTGCTATCATTGCTTCGTCCTGTTTGCGCAGACCCTGGAGTCTTGGGCCTGTATGCCACCAACCCCAACCAACCAGAAGAAGCCAGAATAAGCATGAAGCATGCGTCACAGTGTCACTCATGTCCACGTTTGCTCGTCAATACAATACTCCCAAATCCCCCACCCCCCCCCTCCACCCCACGCGAGTTCACAACATAGGATCTTTTTTTTTCTTTTTTTTAAAAAGAAAACTGGGTAGTTTTTCTTTCTGTCTCCTCTATTTTTGTCTGTTTGTCTAGCTGACTTCCCTCGTAATTGCTCTGTCTTTGCCTCGTGTCTTCATTAACCGTCCCCCCCCCCCTCCCGACCCCCCCCCCCCCCCACCACCCCCATCTCCAGTGGGCGGGAACCTCTCAAGCCAGGGGGCAGGATTGTCACAAACGGCGGGATGGGGGGGGGGGGCGCAAGCTGCATGGACAAACGATGTATTGATGGTAAATTCTGACTTTTAGTAAATCCTAACAAAAAATACTTTATTATTTTGTTTATTTTTAACATATCATAATCATGATAAAAAGAAAATCTATGCATGACATAAAACAGATGTGCTTTGAAAGGAGACAACAAAAAAGCATAAAATAACCAACCATGTTTGGGGCGGATCAGCCAGTCATGGAATGTGGAGGGGGTATATCTCAAGTGGTCATTGGGGTGGGTGATGGTCTTGGGATTGCCTCCAGAAGGGCTGATGATAATTTGCATGTACAAGATTTCATCAAGGAGCTCTCGTGATAGAATACTGTAGCTATGGAACTCTATACAGATTTGTCTTCCTCTTTTTCTTTCCATGTTTTTTGTCTGAGGGGGTGACATCACCCCTGTAAACCCCCTCTTAATCCCATTTGATGCAGTACCAGTCCAGTACAGCAAGTGTAGGAATGGGCTGAGACTATTTACTCTTTCCGTTCCTTGATGTCCTTTCTTTTTTGGTTTTTTTTTTGCCGTTATATTTGGGGGGGGGGGTGGAGTGGGGGGGGGGGGGGACAGAGAGATACATCTGCCCCCCTTCTCGAAACCAGGGGGGGGGGCCTGCCCCGCCCTCCCCCCGTTCCTACGCCAGTGATCTCTCTGCTCTCTAATACTCTCTCTCTCGCTCTCCTCTACTCTCTCTCTCTCTCTATCTCTCTCGTCTCTCTTCTCTCATCACTCTCTCTGTCTCTCGTCCTAATCTGCATCTGCCTGTATCACTTTTCTATATTCGTCTGAATCACTGCTTCATTTATTTTAATTAACGCACACTGTCTCCCCCCCCCCCCCCCCTATGTATTCACTATGTCTTGTCTGTTCTTTCGTCTCTCTCTCACTCGCTCTCTCTCTCTCTCTCTCTCTTCTCTCTCTCTCTCTCCTCTTCTCTCTCCCCATCTCTCTCTCTCCTTCTTCCCTCTGCTCTCTCCTCTCTCTCTCATCTCTCTCTCTCTCTCTGTCTCTCTCTCTCAGTCTCTCTCTCTACTCTCCTCTTTCTCTCTCTCTCGCTCTCATCTTCTCTATCCAATCTCTCATCTCTCTTCTCTCTCTCTCTTCTCTCTCTCCCCTTCTCTCCGGATCTCTCTCGTCGTCTCTCTGCTGTTTGATAAATTCATGTAGTTTTCTTTCCCTTTTGATTTCTAGTGTGTTAGGTTTTTGGTTTTTCGTTCTGCTCCAACTCTGTTACTGATGCTTGAATCGCTATGCATGCCCATTATTCTTTTACCATATTGTAAGACTAGGCGTTGCCTACAATCTTTATCATTGAAAATAAAGTTAAAGTTTTCAAGTTTTCAGGTTCTCTCTCTCTCTCTCTCTCTCTCTCTCGTCTCCTCTCTCCTCTTCTCTCTCTCTCCTCTCTCTCCCTCTCTCTCTCTCTCCTCCTCCTCTTCATCTCTCTCCTTCTCTCTCTCTCTCAGTGTCCAGTGTCTGTCTCTCTCGTCTCCTCTCACATCTCTCGTCCTCTCGCAGTCTTCTTCACAAAATCTCTCTCTCTCTCTCTCTCTCTCTCGTCTCTCATTCCTCTCTCTCTTTATCGAGTACAAACAGTGAGTGTAACTAACACTAGTCGCTTCTCGCCACCCACAAACCTCAAATCACCCCCCCCTACACCTCTCACTCCACCTTTGTCCACATCCTCTCATCCAATCGTTATGTATCCCCCTCTCTCTCTCCTCTCTCTCGTGCTTGGGTCTCTAGTTCTGTCTTCTCCTTCTATTGAGTACACAGCGTGAGTGTAAGGACTAGGCAGTTGAGTCTAAAATCTCTTTCCGTTGCATAATCGTCTCTTCTTCTCAATGCTCCTTCGATTCTCCGGTCATCTCATCTCAGCTCTGCATTTGTCTCACTCTCTCTCTCTCTCTCTCCCTCCACTTCTCCTCTCTCTCTCTTCTCGTCTCTCTCTCTCTCTCTCTCTTTCGTTTCTTTCTCTCTCATCTCTCTCGCTCCTTCTCTCTGTTCTTATTGCTTCCTCCTCTCTTCTTCTGCTCTCTCTCTCCACGGAGTACCCAGTGAGTGGTAACCTAACACTAGTCTCTCTCTCTCTTCTCGTCTCTCTCTCTCTCTCTCGTCTCGTCTCTCCTCTCTCTTCTCTCTCTCTCTGCTTGTTCTATCATTCTTCTCTGTGCGCATATTAATAAAACACATTTGTCGTAATCTGCGTGTGGCGAGGATAAGGGCTTGGTAGTGTTATAATTAGCTTATTTAGCTTGGCTCAGCCGAAAAGAAATAAAGTGTGTGTGTGTGTGTGTGTGTGTGTGTGTTGTGTGTGCGTGTGCGTGTGCGTGTGTATGTGTGTGTGTCCAAGTGCAAGTACAAGTCAAGTTCAAGATTAAAATTATCTTTAATGACGATAAAATAGTAGGCTAACAAGCATTTTTGCATCCTAGCAAATGGTGTGTGTGTGTGTGTGGTGTGTGTGTTGTGTGGGTGTGTATGTGTTGTGTGTGTTTGTGTTTGTGTGTGTTGTGTTTGTGTTAGTGTGTGTGTGTGTTTGTGTATGTGTGTGTGTCAAGGTCAAGTTCACGTCAAATCCAATTATATTTATGACGATCAAAAGAGTAGGCTACAAGCATTTTGCTCCTACGATGTGGTGTGTGTGTGTGTGTAGTGTGTTTGTTTGTGTGTGTGTGTGTTTTGTGTGTGTGTTATGTGTGTGTGTGGTATGTGTGTGTGTGTGTGTGTGTGTTTTGTGTGTGTATGTGTATGTGTGGTGTGTGGGTGGGGTTTGTGTGTGTGTGTGGGTGGTGTGTGTGTGTGTGTGTTGGTGTGTGTGTGTATATATATGTGTGTGTGTGTGGTGTGTGTGGTGTGTTATGTGTGTGTGTATATGTGTGGTGTGTGTATGTGTGTGTGTAATGTGTTGGTGTGTGTTGTGTGTGTGGTGTGTGTGTGTGTGTGGTGTTGTATATATGTTGTGTTGTGTGTGTGTGTGTTGTGCGTGTGTGTGTGTTTGTTTGTGCGTGCGTGCGTGTGTGTGGCGTGTGTGTGTGTGTGTGGGTGTGTTGTGTGTGTGCGTGCGTGTGAGTGTGTGTGTTTGTTTGTGTTTGTGTGTGTGGTGGTGTGTGGGTGTGTGTGTGTGTGTGTGTTTTTTTTGTGTGTTGTGTGTGTGTGTTGTGTGGTGTGTGTATGTGTGTGTGTACGTGTACGTGTGTGTATGTGTGTGTGTGTGTGTGTTTTGTTATATGTTGGTGTTGTGTGTGCCCCCAAGACATGGTGTGTGTGTGTGTTGTGTCGTTTAATGTGTGTGGTGGTGTGTGTGTGTGTGTTGTGTTGTGGGGTGTGTGTGTGTAGTGTGTGTGTGTGTTGTGTTCGAATGGCCAACAAAATTGTACACGATATTGAAGCTCATAAAACCAGGAAAGGCAGAGCAAGCAGTTCTAAAAGTTGACGGATGCGAGGCAAATTAATCATCATTAGGGGGGGGGGAGGGGGATAAAACAATATTTTCTGTTTGAGGAAATGAGAAGAAAATAATGGTTTGTCCGATTTTTCGATTACCTTACAAACATTATGTTGGGAGGGGGGCGAGGGGCGAGGTTGAGACGGGAGGGAGTGACAAACACACAGACACTGTGGCACAATGACATAGAGAGAGAGTAGAGAGAGAGAGAGAAAGATTCAGAGAGAGAGAGGGGGCAGAATTAGAGTTTCGAGAGGGAATGGAGAGAGAGAGAGAGAGAAATTTTAATACGAAAACGAATACGAATGTTTAATCGTGGTATTTCCCCATAGCCCACCATACTGATGAAGTTCACATAAACAAATTTGTATAAGAAAAGGAAGCCCAAGATAGCCAACTGACAAGAACCGTCATCATAATTGAAACAGGCTACAAAATGCCGCGCACGCAGTACTACTAAATTCATCGGTATAATGCCTAGGACAATGCATATAATTGTATGTTTGCCTATTTCGTAGATGTTAAAAAAAAGCTGAATCCGCTGAGTATTTTTCATGTTTTGAATGCCAGCAATAAGAATTCTCCGAAAGTTGGCTTTTGGGTCAGAATAGACCGGTTGGGCTTTATGCCAATTCATTCTAAGATTCGTTCAACAGACCGGATTGGCAAACAAAAATTGCAGCTTCGTCTTCTCTTGCTGATGGAGAGAGACTAGGGAGAAAAAAGATAAGAGAGAGAGATAGAGAAGAGAGAGAGAGTCGAGCGGTAAGAGAGAGAGAAGTAGACGAGAGTAGAGAGAGAAGAGTGGAAGAGTGAGTAGAGAGAAGATAGAGTTAGAGAGAAGAGAGCTCGATGGACACTAGACAGAGACATAGACGATCGCTCACTAGAGAGATCGAGAAGAGACAGGGGGGAGCTAAGGTTCTCTAAATCGATCTCTCTTTGGATCTCTGTCCTCAACTCTCTCTCCCCTCCCCTCTTCCTCCAATCTCGAAGGGGATCTTTATTTGTTAGTTGTTGTTTTGTTCGTGCTCACCCTCCCCACCACAATCGTCCTACAACTCTCTCTAGACTGATGGAAAAGAGGAAGTCTCTCTATCCTTGAGGGTGTGGGTCTCTCTCTCCCTCTAAGGGAAAAGGAGTGAAACTCTCTAGAGAGGGTCCATGGTCTAACTGTGATGGAGCTGGCAAAAAGTGAAAGAACGATACCCCCCTCCTGAAAGACAGACAGAGGGATGGGATTGTCTCCCTACTGAAAGCGAAAGTCCTTCCTGGTCTCTCCCCCCCTCTCTCAGATCTAACTGATTGTCCCAGCTGAGCTCTCTGACATCTCTTGCTGCTGTTGACTCCGTGAGAGAGAAACATAACTAATAAATCCTTTTATCCCCCCCCTCTTTGATGACCGTGGAGTTGAGAGGAGTGTATGTGAAGATAGAGAGAGAGAGAGAGATAGTGGAGATGAGAAGTTTGAGTTGTGGAGAGTTGTTGTTGGAGAGTTGAGAGTAGAGAGAGAGGTAGACTTTTTTCCTTAGAGAGAGAGAGAGAGAGTATAGATATCTGAGAGAGAGAGAGAGTTTGAGCCCTAGAGAGAGATAGAGAGAGGAGAGAGAGAGAGAGAAACGCAACAAACGGAGCGAACTAACGATTTGTTTGGTTAATGAGTGGGAAAAACGGATCCAAAGTCACAACCGGCTTTTTTTTTCTTCCGGCCCTCAAAAATGGCAATGAAATAAGGCAACATACAATGAATTGGAAACAAAATCTACAAAATACTAAAAATAAAAAAGAACATCAAAAACCCCCCAATAAACAACATGCCAAATTATTTTAAAGACAATCAAGGCATACAAATGTTTCAGAATCGATTCATCACTACGTGGAAAAGAAAATTACAACACGTAAATCTCGTTATTCCAAAACATTATAGAAAAAGAACCAGACAGACGACGAAAGATGACGAGAGGAGAGAGAGAGAGAGCGTCGGCGAGAGAGTAGAGTGGCCCAAGATTAGACCAGAGAGTTAGAGAGAGCAGACGACGACGAGGTTTTAGATGCGTAGGAGTTGGAGAGATTAGGAGTAAGAGAGCGGGATTATAGAGAGAGAGAGAGTAGAGGGAGAGAGAGAGAGAGAGAACGCGCTATTTGAGAGAATGTGATAGAGGAGAGATTAGAGAGCGAGGAGACGGAGAAAGATAGAGAGTAAGAGAGAGAGAGAGAGTAGATGCGATAGTGTGCTAGAGAGAGCGGAGCTTTGTTTAAGTCCTCTCTCCTCTCTCTCTAGTCTCTCTCTTCTCTCTCTCTCTCTCTCTCTTCGCTCATCCTCTCTCTCTCCTTCTCCCTCTCTCAAACCAGTTCTTCATTCAATTCCTCCTGCTTTTTGTCTCGCTCTCTCTAAGTGCTTCCCGCTTACTCCCCATCGAAAAGACCTGGTGGTGCACCCCATTGCCAGGAAGTCCCTCATCCCATCACCCCCCTGGTCGTCCTTCGCCCATGGCCCTCTCTCTCTCGTCTTCATCTCTCTTCAGACCTCCCACATGCTCTCTGTCGAACAAGTTACTCGACCCCCCGTGGGGGGCCCCTCTTCCTGGAAACGTCCAGTCCTTCCCTCTCGCATGCGCTCTCCGCCATCCTCGGTTGGGTCTCCTACTCTCCTGGACATAGCACTTCTGACATGGACCCGTCTCTACTCTCACCGGACAGTTCTCTCGGACCCCTCCTCTCTCACGTCTCCAGGCGGCTCCTCGTCTCCAAACTCCTACTCTTCCCTCTGGGACAAGCCCCGTAACTCATGCTACCTCATCGCTCCCGTATCGACTCTTCTCTCATTCTCTTGTCTCATCTGTCTCCTTTGTTCTTCTTCTTTATTATGTGTTTTCTAATGTGTGACTTCGCGCGTCTATTGTCGTATAATGGATTGTAAGGGTCCAATTTGTCTGTCCTTTGTCCATCTTCCGGCTGTCTGTCATCTCTGTGACCTATCTTCTGTTTTGTACAGTCGACACTTTTCTTTTTCGGAGTAGCTCAAAGGAGTTTCTCCATCTGGAAGATATGTTCTCTCTAAAATCTCTCTCTCTCTTCTCTCGTCTCTCTCTCTCTCTCTCTCTCCCTCTCTCTTCATGTACTTATGATTAGTTACCCTAATGAAAAAAGTCATGTTATGAGTCATAACAGAGTGGATAAAATGTGTGTACGTGTGTGCGTGCAAGTACGTGCATGTGTGCGTGCAAAAGTGGTGTGTAACTGTTTGTGGTTGTGTGTGAACCCCCCCGCTAACCCCACCGTGTGTGTGTGTTTGTGTGTGCATTTGTTTTATGCCTTTTCCTGATTTCTTTATTCTGTTTTCCCCGTATTTGAGAGAAGAAAAAGAAAGTTTAGGAACGAGGTCGTTTTTCTCTCTCTGGTCTCTGTCTCTGTCTCTCTCTCTCTCTCTCTGTGTCCTCTCTCATCTCCCTAAATCTAATCCCAATCTCTTTTTCTACTTTCTCTTTCTCTCCCTCTCCCTCTCCCTCCTCTCTGATAATCTCATCTCCCTCTCCTCTCCTCAACCCTCTCCCTCTCCCTCTCCCACTCTGAACTCCCTCTCCCTCTCCCCGCTCTCTCTCTCTCTCCCCCTTTATTTCCACTCTCTCTCTCTCGGTCCCTGGTCTCTGTCTCTCAATTTCTCTTCGCTCTCTTGGAGCTCTCTCTCTCTTGGCTGTCTCTCTCTCTCTCTCTCTCTTTTTTTGTCTGTCTCTCTCTCTCTCTCTCCTGTCTGTCTCTCTCTCTCTCTAACTATCTCTCTCTCTCTCAATCTCTCAATCACTCTCTCTCTCTCTCCTCTCTCTCTCTCTCTCTCGTCTCTCACTCTACGTTGTGTTGTTTTGTGTTGTGTGTGTGTGTGTGTGTTGTGTGTTGTTGTTGTTTTTGTTGTTTTTGTTTGTGTGTGTGTGTGTGTGTATTATATGATGGGCGTGCTGTGCGTGCTATCTACGGTGTATATTATGCTGTTTTTGCAATATTGTATCATGATGTGGCTGTGTTTCCATATGAGAGATGGAGCATTGGGGTGGTGTTGAACGGTGATGGATTTGAATGTTGTTCATACATTTTTTTATATATATTCTTTAGTAAAAATTGTCAAGTGCTTAGAGCTTTGACGAATAAGCGCTATAGAAATGTACATATTAATAATAAATTAAAAAAATCGTTTTAAATGTATTGTTCTTTGCTTGCAATTTTTTTCTTTGTCTGAGGACTGATGGGGGAAAAAAGCCTTATTTTGTGCTTGTTTATATTATCAATAATATTCGAGATCATTGTGCGAGTTTGCTCTCCTACTCTATCTCCCTGATCCCTCTCCCTATCTCTCTCATAGCACCACCATTGGTCGCTCCATCGTTTCACGGTTCATTTTCCTACGTATTTTAAATTACTTTACTGCTACGTATAAAGGGTCCTTACTTCTGTACTGATGTCCAACGTGCACAGGCTACAAATGGGCATTGTACAGCGAAAGCCACAACCTCGCTTTTACCTTGCTTAGAAGAGAGAGAGCTTAGAGAGAGAGAGAGCAGTAGAGAGAGAGAGAGAGATAGAGTAGAGATAGTAGAGGGGAGGGGATGGGGGTGGTGAGGGGAGGAAGAGAGAGAGAGAGAGAGAAAGAAGAGACCGACACCCAGTGAGAGAGAATGTGTGTGTGTGTTTGTGTTTTTTTGATATGCCTGTATGTTGTGTATTTTTTTGTGTGTGAATGCGCACGCAGGTGTGTGTGATATGAGATGAGAGAGACGAGAGAGATAGAGGCAGGGGATGAGAGAGAGAGAGAGATGGAGATGTAGAGAGAGAAGTGCGTAGAATCGCGAGAGAGCGAGTAGAGGAGAGAGAGAGAGTCATGGGGCGGGTGTGTGTTTGTTATGACAACGATACTTGTAATAAAATGTATGTTTTATGGTCACCGCGTAAAAACGTCGACCATGCCGTCTTCAAAATGTACATTAGTAATAACAAGAAACCCCCCACACACACCCGAGCATGACACACACACACCTCTCCTTGCCCACTCCCCCTTATCATTCCTCCCTCGCTGGTCTCTCATTCATCACCCCTTATATAAATAATCCCTTGTTTATCATCCTCGTTTTCAAAATATCATACTACTGTGTGCGTGTGCCTCATAGCCGACGATGAGCTGTTACCGAGGCGTGTCTCCCGGCTACAGCTATCGGTAATGTAATATATAAAAAATCGGGACTTTACTGGTTTCGTACTGCTCCAGGGCCATTGCTGCCAAGTACTGTTCCCACCATTTTGTATTTACAAATGTCCCATATGTGTCTGATTTCAGACCAGAGGGGACGTAAAACCACATTTCGCTCGCTCATCCTCGTTTTCATTCTCCTTCTCGCTCTAGCTTTCCTCGTACAACAGTCCTCCCCCCCCCCCCCTTTTTGTCTTTCTAAGTTCTGTGCTTGGTCTTGGGTTGGGCAGGATGGGGGGGGTTGTGGGGTGCTTTCTATGGATCGGGGGTTGGTGCGGTGGGGGGGCGTTGGGGTGTTTCTTGGTGGGGATTCACTCCACACCATCTCCTTTGGCTCAACCTCGTGTTAATCTCCAAACATTAACGTTGGCATTTCCCCCCCCCCCCGCCCCCCCTCGGATAGAGGCATAGCTTGTTTCAAGCAACTTTGCACACATATATATTGATGTCTTGTTGCAGCTTTTAAGCAGTAATGATTTGAATAATGAATAGTTGAATGCTTAAAGCTACCTGTAAACAGGATACAAACATATAAATTTTAGATTGTGGGTTAGAAGAGTATTCAATAGGCACGTGGTTAAGAAACTCATCACACTGAAGGCGCTCGATAGCTCATTGGTAGAGTGTCTTCCAGGGGGGGTGTCATGTCCACAATGGTTCCCGGTCCGATTCTCGGCGAGTGGCGACTTGTAAAAACATTTTAGTTGCTCCATTAACGATAGTTCAATTGTACTTTACACTTGTATTGGTAAACTTTAGTCATCTTTATGCCCCCACCCCTTCACCTCCCATCTGTTGTTTGTTTTGTCCCACATGTTCCTGTTCGATGAGCCTTGAGGGCTTGCCTCTTGTTCACATACTTTTTTCTGTCTTTCTTTTTGGTACTTTCTTATCTTTACTTTTCACTTGTTCTTTCTTTCTGTCACATCTTTTTTGCTCTTGTAGCCTGGTGTCCCTGGTTTTAAAAGGAATCCCATTTCCTACATGTTGTTGGCATGTGACAAATGCTAAAGACATTATGACCTTTTTTTGGTGGTGAAATAAGTAGAGAGTGAACAAAAAGTGTCTACGTGGAGACTTGTTATAAACGCACAAGAGGGGTTTCAAAAATCGAAGTGAGAGAGAGCATGGGGGGGAGAGAGATGGTCGAGAGAGAGAGAGAGAGTGAGAGAGAGAGAGAGAGGTGAGAAGAGAGGGAGAGAAGGCATATAACAAACATACATACAGACAAACATACAGAGAACAGACAAACAGATAAAAGTACAGGACAAGATCGACATAAAGAAGATAGACAACGATAAACAATGATAGATAGACATAGAACATAGCAAGCATAGTACAACAAGAGAGACGAACAGAAAGAGAGACGAACAGACTACGGACAAACCAAAGAGATGAAAAACAGTGTACAGACAGATAGCTAGACAGGGGACAGACGCCATACGACGAAACATAGTACAGAGAGAAACATTATAGAGCAGATACAAGAGAGACGGAAATATAGACAGACCAACCAGACATACAAACAATTAGCTAGGACAGTAGAAAACAACGAAAGTATACACAAGAGAGACAGAAGAGAGACAAGATGAGAGACACAGAAAGAGATGACAAAACATACAACGAGATACTAACTAAAGACACAGACCAAACGTATACAGACAAGAGAGACATAAAGATAGACCGACACCGTATAGAGCACAGACTATCAGACCTACACAGATTCTAGACAGAGTAACAGACAAACAGTATCAAACAGACAAGAGAGACAAAGATGAGACTGACAGACATACGACACAAACGAATTAGCATAGACGATACGAAACCGACAAACAGTATATCAGACATATAGACAGAACGAGAGACGAAAGAGAGGACACGAAGAGACAGAAAGAGGACAGAAGACATAACAGACAACAACATAAGGATTACAGACGCTATAATACAGGCTGAAACAGATATGAGTACAGACGAGAGAGACTAGATAATGTCGACAGACTAGACAACCAGATAATAGAGAAACAATGAAACAGAATGAGTACCGAAAGAGAGACATGTGACACAGACAACAGATAGATAGAGGCACAGGCAAACAATAAGTCAGAGGACAATAGAACAGACAGACATACGACAAACAGATATTTAGACAGATAAAACAGTTCAACCAGATAAAAGTACAGACGAGAGACAGAAATGAGACAGAGCCCTGGTCTGATGCAAAGTACGCCGATGACTCAGAAATTAAAGAAGGCAGCACGATGAACTTGACAAACAGACTATAGAGGAGGGGGTGGGTGGGGGGGGGGTATTAACTGAGTTTCATCTGCACAGGCTATGCCTGTTAAGCTAACTTATGTCATTCAAGCGCATTTTCGATTTTAACCCCATGATGGGGGCTTGCTTTGGTTTTTTGAATGCCGAATGTAGTATCATTAGTGACGCGCCCTAACTATCACGCTCGGTATGACGTGCCTGTTTTAAAATATCATAAAATGTAATTCAAAATAAAACTATTCATTGGCAATGTTGGGAAAAAGCTCCCTCCTACTCCGCCCCTTCCATTCATTTCAGACGGTTTCAGGTTAGGGGTTAGAGTAGGAATATGGTTTTTTGGACAGGTTTAGGTAGGTTTAGGTCAGGTAAGTGTCAATCATCCATAAAACCAGATAGCAGCACATGTGTGTTCTGGGGGTTTTTTGTGTGGTTGATTAGACGGATTCAGTTAGGGTTAGGCTAAGCAATAGGGTTTGGATAGGCGGTTATGTGGATAGATGTAGGGTCAGCATAGTGTCGATCTCTATAAATACCATCACATTTTGGTTGTTGTGGTGGTTAGGAGCGGTTGTCGTGGTTAGGGTTAGGGTTAGGAACATGGGTTTGGGATAGGGTTAGGGATAGGTTTGGGTCAGTTTAGTGTGCAAATACACCACACACATACAACGGTCGTGATCTAAACTGCCCTAAACCTAACCGCCTTAATCAAACCTATCCCTTAAAACCTTATCCCAACCCTAATGAATGTTATAGCAAAACGGTGTTCAGGTTAGTGTTATGGTTAGGAATAGGGGTTGGGATAGGTTAGGTCTCATTTTGTGTCGATTTTGGTGTCATAAAGTACACATCACAGAGAAAACGTGATGACTAAACTGACCCTGACCTATCCGAAACATATCCCTAACCAAATCACTAAACACTATCCTACCGGTAAACCTGAAACCGTGTGTTTTTCTTAAATTGCCCTATTCTCCATCATTAAGGACCCCGAAAAAAAAGAGCCCCCCCCCCACCCAACGTCCACTAAATCGCACGACCGTAATTTACGATTTCGATCACGTGGTCTCTGAACCGCGAATCTCAGTTTGTTATTCGAGACCAACGTGATCGAATGCGTATTCGTACAGTCGTGTCGATTTTAGTGACGGTGGCTGACCCCGTGGTCTTTCAACCCTTTAACCCACCTGCATGCTTCCTTTCTCCCCCTGACTGTCTATATGTTCTGTCCGTCTGTCTGTCGCTTTCCGTCTCTCTGTCTACCCTGGTCTCTGTATCTGCTTGTGTCTCTGTCTGCTGTCTCTGTCTGGCTCTCTCTCTCTCTCATTTTCTCTTCTCCATCTCCTTCTCTCTCTCTCATCCTCTCTTCTCTCTCTCGCTCGAGTCTCTCTCTCTCTCCATAGCTCTCTCTGAGGGCTTGGATGTAAAAAAGCATGTTATTGCTTACTCTATTACCCTCTATAAATAAAGTCATCAAGCAATCAATCTCTCTCTCTCTTCTCTCTCCTCCTCTACCATCTCATTCCTCTCGTCTCTCTCTCTCTCTCCTCTCTCTCTCTCCTTCGTGCGTCCTCTCTCTCTCTCACTCTCTCATCTGTTATGTATCTTGTATTATTTGGAATCCTTTTTGCCTATTACTGTTTTCATTCTTGTCATCATCATATTATTAGGAATTATTAATTGGTGTTTACATATTTCTCGTTTTTTTTGCTGTCGTGTTTTAATGATGATGTTTAATAATAATTGCTGTTTTTGTCAATTTCATTTTTTTTTCTCAATTTTTACTTGTTTATTTATTCATTTCGATACCCCTTAAACATTTTCAAGTTCAGTTCAAGTTCTCGCTCTCTTCCTCTCTCTCTCTTCATCTCATCGTCATCTCTCTCTCTCTACCCATCTCTCTCTCTCTCCTCTTCTCTCTCTCTCTCGTCTCCTTATTGCCATATTTCTCCCTTTGTTTGGGCTGATAGCTTGCATCCCCCCCCCTCCTCCCCCTTTCTCTTCTGGCCTGACTGTCTGTCTCCTTCTCTAGTTCTGTCTGTCTGTCCTCTGCCCTGTATCTGCTATCTCTGTCTTTGTCACTCTCTCTCCACCCCCCTCCCCCCTCTCAATCTCCTCCCTTCCCCCTATCTTATTCTCTTTTTTACTATTATCTCTCTCTCTCGTCCCCCTCTTTCAATGAATTTGTTATGTTAGTTGTTATCAGCATATTATGCGCTTTTGATATTCCTTTCTTTGGGTGGTGGTGGGTTGGAGGACAGGGCTTACCTAAATTCATACACATTTTACTTCTCCTCTCTCTCTCTCTCGTCTTCTCTTCGCTCTCTCCTCTTTCTCCTCTCATCTCAATCGTCATCTCTCTCGTCTCTCTCTCGCTCTACCTATCAGCTACAGCACCTAACAACACACACACTACAACCACTTTACCACGACACCACCACACACACACACACACTCCATACTCACTCAACATCGCCATCACCCCACACTGCAAACACCACACTCACACGACACACACACACGCCTACTCACGTGACCACGCAACATCACACCACCAACATCACATTCACACAACAAACCATACGCACGCACACACGCATACAGCACACGCACTCACATTGTGTGAAGCAACACGCACAGCACACACACACTCACTACTATCACACGCACATGACGCACTGCACTCAACATACCGAAGCTCACCACACACAACCCACAACAAGTACACACACACACACCGCACACACACTGACGCGCTTGGGGTTGGGGTTGTGTTGGAGGACAGGGCATTACTAAATGTATCCTTTTACATTCTCTCTCTCTCTCCATCGCTCTCTCTCCTCTCTCTCTCTCTTCTCTCTCTCTCTCTCTCTCAGTCTCTGTCTCTCTCTCTCGCTCTCTCTCTTCTCACAACACACACCACACTATAGCACACAGTCACACATTACACACACACACACACACACACACATACTACGCACGCATCCACTCGACACACACACACTCAATCACCCCCACAGACTCACACACACGCAGCACAACACATCCATAGTACTTCACACACACATCACTCAAACTGCAATAGTTGTATTACTCCACAACGCACACTCCGTCACACTCACACTCTCACTCACACTCACACTCCACACTCACGCACTATCACATGCACACTCACACACACGACACATACACACACACACATCACACAGTTCACACCCACACACCACACACACATACACCACCCCCACCTTTGCCTACCTCTACTCTCTCCCATTTCGCCCCTGCGCAAAGAACTTCATTTCGGCTTCGCCCCTGGACTAAGCTATTTTATCGGTGGAAAACCAAAAGCTTTGCTTGCACTGAACTCTAAGCTGGAAAGTGAATCTGGCATTTGTTTCTTTTCAGTTATTTTGAGAGAGACAGAGTGTAGGGGGGGGATTAGAGGGGGGCGATAAGGGGGGATGAAGAGAGAGAGAGAGAATAAGCGAGAGAGAGAGAGATAGGAGAGAGAGATAGAGTATAGAGGAAGAGAAGAGAGAGGAAGAGAGAGAGAGATGATAGAGATGCTTACATTGAACATTTCGAAAGGCCTATGAAGAACTTAGTCTTTTGTTTTTCCCCCACTTATTTGAGAGAGTCTGGATGAGGAGATGGACATGAGAGAGAGTATAGAGGAGAGAGATGAGAGAGAGAGAGAGAGAGAGGAGAGAGAGAGAGCGAGAGAGTCGAAGGGTATGAGAGAGAGATGAGAGAGAGAGAGAGATAGAGAGAGGAGATTACAGAGATACAGCATAGAGAGATCACAGATACAAGATACCTTGGGAGACAGAGACACGGTCGAGAGAGAGAGAGAGAACGAGGTAAATACAGATAGAGACAGTGAGAGACAGCGACAGACCAGAGACAGTAGAGAGAACAATGAACAAATGACAAATGACCAAATGAAAGTGTTTTAATGTCATCAGCAGTTAACTGTCGTCGTGCGCCGCTGTACCTTCTTTAAGGTACGGTGTTCCGGCTACTCCGTTCACGTCTTACCTTCCTTCTTAACACTCATCACAACATTTGTGGCCTACATTGGCATTAGTATTGCTTTTTCAGACAAAAATCCAGTCATTGTTGTACTTGTGCTACCCTTCTATAAACGGACTTTTGGCCGACAGAGGGGTTCCTCCCTTTTTTTTTTTTTTGTGGGGTGGGGGGGGGGGGGTCCGGGTGTGTGTGTGTTTTTGTGTGTGTGTGTGGTGTGTGTGTGTGTGTGTGTGTGTCTGTGTGTGTGTGCGTGCGGTGCGTGCGTGCGTGCGTGTTCTTGGCGTGCGTTGCTCCGGAAACCCTGTAACCCAGATGCCCGCCCTCGATTTTGCATTTTGGAAGTTTTGATATTAAAGATGTTGTAAACCAATATTATACGCGTAATGCAGTATACGACTAAACGATGAAGTTATGGAGATACAACTCCATTTTTTATTTTAAAAACACATAACAGCAGACGCACAACACGAGAGAGAGAGAGATAGAGAGAGAGAGAAGAGGAGAGAGAAGGAGAGAAGAGAGAGAGAGAGAGATGTAGTGGAGAGAGAGAGATAGAGAGAAGAGACAGAGAGATGAAGAATAGAGAGAGAGAGAGAGAAGAGAGAGAGAGAGAAGCTAAGAGATAGTGGAAGAGATTAGAAGACGAGAGAAGATAGGAAAGAAGAGAGAGAGAGGATGTGTATACATCGATTATTTTTAATGTCAAATCACCCTCTCCAAGCTCCGCTGCTTTCCTCCTCCTCCTCCTCCATACCTCCTCCTCCTCCTCCACTCCTCAGTTCTCTTTCTCTCTCTCTCTCTCTCTCTCCATCTCTCTCTCTTCTCTCTCTCTCTCTCTCTCTCTCTCTCTCTCTATCGCTCATGTGCAGTGCTGTTGAAATGTCTATTACTGATGATAATTTTTGAATGATTTATTTTTCACCTCACTTACTTGTCTCCCCTCCCAATATTGTAGTGGGTGGCTCAAGTCCATGTACAATTAAGACTTTCGTTTCTGATTTCCGAGTCTCTCTCTCTCTCTCTCTCTCATCTTCTCTACTCTCTCGCGATTCTCATCTTCTCTCGTGCCTCTCCTCTCTCCTCTCTCTCTCTCTCTCTCTCGTGACGGTTTTTCTGTTTTCAATAGAATGCCTAATACTTATACTACCTTATCACTAGATCTCCTGTCCTCAGTTTTTCATTCATATTGTGTTACTTAGCCTCTCTCTCTCTCTCTCTCTCTCTCGACATCCGTCTCCTCTCTCTCTCTTCTCTCTCTATCTATCATCTCTCTTTCTATCTCGTCTCTCTCTCTTTCTCTTATCTCTCTCTCCCTAATCTCTCTCCCTCCCGCTCTCTCTCTCTCCCCCCCCCTCCTCTCTCTCTCTCATTCTCTCTCTCTCTGCATTCTCATTCTCTCTCTTTCTCTCTCTCTCTCTCTCTCTCTCTCTCTCCTCGCGCTCTCTCTCCCTCTCTCTCTCTCCCTCTCTCCTCCCCCCCTCTCTCTCTCTCTGTCTCTCTTTCTTCTCTCTCTCTCTCTCCTCTCTCTCATCTCTCTCTCCCTCTCTCCCCTCCTCTCTCTCGTCTCTCTCGCTCTCTCTCTCTCTACCTCTCTCTCTCTGCCTCTCTCTCTCAATCTCTCTCTCTCAAAATCTCTCTCTCTCTCTCTCTCTCATCTTACAATCGATCTCATCTATTTTTAAGGGTCCCGGAGTCTTAAACACTACTAACTCGGCACAAGGCATGTGCTGTGTTTGGCAGTTCTTTTGTACTTCAAGAAAAATAAAAATATAAAAACAAGAAAAAAACCAAAAAAAAACTACCCGAGCGGGGGTTTTAAGTTCCCTCACTTCATTGCCTGCCTCCCTTTTGACCGTTCTACTACTTCGACGGCGGGCGGTGCGCTCGGACGGACAACACTGATCGACAGAGCCAAAACACTCCAGAGTTGCCGCATTGCCCCGCATCTTCGCTCGTGAAACATAACATCAAAGTAATGACAACGGTTAAGTGCTAGGGTTTCTGAAAACGTCCATATTGTGCGTATTTACGCACTATAGACCTCTCAAATCGCCCCCCCTGAGAATTTCAAACCATGTGTGAGATTTACCCTTTTAAATATCAAGTAGATGGTGGGGAGATGGACCACGGCATTAAAATGGTGCACCTTAGGCCGTGATCACATTGAGTACTGCGTACGACGTCCCGTATGGATAACTCTAAAATAGTGGAAGAAATAAGGATAAAAGTTCATGCATAATAAGAGGGGAAATTCGGACAAGTGCGCAAACCTTTTACCCTTCGTTGTTTCACTTATTAACGGATTGCGCAAGGGTTTCCGCAAGAAACATCCGCTTATATGTGTGTACACGGCCTTATAAGTTGACCACAGTTTAGTTATTTAAGCATAATGGGTACGTTGCTTGTTATTTAAATAGATGAAAATGGGATGTTTCTTTACGTCCGCTTGGTCATAGACACATATTGGACATTTGGTAAATCCAAAGATGGTGGGGAACACTACTGGAGGCCATGCCCGCAGGCAGTAACCAAACCAGTAAAAGGTCCCCGATTTAAATTTTTTAAAAATACAGATATGTGTTAAGCGGTTGGTCCATTCTGCGGTTAACCTCATTCGGCTATGGGCACCGCCACTACGAGTTAGTTTAACTCAGTATCTCGGTATTTAAATACGGTGGCGGTACAAGAAACTAGCTGATAAGGTTTAACCGAGGCGTGGTCACCTGGTCGCATGCAGCTATCTGTATTAATTAAAAAAATCCGGGACTTTACTGGTTTCGTTACCTGCCTCCGGGCATTTCCTCCAGTATTGTTCCCACAATATTTTTATTTACAAATGTCCCATATGTGTCTGATATCAGACCAAGAGGACGTAAAACTCCATTTTTCGTCGTCGTGTATTTAAATCGCCTGCAAGACCTAGCTTGTTGAAAGCTCGTTTCTCATTGGCACACCGTTTTATAAGCATCCAATACATTCGTTTCATACACTTGATACTGCTTTGATCAACGCATGTGTCTTCCTTTTTTTGCCGCTGAGGAAGCTTTTTTGGCTCACGTCGTTTTTTAAAAACAAAGTGAGTCTATTAGTATCGTACATGTCGGTTCGGTTGTTGTGTGTGCTGTGTGTGTGTGTGTGTGGTGTGTGTGTGTTGCGTCCATGGCCCCGACCTTTAACCTTAACTCAAAACCTTAACGTTGTCATTTTCTCTAAACATATAAGGCGTTAGAGGGTTAAAGTTAGCAGGATACTTGATTTTGACGTGAGCCTTCAAGTCACGACGATCAAAGCAGTCAGATACATTTGATAAAGAACAAAATAAAGATAATCATTTGTTGCAGAGATTACTGTTGTGCAACCTTTAAACCTTGACTCAGTCACACTCTTCAAAATAAAGAAGACTCTCACTCTCCACTGAAACGTTAACGTTGTCATTTTCTCAAAAAAAAATAAGATGTTAGAGGGTTAAAGTTAGAAGGATACTTGATTTTGACGTGAGCCTTCAAGTCATGACGATCAAAGCAGTCAGATACATCGGTAAAGAACAAAAGAAAGAAAATCATTTGTTGCAGAGATTACTGTAACTGTTTGTGTGTTGTACCGAGTAGGAGATACATACTGGAAAGAAGACTCTCCATTAGATATACAAAAACGCTCTTTAAAAAAGAAACACAAGACTTCAGGTGTGTACAAATAGGTAAATTTTAACGTCGTCAACTTATATTTAATTTTCTGTAACAAATGGATGTACCGAGTGTGTGCGTTGACGGCCCGGTTGTTTAGCTTTATTTGCGCCTTTGAGTAACAGTTGTTCGTGTTCATTTGCACATCATCTCTGCGCATAACTTAGCCTACCGCACTTCCGGCAACAAGGCCTAGGCCTAGAGAATAAGAGATCCATGCCTTACCTCATAATCAAGACGACGTACTTAACATTTAGCCCACATTCATTTCAGTCTTGAAAAAAAATATACGGAAAATCCAGGGTTCGTCGATTTCACTGCCTTCGACGTACGAATCCTTTGTTAGGCCTAGACGATTGATCACCATGTGCAAAGACTGTACAGGGGAAGATAAACATGGATGAGCTTGCTGGCTGTGACCTTGACCTTTGCTTTGTGGCAGAGGGGGGGGGGGGGAATTAACGAAACGAAAATAAAATATTAGGACTAATATTAAAATATCTTACAGAAATGTAGATGATGTGGAACAAGTTTTCATCGCATGAACAATCAGTTTAAAACAGTAACAGATCAGGAGTATGGCCTTACGAATCACGCAACTTCAATTATTAATTTTCTAAGAGTAAGAGGCTTAGACCCACAGGCAAAGACTGTAGGCCTACTACAGGTGTCCGTAGACCCCCCTTACCCCGGCGGGGGGGGGGGGTGGGGGGGGGGGGATAATTGGTCACTATGTTTTTTCTGAAAGCTTGGTCAATATGCTTTTCAATTTTACTTGTTTGCCAAAAATAAAAATAGGGCTCCACTATGTTACATGCGCATACATATAATTAAATTTTAAAGAAAGGGGTAGGGGTAATTTAATGCATATAAATAATTTTAATTTACACAGTAAAATAAAAATTAATTCTGTTTTCAGATGCACAAGTGTCTACATAACAGTATTCTCTCTATACAGGCATGGGAATTGTCATGGGAATTCCCATGCCTGCTATAGTAATAAAAATCAGACGTGAGCCTTGAAGGCTTTGCCTCTTGTTTTCTAAATTTTTTGCATAATTCTTTATCTTGACATTTATGAAAGTTATTGTTGTGTGTCATTCGGAACAATACAAACCTAGCTGATATATTGATAGAGACATAAGGTAATAAATCGCGTGTATGTGTGCATGTATGCTTGCATGCGTGTGTGTGTATGTGTGCGTACGCGAGCGTGTGTGTGTGTCTGTTGTGTGTGTGGTGTGTGTGTGTGTGTGCGTGTGTCTGTGTGTACGCGTGCACGTGTGTGCGTACATGTGCATGAGTAGAAGTGCGCATTGATGTGCATTAGTACAAATATGCGCGTGCGTGTCTGCATGTGTATGCGTGCGTGCGAGAAGCTAGGTGCAGGTTATCCCACGTTTTCGTTTTGACCCTTTAAAATTTAAAACTGGGTTGTGAAAATACCCTTTAAAGACACACTGACCACCAAGATTAAGTCCCTTGGATTTTTTTCTGGGGTAGCTGTGACCCACATACAAATTCCCCCAACTTCAAAATGAGGCTGCTCTTTAAAATGATGTTTCCTTTTTGAATTTGGGAGAATTTTGTATGGGAGTCAAACCTGGTCAAAAACAAGATTTCTTACCAGCCTTATAAGAGGGAAAAAACACGAAACCCGTGATTTTGACACGTGATCTGTTGGGTCTTTAACATTGTTAATTAATAGGTGGTGAAAGTACTACGCCTTAGGAGAGTATAAAATCAGAAACCCTAAGAAAATGAAGGATAGAAAAGAGAAAAAAACCGCGCATCGAAGTCATCAATTTAATCTTGCTCCGGGTCCTGCAATCATGAACGAGTCTTAAAGGGGCACCCTGACGGATGAGTTTTTTGTAAGAAACACGTCGAGATCACCAGGAAAACACCCTTTACAGAGATCGCAACACTCACTTTGCTCTGGTTTCCTAGAAATCAAACCGTCAAATCGGCGATTCCTCCCTTGGCGGAGGTGCTGGAAGACAAATTCTTTCAGTGAAAGAGAAGACATGTGTTCTTCTCGTTTCTTTTCTAATGGCCGCCTGAGTCGCTTAGACCAAATCACAAAATTTCCACAATACAAGCCTTTTTATTTACAGTTTACCGAAAAAAGGAGTTTCGCTCACAGCAAAGGAAATATAACTCCAATTTTCTTTTTTTACTGTACTACAAAGAAAAGAAGCTCCAACCACTCTGAGTGTCCTCCACCCACCACCCCGTCCAAAATGGCTCCTCTCTCTCTCTCCGGCAACTCCACCAAGGAGGAATCGCCGTTTTGACGGGGGTTTGATTTCTAGGAAACCAGAGCAAAGTGAGTGTTCCGATCCTTGAAAAGGCTGTTTTTCTGGTGATCTCGACGTGTTTCTTGCCAAAAAAAAACTCATCCGTCAGGGTGTCTCTTTAACCAGTTAACACCAGTAGTAAAATGTAATGTAGAAGAAAACGGCGTGAGCGATCGTTTTGGCTGTTAACTGTTTAAGACTAGACGCGTTCATGATTACGGACGGTTCCAATATGGCAATTAAAGACACACTGACGCACCACGATTAAGTCCCTTGGTTTTTTTCTGGGGGGTAGCTGTGACCCACATACAAATGTCCCCATCTTCAAATTGAGGCTGCTCTTTAAAAAGATGTTTCGTTTTCAATTTGGGGACATTTGTATGCGAGTCAAACCTGGTCAAAGCAAAATTTTTTACCATCTTTAAGAGAGGAAAACCCGTGAAACCCGTGATTATTTTGACACGTGACCTGGTGGGTCTTTAAGAAGAAATTAAAACCTATACTAGGGGTGTGTTTAAAGACTGGCTGAACAAGAAAAACCCAACGTTGAAATTAGGAGAGATAATTGCATTTTCGTTTCTTTTGTGTGTGTGTGTGTGTGTGTGTGTTGTGTGTGTGTTGTGTGTGTGTGTGTGTGTGTGTGTGTGGTGGTGTGTGTGTTTTCTTTGTGTGTGTGTGTGTGTGTGTGTGTGTGTGTTGTGTGTGTGTTCTGTGTGTGTGTGTGTGTGTGTGTGTGTGTTGTGTGTGTGTGTGTGTGTGTGTTGTGGTGTGTGTGTGTGTGTCTTTGCTTGGTGTGTGTGTGTGTGTGTGTGTGTGTGTGTGTGTGTGTGTGTGTGTGGGTGGTGTTTCTTGTTTGATGTGTGTGTGTGTGTGTGTGTGTGTGTGTGTGTGTGTGTGTGTGTGTGTGTGTGTGTGTGTGTGTGTGTGTTTGTGTGTGTGTGTGGGTGTGTGTGTGGTGTGTGTGTGGTGTGTGTGTGTAGTGTGTGTGTGTGTGCGTCTGTGTGTGTGTCTGTGTGTGTGGGGTTTTTATTATTTTAATTATGCATGCGCATGCTGGTGTAATTTCTAAAAAGGTTTGTTGCTTAAGTGTAACAGCAGCTATTCCGACAGGCTGGGCTAAAATTTGCAAAAGAAAATAATTGTAAACGGAGAAGCCTTGCCCCAGGGTGCTTCGCCACTCCTCGCGGCCAAAGGGATTCGAGGATATAATTATGGCGTTCAGGAAGTTCCCCAAAGGCCAACCTATCCCTTTGCTTGCAGCACTACCCCTAGACCCACCTCTAACCCTAACCCCCCCACCCGTCCCCTGGTTTGGGAGTCATATTCTTGACACAAAAGACTTAGCTGTACTATAACCATGATATTCCAATACTGTAAGCAAAAACTTCTGGCTGTCATAGTCGGAAGCGACGGACAAGCATACTTTTTTTTTTACGCAGCTTCTAATGTTTCAACATACCACGCCGGCCGCACCACTATCCAGTTAGCCAGCCCCCCATAGCAAGCCATTCATTTTGTAGCCCCAGCGGTGTCACATAATGGACAAAGCTAAGTTGCAAATCTGGCTTTATTTTCTGAGAGGGAACACCATTCCTTCATTCCTTCGTTTCGTATGCAGGCTTTCTTTCTCTGTCTGTCTCTCTTGCTCTGCCTGTCTCTCTGTCTCTGTCTGTCTCTCTCTGTCTCTGTGTGTCTCTCTCACTCACTGTCTCTCTCACTCTCTCTTTCTGTGGTTCTCTGTGTCTCTCTGTCTCTGTCCTCTCTCTCTCTGATCTCTCTCTCATCTCTCTCTCTCTCTCTCTCTTCTCTCTCTCTGTCTCTCTCTCTCGCTCTCTCCCTTTGTTTGTGTGTCTCTCTCTCTCTCTCACCTCTTTCCCCATCTCTCTTCTTCTCTTCTCTCTCTCTCTCTCGCTATCTCCTCTCTCAGTCTGTCTTTTTTGTCACGGTCTGTCTGCATCTATCTCTGTCGAGTATGTATGTCTGGTCTTGTCTCTCTTCTCTTCTTTCTCTCTCTCTTTCTATGTCTCTCTCCACCCCTCTCTCTCTCTCGCTCTCTCCCACCCCCCTCTCTGTCTGTCCCTCTATGTATTTCTCTCTCATCTCTCTCTCTCTCTCCCTCTCTGTTTCCCTCTCTCTGTCTCTCTCTCGTCTCTCTCATCTCTCTCTCTCACTCTGTCTCTCTCTCTCCCGCTCTCTCTCCCTCTCATCCCTCTCTCCTACTCGCCTCTCTACTCCCTCTCTCTCTCTCTCTCCCTCTCTCTCTATCTGTCTCTCTCTGCTCTCTCTTCTCTGAGCGGTGTGTTTGGCCTATAGTGTTTTGTATATGTCTGGTGTACGTGTGGGTGACAAACTGTACGCGATGCTTATATAAACGTGCATCATTATGCATTCATAACACGGTTACTTAACATCCATAAGTATACATACTAGCGCAACGCCGGTTACCAGTAACGCCTAGTACCGGTAACACCTTGTACCGGTAACGCCAAGTACTGGTAACACTGAGTACCGGTTTCGCTGGGTCCCGAAAATATTATATATTTGTACTTTTGTGGCTGAAAACCCAATTTGTAGACCCCTACCACTTTTAAGGCCTACTGTTCGCCCGGACCGTGACCTTGACCTTGTTTGGTATGCCACCATCAGAACGGGCATTAAGCAAAGTACCTACATGCCAAGTTTATAGCCCCTTAAAGATTTTCGGTTTTCAAGGTCATACGCCAAGGTGAAGGTCAATCGACTGGTGATAAATTTATGATCGGATGCCTTCTCTCCAGGTGACACGCCACCACCCAAAACTGGAACAAAAAAAACGATTTCGGGTTGTACAAGCCCAGTTCAGGAGATATGCTGATTTGGAACAGTAAAACCCAATCTGTAGAACCCCTACCACTTTCACGGCCCTTACCCGATCTCCATGACCTTGACCCTTGTCCTGCATTTTGTAGGTTACAACGCCATCATCAGAACTCGGCCATAAGCGGATAAAGTACATCCATGCCAAGTTTCAAGATTCTAGGACCTGTGGTGTGGAAGTTATGACCCCTTAACGATTTTCGGTCCCCCCCCGCCCCACGACCCCTTGGCGCGGAGGTTTCCGAAAAGTAAGGACGGCCATGACCTTCGGCGGAGGGTGCCAAGGATGCTTGATGCCAAATTTGGTGTCGATCGGTTGAGAACTGTGGCCGTGCATAAGGGACACAGACAAGACAGACAGACAGACAGATTTCGAAAATATATATATAAGATGACCATCACTGCCACCCAAAACCAGTCCGAGGGAGCCCACCTACCTGCACGGCCGTCGTGCGTTAAGCTGCTGGCTGCAAGTTGTCCTTTGCTCTATTCCACAGTTTGTGTTGCTCTTTTACTCCTTGTAAAAATGGCAACCCCGAAATGTGGTGCATAGTGCATGGTGTGTAGCAGACACACACACAACCAAACACAAACACACACACAACACACACACTCAACACCCACACACACACACACACACACACACACACACACACACACACATAAGCGTGCACGCTTATTGAACAGTAGAACAGTGGAAGAATATCTGAAGATGGTATAGTCAGAAGTTATTCTTGACTGCCGTATAACGTATCACGTACTGAACTTGATGACATCACTGATTATGTCATCAGATGAAGGAGGAATAACTCTAATATGCCTGGCGTTTGCTCTAACACAGTCAAGAGATTCATATACCCCCCAGACCATTTTAGCCAGATTGGCTCTATCAGTTTGTCTTTTTTCGTGGCATGATTTGCCCAATTATTTTTTTTCTTTAATTTTTCTCTGGCAGTCCAGGGGTTAATGGTATGTTTATGAGCGCTGACTAATGGTTTCAGTGTGGTCTCCCAGAGAATAGATGAATAATCTTTGGCAGACTGAACGAATTAATAATAATAAAAAAAACCGCTTGAAATCAAGTACTTATAATTGAAACTTTCCATAATTTGGTAGCACATGAGACAGAGAGATGAACAGAAAAAAGATATTGTGTGTGTGTGTGTGTGTGTGTGGGTGTGTGTGTGTGTGTGTGTCTTCCTACACCTCTCAATTTTTTGTTCTGTTCTCCTGAATTGCGTTCATAAATGCATGACTTGCTCTTTAGTTTCAAGTTAACTGCATCATTCACAGATGGGGAAAAAAAAAGAAAGTAAAAAAAAAAGAAAAGGATTGTAAAGGGGAAGTATTGTTTTTTTGCTCCTTTTGCTATCTTGGCTGTTTGCTGTTTTCTTGTTTCTCTGTGTTGATAAAGGCGCATTCGCAAAAATATCCAGTGGTTTTGTTGTGTCTCTTGTAAATAACGTAACGTCACTTTACACCTGTTGTGTGCTTGTTTGTTTGTTGTATAAACACAACACGTTATGCACAAAAGTCTTATCATTGTGATGTTATGTCATAATTGCAATCAATTGCTTGATTCGGTTTTGTTTATCAGTTTTATAAACGAATGTGTTGTTCATTTCCTGTACCTCTATATTGCGCGTGAAATTAGCAATGGTCGTTTTGCATGCCCCAACGGGTTAATCGGGTTAATAAAATAAATAATTATTTTTTAGTTCTAGTCTGGAAGAGGGAGTGAGGGATAGATAGAGAGAGTTGAGAGAGGATGGATTTTATTCATAGAGGGTAATAGAATACGCAAATAATAATATAATAATTGTTTTACATCCAGCGAAATAAAAAACATGCAAAACAGTCATACATAGTAACATAATAAAATCGAACCTAAATCTGTATGTTATCTCTCTCTCTCTCCTCTCTTTCTCTCCTCTCTTCTCTCCCCTCTCTCTCTCCCCCCCTATCTCTATCCTCTCTCTCTTTCCTCTCTCTCTCTGTATCTCTCTCTCCAGCATCTCTCCTCTCTCTCTCTCCTTACTCTCTCACATGACACACACATGCACACATCACTTGCATGCGCGCGCACGACCGCTGCCACGAACACAGTTCACAACACATCCACTATGTAGTCTATACAGCACATCTGTATTATAACGCGCGAGCAGCAATGCGAGGCCAAGTTATTAGTCGTAAGGGTAAAGAAGCCGTGAAAGATCTTTCCTTTGACCTTCTTGGAGCCAGTCTCAACACAAATTCTTCGACAGTGAAACTTTCGGTTTTTACATTTCCAAGAAGAAGGCAGAGCATTTCACCGTCCAAGAAAGTGGATCACAATATGTGTAAGGTCCGTTCATTTTGGGGGGGGGGAGGTGTGTTGTGGGGGGTGGGGGTTCGCTTTGACCTCACCAACGTTCGTTAGTAGAAGAGTAGAGAGAGAGAGTGAGGGCGAGAGAGAGAGAGTACTTCTTCTTCTTCATCTTCTAAGTTCTTGTTCTTCGGCCGTTCAGCCATGATTCTGTCAATTATGAACGTAGATGCAACATGCTGCTGTTATGAGCCTAAGTAAGAATAATATTAGGCCCAGCATGTCCGACTTCGGATGGAGGAAATCTTTTTTGTAAGTATTTCTTGAAAAAAGGCAGGAAAATTTCTGTCAATTACGAACGTAGATACATCATACTGCTGTTATGCGCCTAAGAAATAGGCCCAGCATGTCTGACTTCGGCTGGAGGAAATCTTTTTTTTTAAGTGTTTCTTGAAAAAAGGGAAAGGGCAGGAGTATGGACCGGAAAGGCAGAACGATAGTATATGACAGTTAAGCAAAGGGAAAAGGCAGAATCAAAAAAGAGTAGCAGATTAGAGGTAGTTAATAATAATCACATAACTAAACTTCCATTAGGTGGGGTAAGCTATTTGTTACGGAAGACCCTCCCACCAGTATCCCTAGGGGTGGGGGGGGCGCTAGGGAGGGGGTTTGGGGGAAGAGACGATTGCTGCGTTCTACTCCCACCAAGCATATAATCTTCTCGTTTAATTTGGGGGAATACCTGATACAAACGACCCCCCCCCCCCATATCGTCAGTAGCCCTAATGAAGGGGGGGGGGGGGGGGTGGAACGATGCTGCTTTCTACTTACTCCCACCCCCGCCCCCCGCCTAACCCCTCAAACACAATAAAACACCCACAACGCGCCAGAGTCCCGTTTCTCTCTCTCTCCTCCACCCTCGCTGCTCTCTCTCCTCTCTTCGTCATCCTCGGCTCCTCCTCTGTCTCTCTCATCTCTCGTCTCTCTCTCTGCTCTCTCTCTCTCTCCACTGTCTGTATAAAAATAGCTGCAGGGGGCTGGCGCAGCTCGGGGTGGGATGCAATCAAAGAGCCAAAGGGACATTGAAAAGAAAAGACTAACATCTGGTCCCTTTTCTCTATATGAGTAGTGAGGACAGAAAACCTGATTATGTCCTTTTAAACATCTTTATGACACCACGTCGATAGGCCAATTGAATTCGCCGTTCAAATTCCATAATCCGATTCTTTGCTCGAAAAGCGACTGTGAACTACCCCTCTAACGATAACTCTATCAGCCAGGCTTGCATTAACTCTTAAGTAGTCCATCTTCCCCTTTTACTTTTTAGAGTCTTTGGTTATGTGTCAAGAGTTGGTTGAAATTAGCGTCCTGCAAAAAAAAAATCGATTTATAGCGCGTGTTTATGAAAGGATGGTGTTGAAATTTTGCACGACGACAGTCACTATCCCTGGTCACGCACGTTCCAAATATCGAGTCAATATCGGGTCTGGTTACGCCACGGTTTGTGAAAACGTGAAGCGGCCTATCGGCGCCCGTATCTCCGGAATTGCTAAATCGATTCGCTTCCGGTTTGGCAAACAGATAGTCCCCGGCCCCAGGTCATCTTTGTGCCAAATTCGAAGGCAATCGGGGCCTAGGGGGGAAACAGAAACGCCGGAGATACGGGCCCTGAGAGGCCGGCGGGGATTGCGCGTTTTTGCGCATTTGCGAAACCGCGCAAATGATACGGCCGCCTCGGTTGCCGTTGCCATCGACCATTGAGGGCTCACAGCAAATTTGAAGCGATTCGGTCGAAAAACGGCAGAGTTATAAGAGCCCGTTTCGTGTTTCACACACACACACACACATGTCACCCACACACACTACACGAGGACGGACCACACATAAAAACACACACACACACGGTCGGACAGTTGGCTTTTTACTATATGATACTATATATAGGTGTATGTTAAGGCCTACACTGACACGATCCTATCTGAATGCGATGCGATTTTGATATTATGTGAGGCATGATCAACGTGAAAATTCTACCGTCTAAATAAACCTGATGAAATCCCAACGCCAGTTATCCTCACTATGTTTGTAGTCTCTCGTACAGGAATCTAGTAAAATATCATATTTTTTTGTATCGGACATTTCATTTGATTCGTGTAATTGCGGTCTACATGAGCATAGTGAGCGAAAACGGCAGGATTATTTTTTAGACGGAAGTATTTCACGTGAATCCATGACTTGACAGCAAGCGTCACAATCGCATCGCATTAGCTGTTTGTTAATATACACAAGGAACATAAAGTAGCAAGTATATGTTTGACATAAATGCCTAAACGTAACTCGCATCAGAGTGAGTGGTGATTTGATTGATTGAGTGAGTGAGTGTGTGTGTGTGTGTGTGTGTGTGTTTGTGTGTTTGTGTGTGTGTTTGGTGTGTGTTTGTGTGTGTGTGCGCGCGCGCGCGCGTGCGCGTGCGCCCGCGCGTGCGCGTGCGTGCGTGCGTGCGTGCGTGCGTGTGGTTTGTGTGTGTGTGTGTGCGCGCATATGCGCGCGTGTGTGTGTGTGTGTGTGTACTGTGTGTGGTGTGTGGTGTGTGTGTGTGTGTGTGTGTGCGCGTGTGCTGCGTGCGTGTGTGTGTGTGTGTGGAGGGTTGCGTGTCGTGTGTTGTTTGTGTGTGTGTGTGCGTGCGTGTGCGTGTGCGTGTCTGTGCGTGTGCGTGTATGTGCGCGCGTGTGTGTGGTGGTGTGTGTGTGTGTTTGTGTGCGTGTGCGTGTTCGTCCGTTTGCTTGTGCGGGCGTTGTGTTTGTTGTGTTTGTTGTGTGTGTGTGTGTGTGTGTGTGCGGCGCGTGTGTTTGTGTGTGTATGTGTGGTGTGTGTATTTTATTGGGCAAAGAAACTAAAGATTTAGGATGGATTGGTAAAATAATTAAACAAGAAAGCCTTGAAATGCATGTATGTGCTAGACGGCGCTTACAAGACACTTATTTTGCGTTTTTGAGAGAGAGAAGAGAGAGTCGAGATGAGAGAGAGTGATGAGAGAGAGATGAGATGAGAGCTATATAGAGAGAGAGAGAGAGAGAAAAGAGAGAGAGAGAAGAGAGAGAGAGGAGAGAGAACTATGAGAGGGATAGGGGGGGCGGGAGAGGAGAGAGAGAGAGAGAGAGAGAGAGAGAGAGAGAGAAGAGAGAGAGAGAGAGACTCAAGATAGAGAGGAAGAAGAGAGAGAGAGAGAGAG
>JAGGCT020004059.1:722816-737816 GCA_017654935.2 Phymorhynchus buccinoides
AAAGAGATCTCTCTTCGTACTCCCACAAAGGTGAAGATGAAAAATTGACTGTGAACAAGAGTACTCTTTTGGAAAAATCAACGTAAGAATGGTGGGTGAATAAAAACAAGTACCTCTGAAAGGGGAAACTCCAACGTTTTGCGCCTTAGTACTTAGTGCATGAGTGAAGACAGAAAACACGGTAACCTCTGAAAGGGGAAAACTCCAACGTTTTTTCGCCTTAGGGTACTTAGTCCATGAAGTGAAGACAGCAAACAAGTACCTGTGAAAGCGGAAAACTCCAACGTGTTCGCCTTAGGTACTTAGTCATGAAGTGAAGACAGAAAACAAGGTACCTCTGAAGGGGAAACTCCAACGTTTTGCGCCTTAGGTACTTAGTCCTTGAAGTGAAGACGAAAAACAAGGTACCTGTGAAAGGGGGGGGAAAAAAAAAAAACTCCAACTTTCCAAACGTTTTGCGCCTTAGGTACTTAGTCTGAAGTGAAAGACGAAACAAGGTACCTCTGAAAGGGGAAAACTCCAACGTTTGCGCCTTAGGTACTTCGTCATGCATTGAAGACAGCAAACAAGGTACTGTGAAAAGGCGAAAATCAACGTTTTTTGCGCACCTGAGGTCTTACGATTGCAAGTGAAGACGTAGTGCAAGTCATGCACTCCGTAACTTTACGGGTTATAAGGCGATATTTTCACTCCAATTTCCGAACCTATGACGCGCTAATAAACGACGGGCGCCCTATTAGTGAACAGAGATCGTGAGAAGAGAGGCAACGATTGCAGTACTCGGTACAGTCTACTTTGTGTCACAACATTGAAAGTGGTAACAAAGTCGCCGATACGACGAATACTCACGTAAAAATGCTTCAAAATCCCTATTATCGTCCGAGATACCGTCAACAGATGCCAAAACCATTCATTGGATGTAAAAAATAAAATTCATTGTTGTAGAGCTTAAAATGGCATAATTCTATGAGTTTTTGCGAAGAATTGTCCAAACATATCAACAGGAAGTGGCACAAACAGAAGTTCGATGATTTGAAAAGGGGAGCCAACTCTCGTTTATGACAGCAATAATGGCGGTCGGCAAGCCTTTACCGGATGTGTACAGGCTTCGAAGTTTGACTTTCTTTCGCCTTATAAACGAAGGCGCCTTTTTCTTTAATTTGTTTCAGATTTTTTCTTTAAAATTGCCCTATTCGTCGTATACACAGCAGCGCCTAATGATCCCGAAAATATACAGCAGGCACGAAATGTTGGAGTTTTCCCCTTCACACAGGGGTCGCACTAGTGTTTTTGAAAACGCGTTTTGCTTACGCGACGTCGGCAAAAAAATGCGTAAGGGAAGCAAAAGATCGCGTCAAAGAACAAAATGATAAATCAAAGCTAAAAACAATGAAAACAAGACCAGCAACAAAAACATGCATTTTTATTCACTAACCAGTCATTTTCAAAGACAGAAGTCTGGCAATTGTGCAACAACGCGCTCATTTCGCGCCAAACGCTTCATTTACGTCACAGTTAATTGACTGGAATCTGGATATCCAGTGGCCAAGCACCATGAAAGGAAGCAAAGGCTGGAAGGGGGTGGGGGTGGGGAGATGGGGTGGGGGGTGGAGTCAGACAATGCGCTTACAGTGATTTTCCCGCCACACTGCACTGCGCCTACGTTACAGTAGTACTGGACGGAATCTGGATAACTAATGAAAGAGAAAGGATGAGATACTTACCTCCTCTGAAAGCAAGTGGCACTTTTCTATAGTCTGTTCCAATGTTTGGTGTAGCAGAACCACTATACGTGTAGGGACCGTAGGACTTCTAAAGTCTGATTCACCATCTAGACTCAGATGCGATTTTGAGCGGACGTCATTTTGCGTACGGGTTACGCGTAAACGCCGTAAAAATGCGTTAGCGATTTTTAAAACGCGTCAAATACGCAAGAAACATGCGTTAGCGCGACTCCTGTTCACAGGTGCCTTGTTTTCTTCACCCACCATATTTACGTTGATTTCCAACACACGGGTTTAACACCATCCATACAAAGTAAGCAACAGGTTTCATAGCCTGTCTAACTCTACAGCCTACCTACAGCATTTCGGTAACGTATGATAGTTCCGTAACTTGGGACAAGAGACTAAACAAAACCACTTCCACACCAATGCCTTCTGAAGATAACAATAAGTACACATTAAAAACATTTCGACGATAATAGTAAGTTAACACACATTAAAAATCTGTCATCAATAATAAGTTAAACATGTAATAATATCACATCTCATTCAATCACAGCTCACATCTACTGACCCGCAGTTGTTTTTTTTCCATTCTTTTTCCTTATGGGAAAAACGTCTTTCATTGTCAAATCTATTATGCCACCAATGACTAAAAAGAAAAATGGCAGTGATTGGCTATATCCAAGTATCGTCAAATCTATTATGCCACCAATGACTAAAAAGAAAAATGGCAGTGATTGGCTATATCCAAGTATATTTAAAGGTACGTTTTGTATCAGCAAAACAGCACAGCTTAGATACAGTGAGGCTTTTGTTTCTGTTCAATGACTGTTCAAAACCTTCGAGATAGATACAATCTGGATGAACAAGCATTTGAAGTAGACAGACAAAACTGGAGGAAATCAGAGAGAGAGAGAGAGAGAGAGAGGGAGGGAGGGGGAGAGAGAGATCACAAATTAAACTGCAAATGTACGGACAATAGTTCTGAGCAAATTTAAGACATTTTTTGTGCTAAATATTTTCCACCCATTTTTGTTTGTGGCACAAGTCACAAACCTATAACTCACTTTGTCGGTCGGTCGGTCGGTCTGTCTGTCGGTCCAGAATTGTCGCACTTCAAAGTGAGGCTGCTCTTTAAAATGATGTTTCGTTTTCAATTGTCGCACGCCACAAACGATTGCGAATCCGCGCTTGTTTTTTTACAATTCAAAATATCAAGCTTCATAAAATCTACTATGAAAACCAACAGGTCTGAATCTCGAACAAGACTTCTACAAGCATACTATAAATACTCAAGTAAACAGCACTTGAACCATTCAGCAAAAGAGGAAAAAAAAAAGGGCCAATGTCCCTTTGTTTTTTTCTTTTATAACCATGAACAACTACACAAAAGCACCAAGAACACGAAAGTATATATCATATGCTCTAGTTACACGATGTCCACATGTCATTATACAAATTGTAGGGTCAAGTATTCACAGTGGCTTAACTGCCATCAATCCATATGCTTGTTTTCTAAAATATCTCGCCAGATTCCTTCTCTCTTTGAATACAGATAGCTATTTTTTTTAATACTTTCTCTACAGAGCTTGAAATTAGCCTTGAACACTTAAAAAAAAAATGTATGCAAATATTAGCTTACGTTATTGCTAAAACAATGTTCTTTGGGAGCCCCAGAGAATAGACATGAAATGTGTTCTAACATATCAGTTGTAAAGTGCCAGACTTGAAACTGTGCAACCTGACATGAAGGGTCAAATTCAGATTTGGCCATATACTGATACTGATTGATCATAAGCTTAGAAGACCATGGTCATGATCTATCTGTATAGATGTGACCTAGCACCACGAAAGGGACATTAAGTTGCTGGGCTAGTTTCTCACAACAGGCTTGCAAAGTTAATTTAAAAAATGTTTTGGTCAATTTTGAGTTATGGGTATTTTCGTGTTCTCCAACATCTTATTTTTCATATTTATAAAGGACAATCTTTAATATGGTCTCTAAATGGTCTTATAAGTGTTTTAAAACGAGTAGATCAATGCATTTTCTTCAGCTAGGCTAGACTTTAGACTGTGTTTTTCTCAAAATGGCCGATACTCACCCTACTAACTTTAAATGCTCACAATTTTGGAACGGAAAAAGATACAAGAATGGTTCTTGTATCATTAGAAAAAGAATTGTCTGAAGTTTTCAAATGTATAATTTTCTCAGAATGGTCAGTTTGACACTTAATGTCCCTTTCGTGGTGCTGGGTCACAAATATCAAACTGCTATAAAGCATGCATACAGCATCTTTCATGTTTGTAATCCCTTTCTCTTGCCATTTTTACTTTCTAAATAACATACAGAGCTTAATCTAGGATTTCTGAAAAAGGGGGGCAGTCCCCCCCTCATATCAAAAAAAGGGGGGCACTCCCCCCTATCCAACCCCACATCACATACATAAGAACCAGTACCTCCCCCACCCTCGTACACAGACTTTAACACTTCGGCCACTTTTTCAACCAGTCACTTTGGAACCAATGTTCCTTTGCACTGCCACTGTTGTCATTCTTTTCCGACGTTTTAGATGTAGAAGCCTTTTCTTCGAGGTCTTCACACTCGCTTGGAACAGGATTTTTGTTTTTCACTTTGCCTCCGCGAAAATCAAAATCAAACAGGGTCCCTGCGCGCTTCATTTTGAAGAACATTCAAGATGGCGGCCGAAACTCTCGCAACTTCCTGTCGGTAGAACGAGAAGAACGTGATTGGTTGATTAACACTAACATTTTGTCAAGAACTAATGAAATGTCGAGAAATCCTTCACTCCTGCTCGATACTAGTTTGTCCAGACGACGGGTTTAGCAGACAACGAAGGTCTTCCCGCATCGATCGGTAAAAACTGCGGGCCGTTCTGCAAATGTGCGGGACTCGCCCTGCTCTCCGCGCCGATTATCGCGGGAAGGAACAAAATTTTGGGGGATTTTACCAATCCCGCGCTCTAGATGAAGCTCTGAACATATATTCACCCACGTTCGGTACAAGTAAAAAAACACACCTTCAAAATTCTTTTGATATCTCCAGACACATAATCATGACCCCCCCAAAAAAAAATCCACAATACCTTTAACCTTTTTCCCACCAACATGACTGAAGAAATGAGCAGCTGCAGTTCTTTGGACAAAAAACGTTCCAAGCTTGCTAATCTAGCCACATAACAAAGGTAAAAACTGCTGGAACAAAGCTGTACTAAGGACAAAGAACCCAACCTTCGATCTCGACGCTGGGAGTCTGGTAGGGAACAACACCGACTTAACGGACCACAGGCCCCCCACACTGATCTGCGCATGTACACGGTCCCTTTCACCTTTCCCCCAAAAACCTTCAGAGACACCGACTACTAATCGCTATGCTGGCTACCTACCGCACAATGTGGAAGGGGAGGCTAATCCATTCATCGACAGTGTGCCCCTAAAAACGCTGACCTCCCTTTTTGTGAGGTGTGGAGGAGCAGCACGGGGCGTTGTTCAAGGGGAGTGGAACAACAGGGTGAAGCCAATAGTTAGGCACAGAGCAGTGCTTTGCTGCACTCCTGGCTGCTCACGTCTCACGCCCAAACCTGAAACACAGGCCGAGTTGTTAAGACACATCAGGACAGACCAAGAGGGCAAGCTGTTTTAAGGTACTTCCGAGACATGTAAATGAAATCTATTTCTTCAAGGTGCACCCTGACGGATGAGTTTTTGAAAGAAACACGTCGAGATCACCAGAAAGACGGCCTTTTCAAGGATCGGAACACTCACTTTGCTTTGGTTTCCTAGAAATCAAACCGTCAAAACGGTGATTCCTCCTTGGCGGAGTTGCCGGAGAGAGAAGCCATTTTGGATGGGGTGGGTGGAGGCTACTCCAGCTGTTAAAGCTTTTTTCTTCTTTGTAGTGCAGTAAAAAAAAAAGAGGATTCATTGCCTTTGTGTGAGTGAAAATCCTTTTGGTAAACTGTAAATAAAAGGCTTGTATTGTGGAAATTTTGTGATTTGATCAAAGCGACTCAGGCGACCATTAGAAAAGAGAAGGCTTTCACTGAAAGAATTTGACTTCCAGCACCTCCGCCAAGGAGGAATCGCCGATTTGACGGTTTGATTTCTAGGAAACCAGAGCAAAGTGAGTGTTTCGCTCTCTGTAAAGGTTTTTTTCCTGGTGATCTCGACATGTTTCTTGCAAAAACGCATCCATCAGGGTGCCCCTTTAAGGTACTCCGAGACATGTAAATTAAATCTATTTCTTAACAATTTGACTTGTCATTCCCCATGGGGATACCGGAGAGGGTGGGGTGGTGTCTTCCATACAAATAGTTCCCCCACCTTCTGGAAGTTATGTGCTTGCAACTTCCTCTAATCTGTCTCTCTCTTTGACTCTGCCTTTTTCCTTGCTTTGTGTCATCTACTATCTTTCTGACTTTTTGGCCCATTCTCCTGCCTTTTTTGCCCCAAAAAATCTTCCATATAGTTTTCTCCTTTGAACTCCTCCGAAATCGGAATGTGTCGGCTGAATGCAGCGAGGACACCAGTGAAAACTGGAAAACGGACACATACGTACCCATTGTGGCCTTATGGCCTGGGAACGCAGAAGAAGAAGAAGGCTTGTCATAAAAAATGGAATTCACTTGGACAGCCTTCACATGACTTGCTATTTGGGTGAACTGAGATAATGGCTATCCTTGTCAAGGCACTGGGGATAATTTGATAAAGTCGTTATGATGGTTCCGCAGTTTAGACTCTGAGCACTGAAATATATTTTTGTTCAAACGCATGTAGCCACACATGTGTACTCCCCCCCCCCTCCCCAAAGATTTGCACGCACACTCACACACGCACAAAGATTTGCATACACAGACACAAGCCTATTCTTTTATCATCAAAAAAGATAATTTTGACTTGACTTGACTTGACACACACAGAGATTTACTTCCACATACTAAGATTTGCGTGTGCGTGCACACACACACACACACACACACACACACAGATTTGTAGACACACACACACACACACAAGATTTGCACAGGCCTCCCTCATTCCATTTACAAGATCCTTTTGCTTTAACAGAACTGGAAGCACTCAAATATTTATATATAAAAAAAACCATGGTGGTGTCATTGTCTTTTTTTAGCTCTGCCTGTTTGCATGATAACAACACCCTCCATAAATCACACAGGCACTACATATCATCTGTGAAATTCAAAAACCTCGTATCTCGATTTTTGGGGGGTTTGAGTTAGATACATAGTCAGCTTTCTAATTTTTCCCGCCACCTTCCACCAAAAGCTCGTATCTCTAACGACTTTCTATCTGGGGTAAATGAGGTGGTGAAAATAGATGAAAAACTCGTAAGTCCCAAAGTCAGATCTAGTTAAGGACAAAAAACTCATATCTTCGTTCTTTTTAAGTCTAATTTAAAAAAAAGAAGTAATTTTAACGAAATGCAGGACTAAACTCGCAATGTCTTGAACAACATATTCATCATAGTTAATCAATTGTGGTCAACGCGGTTAATTTTTTAAAACATTTTTTTCATTTTTCTCAAAAGTACCAACATTGAGTTACAAGTTTTAAAAAAAATTTCACCGACGATATATATTATCCATGCGGAAGAAGAAAGCGATGCGCTCACCCTCAGTGTGTAGTCCCAGCTGCCGGTGCAGAGGCCGGTGCCGTCTGGGGAGGTCCTGAGGCAGCTGACGCGGTTGTCGTGGCCGTACAGGACAGCTGACCGCATGCCCTTCAGGGCGTCCCAGATGTTCACCGTGTAGTCGTTGTAGCCCCCAAACAGCAGCCGACCTGGGCAAACGATACCGTGGTCATTTAGCGGCGTTTTGGACTTCTGCCTCTATACAGCAGGAAACCTACAGAAATGGAACAATAGTCCTTCATAGATATTTCAACCGGTGTCTCCAAACTGTAGGCCACATTAAAACTGTCAAAACGGCGATTCCTCCTTTGGCGGAGTTGCCGGAGAGAGAAGCCATTTTGGACGGGGTGGGTGGAGGCCACTCCAGAGGTTGAAGCTTTTTTTTTCTTCTTTGTAGTGCAGTAAAAACAAAAAAGGAGCTATTTCCTTTGTTGTGAGCGAAAATCCTTTTGGAAAACTGTAAATAAAAAGGCTTGTATTGTGGAAATTTCGTGATTTGGTCTAACTGACTCAGGCAGCCATTAGAAAAGAGAACAAAGCACATGCCTTCGCAGAGAAAGAATTTGACTTCCAGCACCTCCGCCAAGGAGGAATCGCCGATTTGACAGTTCGATTTCTGGGAAACCAGAGCAAAGTGAGTCTTGCGATCTCTGTAAAGGGTGCTTTCCTGGTGATCTCGACGTGTTTCTTGCAAAAACTCATCCGTCAGGGTGCCCCTTTAAGATAATAATATACTGAATGAATAAACTGGTCAAGGTCTTTTGATTTTTTAATTTACTCGACATAAAGATTTTTTCAGGAAATTCAGCATGTTTCTTTAATTTGAGATTAAATGGGTGGGCAAAAACAATTTGCTTTGCCCAATTTGCTTTGCTAAACCTGTAAACATTTAGAATGAGTCAAGTTTTAATCAAGATTTACGTTCATTTTCTATGTTGGTTTGCAATTCTATGTTGATTGCATTTTGGTTTGCCTAAATATGCTTTAAAAATTTATTTTGAAACATGTTTTTAGTGTGCTGTTTCTCATCAGCACCCACAGTATTTTCTTAAACCCGCGACAGGACTATAAAAGAGGGGAGGCGCTAGGCGTGCATCACATTTGAAACGTAGTTCGTGAGAGAGACGGTTCGCCCTTCTTTGTTCCCTGTTGTGCGAGCCACCGCGAGGCAGAGCTTTTCTGACGAGCAAGACCTGATCCCTGGGATCGGTTGTTTTCCCTTTAACATGAGATAGTAAAGTACACTCGACTTGACAACAACACTGACTAGCTTTTTACTAAAATAAAGCGCCTTTCTTCATCAGATTTCGGGTTCAGATTAGTACAGTATGCCTTCAAAATTCACCTACCACTGACAGAGAAGTCCACAGCGTTGCATCCAAAGATGATGCTCTCCTTGCGATAGCAGTTCACTTCACGATCAGCCCGCAAGTCGAATAAACGACACTGCACACAGACAATCATACACACGCACACGGATGGATGCGTGCAATGATCAAACTCTAACTTTTCTAGCGCCATGTATTTTTTGACGTTCTTGGTTGATGCAACATCTCAACCGACAAGAGGGAAGTAACTATTTGGTTTTTTCAGTGTGCATGCGTTGCTTTTACGGCGGAAACAGAGGCAAAAACTCTAAAAACAGACAAACACATGGCAGGGTGCTCAGCAGTGAATGTCTTTGCATTTGGTGGGAGTGTAGAGTGATGTCTTGGGTAATAATCGCCCATGATGCTAGAACAGTAGAAGAGTTAATAATATTAAAAGGAACATGCACAGCCACACAATGTAAACACATGTGTGCAAACAAACACATTTTCTTTGAGATTATATTCTACAAAAATGACAATAAAACATGCAGACCCGAGCCTTTAGCAAGGTTTCATAATTTCACTGATTTCAAAAAGCCCCTCGTGGGTGGGTACATGGACATATTCAATACATAAGAAACTTTCAGCATGTCAATCCACAATCTAAAATTGGAGGCAAATCCCTTCAGATTTATTCACACAAATAATCGTTAAAATGTCTATCTCGAACTGAATATCAAACAGACTATATCTAAAACCCAAACACAGTAATGCTTCGCTTTGACATGAATATCAAAATGCATTCAAAGGCTAAAACGCAAAGCGATTTTTTTAAATGAAAGTGAAGATCCATTCAAAACTGTAACTCATGACATTGCTTTGAACTGAACATAAAAAATGTACCCTATTTTTCAGACTATAAGGCGCACCTGATTATAAGACACACCCCCAAAAATGTTACACAAAATTCATATTCTGTTATATTTTCTTACTATTTTATTAGTCATATTATAAGGCGCAGGGGTCTGAGTCTGGGAAAAAAGTATCGCCTTATAGTCCGAAAAATACGGTAATGCCTTCAAACTCAAAACGCATAGTGCTTCACCTTGAATGAATATATATCAAACTAAAGAAAGCTTTCAGACTCACAGTGGCGTCATCGGAGCCCGTGGCAAAGGCGTCTCCGCTGGGGTAGAAGCGCACACAGTTGATGTCGGCCTCGTGCCCTTCAAACATCTGGACACACTCCCCAGTGCGCATGTCCCACACCATGGCCACTTTGTCACAGCCCTGAACACACACACACACACACAGGTAGACAGACAGACACACACACAGAGACAGGTAGACATACAAACACACAAACACACGCACACACACACATTTAGTCAGCCATGAAACCAAACAATTTGTGAGAAGGTCTGTAAGGTGAAAAGGGAAATGGAATCATCGTATCTTTAAAAAAAGAAGATTATACCCTTATAACCCTGACAGTTCTGAAAGACGCCTGATCAGCCTGGGAAACGGAAAATAAGTACTTCTTGCCGGACAGTCCGTTAGCAACAATTTGTCCATGTATTAATTCAAAATGGCAGCTGAAACGGCGACCAAACAACTCCACTAGCTAAAACATTAAAAAATGCAGTCTATATATAAATGCAATGTTAGTGTCTACAACAGGGTTTCTGAAGTCAATAAATCCATTTCTAGAATTAAAAAAAAGCTGTTTTACCAGATTAAGATGGCTGTCAAATTGTGATAAAAAAAAGAAGATATTTCAAGAAATAAAAAGTGTATAAAATGAAAAAAAAACACAACTATATGCCTCACATCTTTATTAGAAACCCTTGTTTCTAGACACTTTAGGTTGTTCCTTTCTTTAACAAAAAAAAAACAAATAAAAAATTCAAACAGTAGTGACTTTTTATTTGATTCACAGATTACTTTCACCACTTACAGACTACAGAACACCGTTCATATCTCTATTATCTGGTTTCCTTGCATCATTCATTCACACACAAACACACACACACAGATAGACATATGCGTGCACACCAACACCAACACACACACACGCACACACACACTGACCACATTCATACTTTTTTTTCACAGCAAGAGAAACCAGGGTCTGTATTCGCATTGAGAGTACGATACCCATCATCATGATATCTTAGAAGAGCTTCTAAAGTCCTATGAAACCATACTACTTTAGGACTTCTAAGATATGATGATGATGATAAGTCCCATACTATCTCAATGTGAATACAGGCCCACGTTCTCACCCCAGACACAAAGATGTTTCCTGTCTCGGAGGAGGAGAGATCCCATACTATCTCAATGTGAATACAGGCCCACGTTCTCACCCCAGACACAAAGATGTTTCCTGTCTCGGAGGAGGAGAGATCCCATACTATCTCAATGTGAATACAGGCCCACATTCTCACCCCAGACACAAAGATGTTTCCGGTCTCGGAGGGGGAGAGATCCCATACTTATTCCAATGTGAATACAGGCCCACATTCTCACCCCAGACACAAAGATGTTTCCTGTCTCGGAGGGGGAGAGATCCCATACTATCTCAATGTGAATACAGGCCCACATTCTCACCCCAGACACGAAGATGTTTCCGGTCTCGGAGGGGGGAGAGATCCCATACTTATCCCAATGTGAATACAGGCCCACATTCTCACCCCAGACACGAAGATGTTTCCGGTCTCGGAGGGGGAGAGGTCGATGCTCATGACGTCCCCGGCGTGTCCGTGGAAGCTCTGGATGAGCTGGCTGCTCTCGACGTCCCACAGGGCGCAGGTGCTGTCCCCACTGCCCGTCAGGATCTGACAATACAGGAGCTACGTAGTTCTTCTTCTTCTGCATTCCTAGGCCAAAAGGCCATAATGGGCAAAGTACGTATGCATGGGTGCTCCTGGGAAATGAAAAAAATCCTGCAAGGGGGCAGCCCGGCAGAGTGCAGGGGCAGCGCACACACACACACACACATTTACTGCTCTTTTTTTTTACCCCTCTAGACTAGTACAAGTGCTACATTCCTTTGAATATAGCAAAGGCTTATATAGACCCTTTTTTATTGTACAGGTGTGTGTGTGTGAAAATTGTTGCTTCTCAAATTCTCATAATCCGGCGCAATTTAAAAATCCTGCAATTCAGGACATCCTGCAAGGAGCATCCATGCGTATGTGTCCGTTTTCAGTTTTTACTGGTCTCCCCGCTGCGTATGGCAGACACATTCCGATTTCGGAGGAGCTCAAAGGAGAAAAGTTATTTGGAAGACTTTTTTTGTGGAAAAAAGGCGGGAATGGGGCCAATAAGTCGGAAGGATAATAGACGACAGTAAGCAAAAGGAAAAAGGCAGAGTCAAAGAGAGTGGCAGGTGGGGGAACCATTTTTACGAAAGACCCCCCCTGGCATCCCCACAGGGAGAGACTCGTGGAGGGGGCGGGGGTTGTCTAGCTCCCCGTATGGAGGCACAAGGCATCCACCCACTGCTCCAGTATGTATGTAGTTCAAATACATGCATCATAAATGAATGCGAGGATAGAATGGTGGGAAAGAGGGCAGTTCTTAACGTTTTGATAGTCGCTTGTATCGACCCTAACTATGTCCAACTTCTTGCGAAGCATGATTTGTTGTCCATTTTTTCCTTAAGTTTTGTTTCCATTTTTAATGCATGCAAATGTGTTTCCTTGCTTGTATTGTGCTTGTACGAGACCACACTGTAATTTCACCTAACGTGATAATAAAGTATTTTTGACTTGACTTTGACTTGACAACAACACAACAACAACCTGGTAGTCGGAGCTGGTGAAGGCGCAGCAGGAGAGATAGCTGGTGTGAGTGGCCACAGCCTTTTTCCTGGCGGCTGGGTCCTCCTCCAGACTGAGGGGGTAGATGGTGCACTTGTTGTCCAGCCCTCTGCCACACACATATTTAATATATACTAGCGCAACGCCCCGTACTGGCAATGCACCATACTGGTAACACCTAGTAACGGTAACGGCAAGTACTGGTAAGAGTCCAGCAAATTTGAAGCGATTCGGTTAAGAAACCGGCGGAGTTATAAGGCCCCGTTTCCCGTTGGTGCTGCTCTGAGAGTGATGCGTTCTCCCGATTGTCTTCCAATTTGCTGCTATGCGTTGCCCGGGCCATAGCAAACCTGACAGCAAATTCAAGGCGATTCGGTTAAGAAACGGCGGAGTTATTCATGAAAAGGTGAAGGCGGTGTATAGCGCGAGCGTTTTGCGCATTTACCAAACCGCGCAAAATGACACGGCCGCCTCGGTTGCCGTTGCCAGGAGGAGGCAATCGCCACCTGTTAGGGCCTCACAGCAAATTTGAAGCGAATCGGTCTGAATACGGCGGAGTTATAAGGCCCGTTTTCGTGTTTTAGACACACACACACACACACACACACCACACACCCACACACCACACACACACACACACAGACACACACGGACAGTTTTTTTTTTATAACTAGTGACTAAACCAGTAAAGTCCGATTTTTTAATAATACAGATATGTGTAGTCTCATCCGGTTCCAACATCGCCATTGCCCCCCCCGCCAATTTCCCCCCCCCCCCCCCCACCCCACCGGTTTGGCACAGGGATCGTCACCGTCCCCGTCATCTACCTTCCAAATTCGAAGAAGTACCTAGCGAGACAGACAGACAGAAAGACAGACAAAGAGCAAAGAGGACAACTGCTGTTCCGATTGGATGAGTGAACATTTGTTTAACGTCCTCCGCCCGCGGAACAGGCACAGAGATCCAGACAGACAGAGAGAGAGAGACAGAGATTATCCGAGAAATGTAGGGGGTTTTGCACATCTTGACCTATACCAGAAAGTGCTTCATCATGATTTAAACTTTGACCGCGCGCACGCGCGCACCCCCTCCCCCCCCCCTATCATCCACTTTTTTTTCCGGGGGGAACTCCGGCTAGTAGAGAGAGATTAGTACTTCTTCTTTCTCTTCTTAAGTTCTTCTTCTTTGTTTGCTCAGCATGTTCCTGTCAATTATGAGTGTATATGCGTCATGCTGCTGTTATGCACCTAAGTAAGCATAATTAGGCCCAGCATTTCTGACTGGCAGTGAAAGATCTTTCCTTTGACCTTCTTTGAGCCAGTCTCAAACACATGAAAGTGAAATTTTCGGTTTTACATTTCCAAGAAGAAAGCAGCATTTTACCTTCCAAGAAAATGGATCACAAACGTGTAAGGTCTTTCATTTCAGGGGGGGTTTCCCTTTGACCTCGTCTCATGCAGAGAGAGAGAGAGAGGGAGAGAGAGTAGAGAGAGAGAGAGAGAGCGAGACAGAGAGAGGGAGAGAGAGAGATAGAGAGGAGAGAGAGAGAGAGATAGAGATAGAGAGAGATAGAGAGAGAGAGGGGAGTGAGAGAGAGAGACTTCTTCTTCTTCTCTTGCGTCTTCTAGTTCTTGTTTCTTGGATCGTTCAGGCATTTTTCTGTCAATATTTGTACGGAAGACATCCCCCCCCCCCATACCTGTATACCTGGGGGGAGGGGGGGGGGGAGGGTGTACTACAACCCCTATATTCGCTCTACGCGCTTAACAACAACAAAAATTAAAAAGCAAGAAATTCAACAACAGAACAAATAGTCGCCCACACACATGCTAATATGCATACACAGACACACACCACCCCCATCCACGCAGGCACGCAGGCACGTACATATACATATACACACACACACACCATATACACACACACACACACACACAACACGTACACACGCACACGCACGCACACGCACACGCACACACAGTACACACACACACACACACCCAGCTCCTCCCTACACCTACCCCCTCCCCAAATTTACTTGCTCGGGAACTTATCCTGCAAGATGTGCCCCCCCCCCACCCCTCCCCTACCTATCTCGGTTAATTCTATTTTTCCGTTATTGCCTTTCCTACCATACATAAAGCTGTTATAGGAACATAATTAGCTAAAAATGGTTCCTAAAATACAGCTTTAGGTATGGTAAGAAAGGCACAAACGGAAAAATAGAATTAACGGCCCGAGAAATGCAGGGGTGGGGGGGGGGGGTGGGGGGGGGGGTGGCACATCTTTACCTATACCGGACTTTCCTTTTTTCAGGGGGGGCCACATCTTGACCTATCGCAGAAAGAGTGTTTCATAATCAATTTCGGGGGAGGACTTTGACCTCACCAAGAAAAAACAACCTGCAGAGAGAGAGAGAGAGAGTAGTACTTCTACTTCTTCTTCGTCTTCTAAGTTCTTGTTCTTGGGTC
>JAGGCT020004059.1:745316-775220 GCA_017654935.2 Phymorhynchus buccinoides
TTTAGTGGGAATTTTGAGCTGAAAAATGGTTGGCGGTGAAAGGGTTAATACTGTCAATACAACACACCACATATAGATTCCTTTGTCATTCACCAGACTTTACTTTTTTCTGTGTTTTCTTTCTTCTAAGGAACATGCCATCACCATGCCAACAACTTGGGTCATGGCCTGTTCCTATGGGCCTTCAGGAGGAGTGGTGGCCTGCGGGTGAGTACAGGCGTCGCTGTGCCGTTAAGTCTGTTTATTCAGTTACATGGGTGCAACTTTTCCTGGTATACAAGGATTTCCTGTTTTTGAATTTTACCGGAATAGGAAGTTCCTTTTTTTTTAATTTGTCAAACAAGATCTTTGTGTGTCTACTGTATTTTTCAAACACTTTAAAATAAGCATTGGTATAAATTGTGGAAAAAAGCAAACTAAAATGCCTTCATAAATAATGTTTTGCTTCAGCTGCAGGGGGACATTACCCCTGGACCCCGGCCTTTCAGGGGTTTTTTCATTGTGTGTAGTTGCACCCATGCAGTTAGCTATTGGCCAGTGCAAGTAGGGTCGGTTATTAACGCCCTTGACGGCAAGAGTTAAGCCCTTGTTGATCAGTATCCAAAAGGGCATTCACTCTTGCAAAGGACAGCCATTAAAACCCTTTCATCGCCTCTTGGCACCACAATGATTGACACACCCATGTCACTGAAAGGCATCAAACGAGGGTCTGGTATCCAGTGACCTTATGTTCTTCATTTTGGGAGTTAAGAATAGGCCCTATTTGATGGATGTCACAAGGGAATCCCAAATATTGCAGATGAAATCCTTTCTCTATCCAGGTAAGTTTAATGGAAAGTTTTGGCTGAAAAACAGCTGGCGTTGAAAGGGTTAAGTGGCCTCAAATAGGGTTATTGGCGAGAGTTTATTCCCTTGTTTGGTCAGTACTCAACCATCTTCCCCCACCCACCATAGGGCATTCACTCTTGCAAAAGGTGTACTTTGCTGTGGCCAACAGAGATCTTCCTGTAAATGCCATAATTATGCTCACAGTGAGTGTGTAGTGGATATGTATGTACTTCAGTCCCGTAGGTGTCTGTTATCCGGCCTTTTTTTTAAAAAGTTAGATATCCTTTAACTCAGGGGGGTTTTCTGAAACCAGTTTTGTGGCAAGCCTTTTTTTTGGTTGTAGTCAGGCAAGTGGCAAGTACTGATCATGTAAGTCTTTAGATAGTTTTCACGTTTTGAAATGGACACTGGCATGCCATTCTGCTCTGATTTGGTTTCATATACTGTATTTTACGGATTACAAGGCGCTTCCTTGATTATAAGGCACACACCCCAAATTTTACACAAAATTCAGATTTTGTTATTATAGTTTCTTACTATATTATCTGTCACATTGTAAGGCGCAGGGGACTCAGTCTAGGAAAAAAAGTATCGCCCTAAAATATGGTACTGTATAATATGAGATTTTAACAATGTATCTTATGTATCAATGACATGCATAAATGTGTGTTTGTGTGTCTGTGATTGTGTCTTGTTTGTGTTTCTTTACGAGTTTATGAATGTATGTGTGTGTGTGTATGTGTGTGTTTGTATGTATCTGTGTGTGTGTGTGTGTGTGTGTGTGTGTTGTGTGTGTGTTTATGTATGTGTATGTGCTTTCAAAGCTAACCTCAAAACCCACCTGTTTCCCCCCGTCATTAAAGCTCCGCTCTCTTTCTCTTCCCTCCCTTGCCTTTAGGTCTGTTTCTGCTGTATTTCCATTTATGTGATACGTGTGTGTTCGCTTTGTATTGCGCTTTTTGTTTGAATGCTGACGTGTGTGTGCGCTTTGATTTGATTTCTATCAAGATTCAGCGCCGTATAAATACTGTATGTTGTTGTTGTTGTGTGTGTAAGTATGTGTGTGCATTTGTATACGTATATATGTGTGTGTGTGTGTGTGTAAATGTGTGTGTGTGTGTCTGTAAATGTGTGTGCGTGCATGTAAATGTGTGTGCCTCTGTGTGTGTGTGCATGTGCATGAATGCATCCACGTATCATATAGTAATTTGGCAAGTGTCCCCTGTGTGTGTGTGTGTCTGTGTGTGTGTGTGTGTCTGAAACACGAAACGGGCCTTATAACTCCGCCGTTTTTCGACCGAATCGCTTCAAATTTGCTGTGAGCCCTCAACGGGGCGATGGCAACGGCAACCGAGGCGGCCGTGTCATTTGCGCGGTTTCGCAAATGCGCGAAACGCGCATCCGCCGGCCTCTCGGCGCCCGTATCTCCGGCGTTTCTGGGCCGATTGCCTTCGAATTTGGCAGGTAGATGACCGTGGCGCCGAGCACGATCGGTGTGCCAAACCGGAAGCGAATCGATTCAGTAATGCCGGAGATACGGGCGCCGACAGGCGGCTTCACGTTTTCACAAACCGCGGCGTAACCAGACCCGACATTGACTCGATATTTGGAACATGCGTGACCAGGGATAGTGACGATCGTCTTGCAAAATTTCAACACCATCCGTTCATAAACACGCGCTATAAATCGATTTATTTTGCAGGACGCTAATTTCAACCAACACTTGACACATAACCACAGACTCTAAAAGGGGAAGATGGACTACTTAAGAGTTACGGCGAGCCTGGCTGATAGAGTTATCGTTAGTGGGGTAGTTCACAGTGGCAGCTATGCAAAGACTCAGATTGGAATTTGAACGGAGAATTCAACTGGCCTATCGACGTGTTATGTCATAAACATGTTTAAAAGGGACACAACCAGTGTTTCTGTCCTCACTACTGATATAGGGAACAGGGACCAGATGCCAGTCTTTTCTTTTCAATGTCTTTGGCTCTTTGCTTGCGTCCCCCCGCGAGCCCAGCTGCAGCTATTTTTATGCAGACAGTGGAGAGAGAGAGAGAGAGAGAGAGAGAGACTGACTGGGGTGTGGGTGGGGGTGGGGGTGGGGTGGGAGTAGAACGCAGCAAACTTCCCCCCCCTAGGGATACTGGGAGGGGGGGGGGGGTCTTCCGTACAAATAGTTCCCCCACCTTCTGGAAGTTCTGTGCTTATAACTACCTCTAATCTGTCAGTCTCTTTGATTCTGCCTTTTCCCTTTGCATGCTGTTATCTACTATCGTTCTGCCTTTCCGGTCCATTCTCCTGCCTTTTTTCAAGAAATACTTTCAAAAAGATTTCCTCTATCCGAAGTCAGACATGCTGGGCCTAATTATTCTTACTTAGGTGCATAACAGCAGCATGATGCATCTTACGTTCGTAATTGACAAATTCTCCTGCCTTTTTTTAAGAAATACTTTCAAAAAGATTTCCTTTAGCCGAAGTCAGACATGCTGGGCCTAATTATTCTTACTTAGGCGCATAACAGCAGCATGATGCATCTACGTTCGTAATTGACAGAAACATGCCTGAACGACCCAAGAACAAGAACTTAGAAGACGACGAAGAAGAAGAAGTACTACTCTCTCTCTCTCTCTCTGCAGGGGTGAGGTCAAAGTCGAAATTGATTATGAAACACTCTTTCTGTGATAGGTCAAGATGTGGCCCCCCCCTGAAAAGAAAGACCGGTAAAGGTAAAGATGTGCCACCCCCCCCCCCACCCCCCACCCCCACCCCTGCATTTCTCGGTTAATTCTATTTTTCCGTTTTTGCCTTTCTTACCATACATAAAGCTGTATTTTAGGAACATTTTTAGCTAATTAAAATACAGCTTTATGTATGGTAAGAAAGGCAATAACGGAAAAATAGAATTAACCGAGATAGGTAGGGGGGGGGGGGGGGGGCACATCTTGCAGATAAGTCCCGGAGCAAGTAAATGTGGGGAGGGGGTAGGTGTAGGGAGGAGATGGGTGTGTGTGTGTGTGTGTATGTGGCGTGTGCGTGTGCGTGTGTGCACGTGCGTGAGTGTGTGTGTGTGTGTGTGTGTGTGTGTATATGTGTGTGTGTGTGTGTATATGTATATGTGCGTGCCTGCGTGGGTGGGGGTGGTGTGTGTATGTGTATGCCTATCAGCATGTGTGTGAGCGATTATTTGTTTTGTTGTTGAATTTCTTGCTTTTTAATTTTGTTGTTGTTAAGCGCATAGAGCGAATATAGGGGTGGTAGACACCCCCCCCCCCCCCCCATGGATACAGGTAGGGGGGGGGATGTCTTCCGTACAAATTGACAGAAACATGCCTGAACGATCCAAGAACAAGAACTTAGAAGACGAAGAAGAAGAAGAAGTACTCTCTCTCTCTCTCTCTCTCTCTCTCTCTCTCTCTCTCTCTCTCTCTCTCTCTCTCTCTCTCTCTCTCTCTCTCTCTCTCTCTCTCTCTCTCTCTCTCTCTCTCTCTCTCTCTCTCTCTCTCTCTCTCTCTCTCTGCATGCGCGAGGTCAAAGTGAAACCCCCCCCTGAAATGAAAGACCTTACATGTTTGTGATCCATTTTCTTGGAAGGTGAAATGCTGCCTTCTTCTTAGAAATGTAAAACCGAAAGTTTCACTTTCGTGTGTTTGAGACTGGCTCAAAGAAGGTCAAAGGAAAGATCTTTCACTGCCAGTCAGACATGCTGGGCCTAATTATGCTTACTTATGCGCATAACAGCAGCATGATGCATCTACGTTCATAATTGACAGGAACATGCCTGAACGACCGAAGAAAAAGAATAACGAAGAAGAAGAAGAACTACAACTCTCTCTCTATAGCCTGAGTCGAAAAAAAAAGTGATGTTAGGGGGGGGGGAGGGGGTGCGCGCGTGCCGCGCGCGGTCAAAGTTTAAATCATGATGAAGCACTTTCTGGTATAGGTCAAGATGTGCCAACCCCCTACATTTCTCGGTTAATCTCTGTCTCTCTCTCTCTCTGTGTCTGTCTGTCTCTGTGCCTGTTCCGCGGGCGGAGGACGTTAAACAAATGTTCACTCATCCAATCGGAACAGCAGTTGTCCTCTTTGCTCTTTGTCTGTCTTTCTGTCTGTCTGTCTCGCTAGGTACTTCTTCGAATTTGGAAGGTAGATGACGGGGACGGTGACGATCCCTGTGCCAAACCGGTGGGGTGGGGGGGGGGGGGGGGGAAAAGTGGCGGGGGGGCAGTGGCGATTGCACCGGGATGAGACTACACGTATTATTATTAAAAAATCGGGACTTTACTGGTTTAGTCATATAGTAAAAAGCCAACTGTCCGTGTGTGTCTGTGTCTGTGTGTGTGTGTGTGTGTGTGTTTGTGTGTGTGTGTGTGTGTGTGTGTGTGTCTAAAACACGAAACGGGCCTTATAACTCCGTCGTTTTTCGACCGAATCGCTTCAAATTTTGCTGTGAGCCCTAACGGGGCGATGGCAACAGCAACCGAGGCGGCCGTGTCATTTGCGCGGTTCGGCAAATGCGCGAAACGCGCGCGCTATACACCGCTTCACCTTTTCACGCATAACTCCGCCGTTTCTTAACCGAATTGCTTCAAATTTGCTGTCAGGCTTGCTATGGCCCGGGCAACGCCTAGCAGCAAATTGGAAGACAATCGGGAGAACGCCTCACTCTCAGAGCAGCGCCAACGGGAAACGGGGCCTTATAACTCCGCCGTTTCTTAACCGAATCGCTTCAAATTTGCTGTACTCAGCGTTACCAGTACTTGCCGTTACCGTTACTAGGTGTGACCAGTATGGTGCATTGCCAGTACGGGGCGTTGCGCTAGTATATATTAAATATGTGTGTGGCAGAGGGCTGGACAACAAGTGCACCATCTACCCCCTCAGTCTGGAGGAGGACCCAGCCGCCAGGAAAAAGGCTGTGGCCACTCACACCAGCTATCTCTCCTGCTGCGCCTTCACCAGCTCCGACTACCAGGTTGTTGTTGTGTTGTTGTCAAGTCAAAGTCAAGTCAAAAATACTTTATTATCACGTTAGGTGAAATTACAGTGTGGTCTTGTACAAGCACAATACAAGCAAGGAAACACATTTGCATGCATTAAAAATGGAAACAAAACTTAAGGAAAAATGGACAACAAATCATGCTTCGCAAGAAGTTGGACATAGTTAGGGGTCGATACAAGCGACTATCAAAACGTTAAGAACTGCCCTCTTTCCCACCATTCTATCCTCGCATTCATTTATGATGCATGTATTTGAACTACATACATACTGGAGCAGTGGGTGGATGCCTTGTGCCTCCATACGGGGAGCTGGACAACCCCGCCCCCTCCACGAGTCTCTCCCTGTGGGGATGCCAGGGGGGGTCTTTCGTAAAAATGGTTCCCCCACCTGCCACTCTCTTTGACTCTGCCTTTTCCTTTTGCTTACTGTCGTCTATTATCCTTCCGACTTATTGGCCCCATTCCCGCCTTTTTTCCACAAAAAAAGTCTTCCAAATAACTTTTCTCCTTTGAGCTCCTCCGAAATCGGAATGTGTCGGCTGTACGCAGCGGGGAGACCAGTAAAAACTGAAAACGGACACATACGCATGGATGCTCCTTGCAGGATGTCCTGAATTGCAGGATTTTTAAATTGCGCCGGATTATGAGAATTTGAGAAGCAACAATTTTCTTACACACACACACCTGTACAATAAAAAGGGTCTATATAAGCATTTGCTATATTCAAAGGAATGTAGCACTTGTACTAGTCTAGAGGGGTAAAAAAAAAAGAGCAGTAAATGTGTGTGTGCGCTGCCCCTGCACTCTGCCGGGCTGCCCCCTTGCAGGATTTTTTTCATTTCCCAGGAGCACCCATGCATACGTACTTTGCCCATTATGGCCTTTTGGCCTAGGAATGCAGAAGAAGAAGAACTACGTAGCTCCTGTATTGTCAGATCCTGACGGGCAGTGGGGACAGCACCTGCGCCCTGTGGGACGTCGAGAGCAGCCAGCTCATCCAGAGCTTCCACGGACACGCCGGGGACGTCATGAGCATCGACCTCTCCCCCTCCGAGACCGGAAACATCTTCGTGTCTGGGGTGAGAATGTGGGCCTGTATTCACATTGGGATAAGTATGGGATCTCTCCCCCCTCCGAGACCGGAAACATCTTCGTGTCTGGGGTGAGAATGTGGGCCTGTATTCACATTGAGATAGTATGGGATCTCTCCCCCTCCGAGACAGGAAACATCTTTGTGTCTGGGGTGAGAATGTGGGCCTGTATTCACATTGGAATAAGTATGGGATCTCTCCCCCTCCGAGACCGGAAACATCTTTGTGTCTGGGGTGAGAATGTGGGCCTGTATTCACATTGAGATAGTATGGGATCTCTCCTCCTCCGAGACAGGAAACATCTTTGTGTCTGGGGTGAGAACGTGGGCCTGTATTCACATTGAGATAGTATGGGATCTCTCCTCCTCCGAGACAGGAAACATCTTTGTGTCTGGGGTGAGAACGTGGGCCTGTATTCACATTGAGATAGTATGAGACTTATCATCATATCTTAGAAGTCCTAAAGTAGTATGGTTTCATAGGACTTTAGAAGCTCTTCTAAGATATCATGATGATGGGTATCGTACTCTCAATGCGAATACAGACCCTGGTTTCTCTTGCTGTGAAAAAAAAGTATGAATGTGGTCAGTGTGTGTGTGCGTGTGTGTGTGTTGGTGTTGGTGTGCACGCATATGTCTATCTGTGTGTGTGTGTTTGTGTGTGAATGAATGATGCAAGGAAACCCAGATAATAGAGATATGAACGGTGTTCTGTAGTCTGTAAGTGGTGAAAGTAATCTGTGAATCAAATAAAAAGTCACTACTGTTTGAATTTTTTATTTGTTTTTTTTTTGTTAAAGAAAGGAACAACCTAAAGTGTCTAGAAACAAGGGTTTCTAATAAAGATGTGAGGCATATAGTTGTGTTTTTTTTTCATTTTATACACTTTTTATTTCTTGAAATATCTTCTTTTTTTTATCACAATTTGACAGCCATCTTAATCTGGTAAAACAGCTTTTTTTTAATTCTAGAAATGGATTTATTGACTTCAGAAACCCTGTTGTAGACACTAACATTGCATTTATATATAGACTGCATTTTTTAATGTTTTAGCTAGTGGAGTTGTTTGGTCGCCGTTTCAGCTGCCATTTTGAATTAATACATGGACAAATTGTTGCTAACGGACTGTCCGGCAAGAAGTACTTATTTTCCGTTTCCCAGGCTGATCAGGCGTCTTTCAGAACTGTCAGGGTTATAAGGGTATAATCTTCTTTTTTTAAAGATACGATGATTCCATTTCCCTTTTCACCTTACAGACCTTCTCACAAATTGTTTGGTTTCATGGCTGACTAAATGTGTGTGTGTGCGTGTGTTTGTGTGTTTGTATGTCTACCTGTCTCTGTGTGTGTGTCTGTCTGTCTACCTGTGTGTGTGTGTGTGTGTTCAGGGCTGTGACAAAGTGGCCATGGTGTGGGACATGCGCACTGGGGAGTGTGTCCAGATGTTTGAAGGGCACGAGGCCGACATCAACTGTGTGCGCTTCTACCCCAGCGGAGACGCCTTTGCCACGGGCTCCGATGACGCCACTGTGAGTCTGAAAGCTTTCTTTAGTTTGATATATATTCATTCAAGGTGAAGCACTATGCGTTTTGAGTTTGAAGGCATTACCGTATTTTTCGGACTATAAGGCGATATTTTTTTCCCAGACTCAGACCCCTGCGCCTTATAATATGACTAATAAAATAGTAAGAATATAAAATATGAATTTTGTGTAACTTTTTGAGGGGTGTCTTATAATCAGTCGCCTTATAGTCTGAAAAATAGGGTACATTTTTTATGTTCAGTTCAAAGCAATGTCATGAGTTACAGTTTTGAATGGATCTTCACTTTCATTTAAAAAAATCGCTTTGCGTTTTAGCCTTTGAATGCATTTTGATATTCATGTCAAAGCGAAGCATTACTGTGTTTGGGTTTTAGATATAGTCTGTTTGATATTCAGTTCGAGATAGACATTTTAACGATTATTTGTGTGAATAAATCTGAAGGGATTTGCCTCCAATTTTAGATTGTGGATTGACATGCTGAAAGTTTCTTATGTATTGAATATGTCCATGTACCCACCCACGAGGGGCTTTTTGAAATCAGTGAAATTATGAAACCTTGCTAAAGGCTCGGGTCTGCATGTTTTATTGTCATTTTTGTAGAATATAATCTCAAAGAAAATGTGTTTGTTTGCACACATGTGTTTACATTGTGTGGCTGTGCATGTTCCTTTTAATATTATTAACTCTTCTACTGTTCTAGCATCATGGGCGATTATATACGCCAAGTGCATCACTCTACACTCACCACCAAATGCAAAGACATTCACTGCTGAGCACCCTGCCTTGTGTTTGTCTGTTTTTAGAGTTTTTGCCTCTGTTTCCGCCGTAAAAGCAACGCATGCACACTGAAAAAACCAAATAGTTACTTCCCTCTTGTCGGCTGAGATGTTGCATCAACCAAAGACGTCAAAAATATACATGGCGCTAGAAAAGTTAGAGTTTGATCATTGCACGCATCCATCCGTGTGCGTGTGGTATGATTGTCTGTGTGCAGTGGTCGTTTATTCGACTTGCGGGCCTGATCGTGAAGTGAAACTGCTATCGCAAGGAGAAGCATCATCTTTGGATGCAACGCTGTGGACTTCTCTGTCAGTGGTAGGTTGAATTTTTGAAGGCATACTGTAACTAATCTGAACCCGAAATCTGAATGAAGAAAGAGCGCTTTTATTTTAGTAAAAAGCTAGTCAGTGTTGTTGTCAAGTCGAGTGTACTTTACTATCTCATGTTAAAGGGAAACACAACCGATCCCAAGGGATCAGGTCTTGCTCGTCAGAAAAGCTCTATCTCGCGGTGGCTCGCACAACAGGGAACAAAGAAGGGCGAAACCGTCTCTCTCACGAACTACGGTTTCAAATGTGATGCGCGCCTAGCGCCTCCCCTCTTTTATAGTCCTGTCGCGGGTTTAAGAAAATACTGTGGGTGCTGATGAGAAACAGCACACTAAAAACATGTTTCAAAATAAATTTTTAAAGCATATTTAGGCAAACCAAAATGCAATCAACATAGAATTGCAAACCAACATAGAAAATGAACGTAAATCTTGATTAAAACTTGACTCATTCTAAATGTTTACAGGTTTAGCAAAGCAAATTGGGCAAAGCAAATTGTTTTTTGAGAGGGAGGGAAAGGGAGGCCCACCCATTTAATCTCAAATTAAAGAAACATGCTGAATTTCCTGAAAAAATCTTTATGTCGAGTAAATTAAAAATTTTTTTTTTAATTAAAAAATCAAAAGACCTTTGACCAGTTTTTATTCATTCAGTATATTAGTTATCTAAAGGCGCACCCTTAACTGACGGATGAGTTTGTTTGCAAGAAACACGTCGAGATCACCAGGAAAGCACCCTTTACAGACGATCGCAAGACTCACTTTTGCTCTGGTTTCCCAGAAATCAAAACTGTCAAATCGGCGATTCCTCCTTGGCGGAGGTGCTGGAAGTCAAATTCTTTCTCCCAAAGCGAAGGCATGTTGCTTTGTTCTGCTTTTCTAATGGCTGGCCTGAGTCAGTTAGACCCAAATCACGAAATTTCCACAATACAAGCCTTTTTATTGTACACAGTTTACCAAAAAGGAGTTTCGCATACAACAAAGGAAATAGCTCCTTTTTTGTTTTTACTGCACTACAAAAAAGAAAGAAAATGCTTCAACCACTCTGAGTGTCCTCCACCCATCCCGTCCAAAATGGCTTCTCTCTCCGGCAACTCCGCCAAGGAGGAATCGCCGTTTTGACAGTTTTAATTTGGCCCTACAGTTTGGAGACACCGGTTGAAATATCTATGAAGGACTATTGTTCCATTTCTGTAGGTTTCCTGCTGTATAGAGGCAGAAGTCCAAAACGCCGCTAAATGACCACGGTATCGTTTGCCCAGGTCGGCTGCTGTTTGGGGGCTACAACGACTACACGGTGAACATCTGGGACGCCCTGAAGGGCATGCGGTCAGCTGTCCTGTACGGCCACGACAACCGCGTCAGCTGCCTCAGGACCTCCCCAGACGGCACCGGCCTCTGCACCGGCAGCTGGGACTACACACTGAGGGTGAGCGCATCGCTTTCTTCTTCCGCATGGATAATATATATCGTCGGTGAAATTTTTTTTAAAACTTGTAACTCAATGTTGGTACTTTTGAGAAAAATGAAAACAAATGTTTTTAAAAATTAACCGCTTTGACCACAATTGATTAACTATGATGATTATGTTGTTCAAGACATTGCGAGTTTAGTCCTGCATTTCGTTAAAATTACTTCTTTTTTTTAAATTAGACTTGAAAAGAACGAAGATACGAAGTTTTTGTCTTTAAAGTAGATCTGCACTTGGGACTTACAAGTTTTTCTTCCAATTTCACAACCTCATTTACCCCAGATAAAAAAAGTCGTTAAGAGATACGAGTTTTTAGTGAAAGGTGGCGGGAGAAATTAGAGATCTGACTATATATCTAACTCAAACCCCCCACAAATCGAGATACGAAAAGTTTGAATGAGACAGATGATATGTAGTGCCTGTGTGATTTATGGAGGGTGTTGTTATCATGCAAACAGGCAGAGCTAAAAAAAGACAATGACACCACCATGGTTTTTTTTATATATAAATATTTGAGTGCTTCCAGTTCTGTTAAAGCAAAAGGATCTTGTAAATGGAATGAGGGAGGCCTGTGCAAATCTTGTGTGTGTGTGTGTGGGTGTCTACAAAAATCTGTGTGGGTCGTTGTGGTGTTGTTGTGTGTGTGTGCACGCACACGAAAATCTTTAGTATGTGGAAGTAAATCTCGTGTGTGTGTCCAAGTCAAGTCACGTCAAAATCATCTTTATTTGATGATAAAAGAATAGGCTTGTGTCTGTGTATGCAAATCTTTTTGTGCCCCGGTTGTGTGAGTGTGCGTGCAAATCTTTGGGGAGGGGGGAGGGGAGTACACATGTTGGTTGCTACATGCGTTTGAAACAAAACATATATTCAGTGCTCCAGAGTCTTCCTAAACTGCGGAAAAAAAAACCATCATAAAGAAACTTTATCAAAATTTATCCCAGTTCGTGCCTTGGAACAAGTAATGATAGCCATTATTCTTCAGTCAAGTTCACCCAATAGCAAAGTCAATTGTGTGAAAGGCTTGCTTTTGTTTTTTGGGTCCCAAGTGAATTCCCCATTTGTATGGTACAAGCCTTCTTCTTCTTCTTTCTGCGTTCCCAGGCCATCATCCCATTTTAAGGCCACAATGGGTACGTAATGTGTTAGTGTCCCCGTGTTTTCCCAGTTTTCACTGGGTTGTCTTGTGTTCCTCGCTTGCATTTCAGCCGAACACCCATTCGATTTTCAGGAGGAAGTTGAAGGGGAGAGGAAGGAGGAAGACGTTTCAAAAAAGAAAAAATTATTTTGAAGATTTTTTGGGGGCAAAAAAAGAAAAAAAAAAAAAAAAAAAAAACAAAAAAAAAAAAAAAAACAAAAAAAAAAAAAAAAAAAAAACAAAACAAAAAAACAAAAAAAAAAAAAAAAAAAAAAAAAAAAGGCAAAAAAAACAAAAAAAAAAAAAAAAAAAAAGGCCGGGAAGAACAGGAGAATGGGCCAAAAAACCAAAAAAAGGTCAGAAAAGATAATAGTAGTAGTAGATTAGTAGATGACACCCAAAGCAAGGGAAAAAAAAAAAAGGCAAGAGTGTCAAAGGAGAAGACCAAGATTAGAGGAAGTTGGCAGTTGGCGTTAAAAGTTAGTTGGCCAAGCACCATAACTGCCAGAAGGTCGGGGGGGAAAAAAAACCTTTGGTGGGAACTATTTGTATGGAAGACACCACCCCACCCTCTCCGGTATCCCCATGGGGAATGACAAAAGAATGGAAAATGACAAGTCAAACTTGTTTTAAAGAAATAATTAGATTAATTTACATGTCTCGGTAAGTACCTTATTTAAAGGTGGAACCTCACGGGTGAGTTTTTGCAAGAAACATGTCGAGATCACCAGGGAAAAAAAAAAAAAAAAAAAAAAACCTTTACAGATGACAGCGAACACTCACTTTGCTCTTGGTTGTTTTCCTAGAAAATCAAAACCGACCTCAAAAAACGGCGATTCCTCTTGGCGGGGAGGTGCTGGGAGGTTTGCTGGGAAGTCCAAAATTTCTTTTCAGTGTGACAGTGAAAGCCTTCTCTTTTCTAATGGTCGCCTGAGTCGCTTTGATCAAATCACAAAATTCACACAATACAAACCTTTTTATTTACAGTTTACCAAAAGGAATTTAGCTCACAGCAAAGGAAATAGCTCCATTTTGTTTTTTTACTGCACTACAAAGAAGAAAAAAAAGCTTCAACAGGTGGAGTCGCCTCCACCCACCCCGTCCAAAAAAGGCTACTCGTTTTCGGCATCTCCGCCAAGAAGGAGGAATCGCCGTTTTGACGGTTTTTGATTTCTAGGAATCCTGAGCAAAAGTGAGTGTTGCGATCTCTTTGCAAAGACTGTTTTTTCTGGTGATCCTTGACGTGTTTCTTTTTTTTTAACAACTCATCCGTCAAGGTGCCCCTTGAAGATAAATATATTTCATTTACATGTCTCGGAAGTACCTTAAAACAGCTTGCCCTCTTGGTCTGTCCTGATGTGTCTTAACAACTCGGCCTGTGTTTCAGGTTTGGGCGTGAGACGTGAGCAGCCAGGAGTGCAGCAAAGCACTGCTCTGTGCCTAACTATTGGCTTCACCCTGTTGTTCCACTCCCCTTGAACAACGCCCCGTGCTGCTCCTCCACACCTCACAAAAAGGGAGGTCAGCGTTTTTAGGGGCACACTGTCGATGAATGGATTAGCCTCCCCTTCCACATTGTGCGGTAGGTAGCCAGCATAGCGATTAGTAGTCGGTGTCTCTGAAGGTTTTTGGGGGAAAGGTGAAAGGGACCGTGTACATGCGCAGATCAGTGTGGGGGGCCTGTGGTCCGTTAAGTCGGTGTTGTTCCCTACCAGACTCCCAGCGTCGAGATCGAAGGTTGGGTTCTTTGTCCTTAGTACAGCTTTGTTCCAGCAGTTAAAAGTTTTTAACCGTTGTTTTTGGTTGGCTTACTTTCTTTCTAGATTAAAGCAAGCTTGGAACGTTTTTTTTTTTGTCCCCCTCCAAAGGAAAAGAACTGCAGCTGCTCATTTCTTCAGTCATGTTGGTGGGAAAAAAAAAAGGTTTAAAGTATTTAAAGTATTGTGGAATTTTTTTTTTTTTTTTTGGGGGGGCGGTGGGGGTCATGAATGTGTCTGGAGATATCTCAAAAAGAATTGGAAGGTAATTTTGGAAGGTGTGTTTTTTTACTTGTACCGAACGTGGGTTTGGAATATATGTTTTCAGAGCTCAAGCTAGAGCGCGGGATTGGTTTTAAAAATCCCCCAAAATTTTGTTCTTCCCGGCGAAAATACTAATCGGCGCGTGGAGAGCAGGGCGAAAAGTACCGGCCCACATTTGCAGGAACGGCCCGCAGTTGTTAACCGATCGATGCGGGAGGGGAAAAGGGAACCTTCGTTTTTGGTCTGCTACTTAAAAAAAACCCGTCGTCTCCTGGACGACAAAACTTAGTATCGAGGCAGGAGTGAACGGACTTTGTCTCGGAACAAGTTCATAGGTTCTTTGGACAAAAATGTTAAGTATGTTAATCAACCAATCCGTTGTTCCTTCTCGTTCTACCGACAGGAGGAAGTTTATGTTTGCGAGGAGGTTTCGGGACGCCGCTCCCCCCGCCCCCGCCATCTTGAACTGTTCTTCAAAATGAAGCGCGCGCAGGAGCGGGCAGGGACCCTGTTTGATTTTTGATTTTCGCGGAGGCAAAGTGAAAGTGAAAACAAAAATCCTGTTCCAAGCGAGTGTGAAGACCTCGAAGAAAAGGCTTCTACATCTAAAACGTCGGAAAAGAATGACAACAGTGGCAGTAGGTGGGCAGTGCAAAGGGGAAACATTGGTTCCAAAGGACACTCTGGTTGAAAAATTAAAAAAAAAAGTGGGTCCCCGAAGTTCAACAAGTGGGTTTTAAAGTCTGTGTACGAGGGTGGGGGAGGTACTGGTTCTTATGTATGTGATGTGGGGTTGGATAGGGGGGAGTGCCCCCCTTTTTTTTTATATGAGGGGGGGGGACTGCCCCCCTTTTTCAGAAAACCTAGATTAAGCTCTGTATGTTATTTAGAAAGTAAAAATGGCAAGAGAAAGGGATTAACAAACCATGAAAGATGCTGTATGCATGCTTTATAGCAGTTTTGATATTTGTGACCCAGCACCACGAAAGGGACATTCAGTGTCAAACTGACCATTCTGAAAAATTAATATACATTTGACAAACTTCAGACAATTACCTTTCTAATGATACAAGAACCATTCTTGTATCTTTTTTCCGTTCCAAAATTGTGAGCATTTAAAGTTAGTTGGGTGAGCATCAGCCATTTTGAGGAGGGAAAAGGGAAAACCCCGATAAACACAATCGGTGTGTAAAAATTTTTCTAGCCTAGTGAAGAAAATGCATTGACCTACTCGTATTAAAAAACCACTTATGCGACCCTTTAGAAACCAATATTTAAAGATTGTCCTTTATAAAAAATATGAAAGATAAGATGTTGGAGAACACAAAAACACCCATAACTCAAAATGAACAAAACATTTTTAAATTAAACTTTACAAGCATGTTGTGAGAAACTAGCCCAGCAACTTAATGTCCCGTTCTGGTGATAGGTCACATATATTACAGATAGATCATGAACCATGGTCTCTAAGCCTTATGATCAATCAGTATCCAGTAGATGGACAAATCTGAATTTGACCCTCATGTCAGGTTGCACAGGTTCAAGTCTGGCACTTTACACCTGATATGTTAGAACCATTCAGTCATTCTCTGGGGCTCCCAAAGAACATTGTTTTGCAATAACGTAAGCTAATATTGCATACATTTTTTTTTAAGTGTCAAGGCTAATTTTAAAAGGATCTGTAGAGAAAGTATTAAAAAAAAATAGCTATCGTATTCAAAGAGAGAGGAATTGGCGCCGAATTTTAGAAAACCTGTTTCTAAAATATCTCGCCAGATGCCTTCTCTCTTTGAATACAGATAGCTATTTTTTAATACTTCTCTACAGGAGCGTGAAAGTTAGCCTTGAAACACTTTAAAAAAAAAAATGTATGCAAATATTAGCTTACGTTATTGCTAAAACCAATGTTCTTTGGTAGCCCCAGAGAATAGACATGAAATGTGTTCTAACATATCAGTTGTAAAGTGCCAGACTTGAAACTGTGCAACCTGACATGAAGGGTCAAATTCAGATTTGGCCATATACTGATACTGATTGATCATTTTAAAAAAAAAAAAAAGCTTTTAAGGGAAAAAAAAAGACCACCGATGGTATGATCTATCTGTATAGATGTGACCGTAGCCACAGAAAGGGACATACAATTAAGTTTCTGGGTAGTTTCTCACAACAGGCTTCTTGTAAATATAATTTGGTATTTAAAAAAAAATGTTTTTGGCAATTTTTGATTAGTGGTGCTTTCGTCTGTTCTCCAACATCTTATTTTTCCATATTTATAAAGGACATCTTTTAAGATTGTTTCTAAAAGGTCGCATAAGTGTTTTTAAAACGAGTAGATCAATGCATTTTATTCAGCTAGGCTAGACTTTACACTTGTTTTTCTCAAAATGGCCGATACTCACCCAACTAACTTTAAATGCTCACAATTTTGGAACGGAAAAAGATACAAGAATGGTCTTGTATCATTAGAAAGAGAATTGTCTGCAATTTTCAAATGTATATTTTTTCTAGAATGGGCAAGTTGCATTAATGTCCCTTCTGGTGGGGTCACAAAATCATCAAAATGCCTATAAAGCATTGCATAATACAGCATCTTCATGTTTGTAATCCTTTCTCTTGCCATTTTTACTCTAAATAACATACAGAGACATAATCTAGGATTTCTGAAAAAAGGGGGGCAGTCCCCCACATATCAAAAACGTGGGGCACTCCACCCCATCACAACCCCACATCACCTACATAATGTAACAGTACCTCCCCACCCTCGTACACAGACTTTAACACTTCGCCACTTCTTTCAACCAGTCACTGGAACCAATGTTCCTTTGCACTGCCACCTGTTGTCATTCGTTTTCAGGACGTTTTAGATGTAGAAGCCTTTTTCTTCGAGGTCTTCCACACTCGCTTGGAACAGGATTTTGTGTTTTTCACTGTGACTCCGCGAAATCAAAATCAAACAGGGTCCCTCGCGACGCTTTCATTTTGAAGAACATTCAAGAGGCGGCCGAAACTCTAGCAACTTCCTGTCGGTAGAACGAGAAGAACGCGATTGGCTGATTAACACTAACATTTTGTCAAGAACTAATGAAATGTCGAGAAATCCTTCACTCCCGCTCGATACATTCAGTTTGTCCAGACGGCGGGCTTAGCAGACGACGAAGGTCTTACTGCATCGATCGGTTAAAAACTGCAGGCCTTTCTGCAAATATGCGGGACTCTGCCCGCTCCCCGCGCCGATTATCGCGGGAAGGAACAAAATTTTGGGTGATTTTACCAATCCCGCGCTCTAGATGAAGCTCTGAACATATATTCACCCACGTTCGGTACAAGTAAAAAAACACACCTTCAAAATTCTTTTGATATCTCCAGACACATAATCATGACCCCCCCAAAAAAAAATCCACAATACCTTTAACCTTTTTCCCACCAACATGACTGAAGAAATGAGCAGCTGCAGTTCTTTGGACAAAAAACGTTCCAAGCTTGCTAATCTAGCCACATAACAAAGGTAAAAACTGCTGGAACAAAGCTGTACTAAGGACAAAGAACCCAACCTTCGATCTCGACGCTGGGAGTCTGGTAGGGAACAACACCGACTTAACGGACCACAGGCCCCCCACACTGATCTGCGCATGTACACGGTCCCTTTCACCTTTCCCCCAAAAACCTTCAGAGACACCGACTACTAATCGCTATGCTGGCTACCTACCGCACAATGTGGAAGGGGAGGCTAATCCATTCATCGACAGTGTGCCCCTAAAAACGCTGACCTCCCTTTTTGTGAGGTGTGGAGGAGCAGCACGGGGCGTTGTTCAAGGGGAGTGGAACAACAGGGTGAAGCCAATAGTTAGGCACAGAGCAGTGCTTTGCTGCACTCCTGGCTGCTCACGTCTCACGCCCAAACCTGAAACACAGGCCGAGTTGTTAAGACACATCAGGACAGACCAAGAGGGCAAGCTGTTTTAAGGTACTTCCGAGACATGTAAATGAAATCTATTTCTTCAAGGTGCACCCTGACGGATGAGGTTTTTTTAAAAATAAGAAACACGTCGAGATCACCAGAAAGAACACCTTTTAAAGAGATCGCAACACTCACATTGCTCTGGTTTCCTAGAAATCAAACCGTCTTCAAACGGTTGATGATTCCTCCTTGGATGGACGTTGCCGGAGAGAGAAGCCATCTATTTGGATCGGGCCGTGGGTTTGGAGGCTACTACTCAGCTGTTGCAACTGCTTTTTTCTTCTTCGTAGTGCCAGTAAAAAAAAAAAAAGAGGATTCATTGCCTTTGTGTGAGTTGAAAAAACCTTTTGGCTAAAACTGTAAATAAAAAAATAAAAAGGCTTGTATTTTGGAAATTTTGTGATTTGATCAAAGCGACTCAGGCGATCATTAGAAAAGAGAAGGCCTTCTCTTTCACTGAAAGAATTTGACTTCCAGCACCTACGCCAAGGAGCAACATCGCCGATTTGACGGTTTGATTTCTAGGAAACCAGAGCAAAAGTGAGTGTTTCGCTCTCTGTAAAGGTTTTTTAGCCTGGTGATCTCGAAATGTTTCTTGCAAAAACGTATCCATCAGGGTGCCCCTTTAACGGTACTAAAGAGAACATGTAAATTAAATCTATTTCTTAACAATTTGACTTGTCATTCCCCATGGGGGATTACCAGGAGAGGGTGGGGGTGGGGGTGGGGGTCTTCCATACAAATAGTTCCCCAACCTTCTGGAAGTTCAGTGCTTGTAACTTCCTCTAATCTGTCACTCTCCTTTGACTCTGCCTTTTTTCCTTTTCTTGCCTCGTCATCTACTATCTTTCTGGACTGTTTGGTCCATTCTCCTGCCTTTTTTGCCCCAAAATATTCCATATATTTTTTTCTCCTTTGAGCTCCTCCGATTTTTCGGAATGTGTCGGCTGAATGCAGTGGTGAGGACACCAGTGAAAACTGGAAAACGGGACACATCACACGTACCCATTGTGGAAGTTCCTAGGAATCAGGAACGCACGAAGAAGAAGAAGGCCTTGTCATAAAAAATCGTGGAATTCACTTGGACAGCCTTCACATGACTTGCTATCTCTTGCGGTGAACTGAGATAATGGCTATACTTGTCAAGGCACTGGCGACCTTTTTTTTAGGGATAATTTGATAAAAGTCGTTATGACCGTTGATGCTTTCCGCAGTGTTTAGACTCTGAGACACTGAAATATATTTTTGGTTCAAACGCATGTAAGCCACACATGTGTACTCCCCCCCCCCTCCCCAAAGATTTGCACGCACACCACCCACACTGCACAAAGATTTGCATACACAGACACAAGCCTATTCTTTTATCATCAAAATAAGATAATTTTGACTTGACTTGACTTGACACCACAGAGATCTTCTACTTCACACATTACTAACGATTTGACGGTCTGTGCGTGCACACACACAACCCACACACACACACACACACAGATTGGTAGACAGACACACACACAACACAAGATTTGCACAGGCCTTCCCTCAATTCCATTTACAAGATCCTTTTGCTTTAACAGAACTGGAAGCACTCAAATATTTATATATAAAAAAAACCATGGTGGTGTCATTGTCTTTTTTTAGCTCTGCCTGTTTGCATTGATAACAAACACCCTCCATAAATCACACAGGCACTACATATCATCTGTGAAATTCAAAAACCACGTATCTCGATTTCTTGGGGGGTTGGGTTTGAGTTAAGATACATAGTCAGCTCTCTAATGTTTCCCGCCACCTTCCACAAAACAGCTCGTCATCTCTAACGACTTTCTATCTGGGGTAAATGAGGTGGTGAAAATAGATGAAAAAACCTCGTAAGTCCCAAATTCAGATCTACTTAAGGACAAAAAAACTCATATCTTCGTTCTTTTCTAAGTCTAATTAAACAAAAAGAAGTAATTTTAACGAAAGCCAGTGACTAAACTCGCAATGTCTTGAACAACATATTCATCATAGTTAATCAATTGTGGTCAAAGCGATTAATTTTTAAAACAGTTTTTTTCATTTTCCTCAAAACTACCAACATTGAGTTACGAAGTTTTAAAAAAAATTCCACCGACGATATAATATTATCCAATGCGGAAGAAGCATGAAAAGCAGATGCGCTTCCACCCTCAGTGTGTAAGTCCCAAGCTGCCGGTGCAGAGGCCGGTGCCGTCTGGGGAGGTCCTGAGGCAGCTGACGCGGTTGGGTCGTGGCCGTACAGGACAGTTCTGACCGCTATCGCCCTTCAGGGCGTCGTCCAGATGTTCACTCGTGTAGCGTCGTTGTAGCACCCCAAACAGCAGCCGACCTGGGCAAACGATACCGTGGTCATTCCTAGCGGCGCCCAGTTTGGACTTCTGCCTCTATACAGCAGGAAACCTACTAGAAATGAGAACAATAGTCCTTCATAGATATTTCAACCGGTGTCTCCAAACTGTAGGCCCACATTAAAAACTGTCAAAACGGCGATTCCTCCTTTTTGGGGGGCGGAGTTGCCGGGAAGTGGCCTTTTGAGAGAAGCCATTTTGGACGGGGTGGGTGGATGGCCACTCCACCTGGATGAAGCTCGTTTTTTCTGCTTCGGTGTACGTGCAGTAAAAAACAAAAAAGGAGCTATTTCCTTTATTGTGAGCGACGGAACTCATTTTGGAAAAATGTAAATAAAAAGGCTTTATGTAGTGGAAATTTCGTGATTTGGTCTAAGTAGACTCAGGCGAGCCATTAGAAAAGAGAACAAAAGCACATGCCGTTCGCAGAGAAAGAATTTGACTTCAAGCACCTCCGCCAAGGAGGAATCGCCGATTTGACAGTTTGATTTCTGGGAAACCAGAGCAAAGTGAGTTTTCTGGTCCTCTGTAAAGGGTGTTTTTTCTTGCGATCTCGACGTGTTTCTTGGCAAAAACTTATCCCGGTCAGGGGTGCCCCTTTAAGATATAAATAGCACGGAATGAATAAAACTGGTTTTCCAGGTCTTTTGGATTTTTTAATTTACTCGACATAAAGATTTTTTCAGGAAATTCAGCTATAGTTTCTTTAATTTGAGATTAAATGGTCCGTGTGGCCAAAACAAACAATCCTGCTTTGCCCAATTTGCTTTGCTAAACCTGTAAACATTTAGAATGGAGTCAAGTTTTAATCAAGATTTACGTTCATTTTCTATTGTTGGTTTGCAATTCTATGTTGATTGCATTTTGGTTTGCCTCAAATATGCTTTAAAAATTTATTTTGAATACATGTTTTTAGTGTGCTGTTTTCTCATCAGCACCCACAGTATTTTCTTTAAACCCGCGACAGGACTATAAAAGAGGGGAGGCGCTAGGCGTGCATCACATTTGAAACGTAGTTCGTGAGAGAGACGGTTCGCCCTTCTTTGTTCCCTGTTGTGCGAGCCACCGCGAGGATAGAGCGTTTTCTGCACGAATCACAAGATGCTAGATCCGATCCTTGGGATCGGTTGTTTTCCCTTTAACATGAGATAGTAAAGTACACTCGACTTGACAACAACACTGACTAGCTTTTTACTAAAATAAAGCGCCTTTCTTCATCAGATTTCGGGTTCAGATTAGTACAGTATGCCTTCAAAATTCACCTACCACTGACAGAGAAGTCCACAGCGTTGCATCCAAAGATGATGCTCTCCTTGCGATAGCAGTTCACTTCACGATCAGCCCGCAAGTCGAATAAACGACCACTGCACACAGACAATCATACACACGCACACGGATGGGATGCGTGCAATGCATCAAACTCTAACTTTTCTAGCGCCATGTATTTTTGACGTTCTTGGTTGCCCGTTGCATCTCAACCAACAAGAGGGGAGTAACTATTTGGTGTTTTTTCACCTGTGCATGCGTGTTGCTTTTACGGCGGAAACAGTGATAAAAACTCTAAAACAACAGACAAAAAACCAAGGCAGGGGCTCGCGTGTGCAGTGAATGTCTTTGCATTTTTTGGGAGTGTAGAGTGATGTCTTGGGCGAATAATCGCACCATGATGCTAGAACAGTAGAAGAGTTAATAATATTAAAAGGAACATGCACAGCCACACAATGTAAACACATGTGTGCAAACAAACACATTTTCTTTGAGATTATATTCTACAAAAATGACAATAAAACATGCAGACCCGAGCCTTTAGCAAGGTTTCATAATTTCACTGATTTCAAAAAGCCCCTCGTGGGTGGGTACATGGACATATTCAATACATAAGAAACTTTCAGCATGTCAATCCACAATCTAAAATTGGAGGCAAATCCCTTCAGATTTATTCACACAAATAATCGTTAAAATGTCTATCTCGAACTGAATATCAAACAGACTATATCTAAAACCCAAACACAGTAATGCTTCGCTTTGACATGAATATCAAAATGCATTCAAAGGCTAAAACGCAAAGCGATTTTTTTAAATGAAAGTGAAGATCCATTCAAAACTGGTTTTTATGACTCATGGACATTGCATTTGAACTGAAACATAAAAAATGTACCCTATTTTTCAGACTATAAGGCGACACCTGATTATGTAATACACCCCCCACAAAAAGTGTTACACAAAAATTCATATTCTGTGTATTGTTATTTTGACTTACTATTTTATTAGTCCTATTATAAGGCGCAGGGGTCTGAGTCTTGGAAAAGAAGTTACGCCTTATAGTCCGAAAAATACGGTAATGCCTTCAAACTCAAAACGCATAGTGCTTCACCTTGAATGAATATATATCAAACTAAAGAAAGCTTTCAGACTCACAGTGGCGTCATCGGAGCCCGTGGCAAAGGCGTCTCCGCTGGGGTAGAAGCGCACACAGTTGATGTCGGCCTCGTGCCCTTCAAACATCTGGACACACTCCCCAGTGCGCATGTCCCCCACACCATGGCCACTTTGTACACAGCTCCCTGAACACACACACACACCACACAGGTTAGACAGACAGACACACACACAGAGACAGGTAGACATACAAACACACAAACACACGCACACACACACGACATTTAGTCAGCCATGAAACCAAACAATTTGTGAGAAGGTCTGTAAGGTGAAAAGGGAAATGGAATCATCGTATCTTTAAAAAAAGAAGATTATACCCTTATAACCCTGACAGTTCTGAAAGACGCCTGATCAGCCTGGGAAACGGAAAATAAGTACTTCTTGCCGGACAGTCCGTTAGCAACAATTTGTCCATGTATTAATTCAAAATGGCAGCTGAAACGGCGACCAAACAACTCCACTAGCTAAAACATTAAAAAATGCAGTCTATATATAAATGCAATGTTAGTGTCTACAACAGGGTTTCTGAAGTCAATAAATCCATTTCTAGAATTAAAAAAAAGCTGTTTTACCAGATTAAGATGGCTGTCAAATTGTGATAAAAAAAAGAAGATATTTCAAGAAATAAAAAGTGTATAAAATGAAAAAAAAACACAACTATATGCCTCACATCTTTATTAGAAACCCTTGTTTCTAGACACTTTAGGTTGTTCCTTTCTTTAACAAAAAAAAAACAAATAAAAAATTCAAACAGTAGTGACTTTTTATTTGATTCACAGATTACTTTCACCACTTACAGACTACAGAACACCGTTCATATCTCTATGTATCTGGTTTATCCCTCGCTTGCATCATTCATTCAGCACACAAACAAACACACACACACAGATAGACATATGCGTGCACACAAACACCAACAACACACACACACGCACCACACTACACTGACCACATTCATACTTTTTTTTCACACAAGAGAAGACCAGGGTCTGTATTCGTGTATTTGAGAGTACGATACCAATCATCATGATATCTTAGAAGAGCTTATTCTAAATCCTATGAGGAAGTTGGGAAACCATACTACTTTAGGACTTCTAAGATATGATGAATGATGATAAAGTCCCAATTACTATCTCAATGTGAATACAGGCCCACGTTCTCACCCCAGACCAACAAAGATGTTTTCCTGTCTCGGAGGAGGAGAGAATCCCATACTATCTCAATGTGAATACAGGCCCACGTTCTCACCCCAGACACAAAGATGTTTCCTGTCTCGGAGGAGGAGAGATCCCATACTATCTCAATGTGAATACAGGCCCACATTCTCACCCCAGACACAAAGATGTTTCCGGTCTCGGAGTGGGAGAGATCCCATCTTATTCACTGTGAATACAGTTTCCAATTCTTGAATACAGGCCCAAGATTTTCTCATCGGAGGGGGGAGAGGATCCCATACTATCGTGAAATTACAGGCAACTTCTCAACCCCCGAACACGAAGATGTTTCCTGTCTCGGAGGGGGAGAGATCCCATACTAATCTCAATAACAGTGAATACAGGGCCCACAATTGTTGGATTCCGGTCGAGGGGGGGTGACGCAGACACGGGGAAGATGTTTCCGAATGTGGAAGGGATGGAGGGAAAAAATAAGAAGAGAAGGAGAGATGAGAGGGGGGGGACCGCATAACGGCGAGTTAACGGCCCAGCTCATGTGAATACCAAGGACCGCCGGGGAAGTCATTAGCATTCGACATTCTCACCCCAGAAATGTGGGCACAGAAGATGTTTCCGGTCTCGGAGGGGGAGAGGGAATCGATGCTCATGACGTCCCCGGCGTGTCCGTGGAAGCTCTGGATGAGCTGGCTGCTCTCGACGTCCCACAGGGCGACAGGTGCTGTCCCCACTGCCCGTCAGGATCTGACAATACAGGAGCTACGTAGTTCTTCTTCTTTACTGCATTCCTAGGCCAAAAGGCCATAATGGGCAAAGTACGTATGCAATGGGTGCTCCTGGTAAATGAAAAAAAACATCCTGCAAGGGGAACGTGCAGCCCCCCGGCAGAGTGCAGAGGGTCAGCGCACACACACACACACACATTTACTGCTCTTTTTTTTTACCCCTCTAGACTAGTACAAGTGCTACATTCCTTTGAATATAGCAAAGCTTATATAGACCCTTTTTATTGTAACAGGTGGTGTGTGTGTGAAATTGTTGCTTCTCAAATTCTCATAATACGGCGACCCGGCGCAATTTAAAAATCCTGCAATTCAGGACATCCTGCAAGGAGCATCCATGCGGTTGTGTGTCCGTTTTCAGTTTTTTATTTATGTTTTTACTCGGTCTCCCCGCTGCGTAGTGGCCAGACACATTCCCGATTTCCGGAGGAGCTCAAAGGAGAAAAGTTATTTGGAAGACTTTTTTTGTGGAAAAAAGAGGCGGGAATGGGGCCAATAAGTCGGAAGGATAGGAGAATAGACGACAGTAAGCAAAAGGAAAAGGCAGAGTCAAAGAGAGAGTGGCAGGTGGGGGAACCATTTTTTCCTTTTACGAAAGACCCCCCCCGGCATCCCCCACAGGGAGAGACTCGTGGAGGGGGCGGGGGTTGGTCTAGCTCCCCGTATGGAGGCACAAGGCATCCACCCACTGCTCCAGTATGTATGTAGTTCAAATACATGCATGCATAAATGAATGCGAGGATAGAATGGTGGGAAAGAGGGCAGTTCTTAAAAATCGTTTTGATAGTCGCTTGTATCGACCCTAACTATGTCCAACTTCTTGCGAAGTACGATTTGTTGTCCATTTTTCCTTAAGTTTTGTTTCCATTTTGAATGCATGCAAATGTGTTTCCTTGCTTGTATTGTGCTTGTACGAGACCACACTGTAATTTCACCTAACGTGATAATAAAGTATTTTTTGACTTTTGACTTTGACTTGACAACAACACAAGCACTCAACCTGGTAGTCGGAGCTGGTGAAGGCGCAGCAGGAGAGATAGCTGGTGTGAGTGGCCACAGCCTTTTTCCTGGCGGCTGGGTCCTCCTCCAGACTGAGGGGGTAGATGGTGCACTTGTTGTCCAGCCCTCTGCCACACACATATTTAATATATACTAGCGCAACGCCCCGTACTGGCAATCCACCATACTGGTAACACCTAATAACGATAACGGCAAGTACTGGTAACGCTGAGTCCAGCATAAGCACTTGCACACGCACGTATTCGGTTTCAATAAACACGGCCCGCGAGTTTATTAAGGACCCCGTTTCAGCGTTCGGGCTCGTGCTCTGAGAGATGAGGCGTTCTCCGCGACTTGTCTTCCAATTTTCTCGCTATGCATGCGGTGCCCGGGCCATAGCAATGCCTGACAGCAAATTTGAGGCGATATCGGTTTTAAGAAAGCGGCGGAGTAGTGATTCGGGTTAAAAGGTGAAGCGTGTATAGCGCGCGCGTTTGCGCATTTGCCGAACCGCCGCAAATGACACGGCCGCCTCGTGCTGTTGCCAGAGCCACGTAGGGCTCCACAGCCAAATTTGAAGACGCAAATGAGGTCCGAAAAACGACGGAGTTATAAGGACCAGCGTTTTCGTGTCTTTAGACACACACACACCACATCACACACACACACACACACATCACACACACAAAACACACAGGGACACACACGGGACGTGCGTGGCTGTGTCTCTTACTATAGTGATCGAACACGTATAGTAAAGTCCCCGATTTTTTAATACTAAAGTTGAGTCTCATCCCGGTGACCAATCGCACACACTTGGTAGACGCTCGCCCTCGGTAGTCACTTCTTCCCCTCCCCGCTCGCCTCCCCCGCCACCCATCACCGTTTGGCACAGGGATTCGTCACATCGTCCCCGTCATCTACCTTCCAAATTCGAAGAAGAAGTACCTAGCGAGACAGACAGACAGGGAGACATAGACAAAGAGCAAAGAGGATAACTGCTGTTCCGGTTGGATGAGTGAACATTAATTTTGTTTAACGTCCCGCTCGCGCCCGCGGAACAGGCACAGAGACAGACAGACAGAAGAGAGAGACAGAGATTACGAGAAAAATGTGAGAGGTGGTATTGCACCTCTGACCTATACCAGAAAGTGCTGTCATCATGATTTATAACACTTTGACCGCGCGCACGCGCGCATGGCCCCTCCACACCCCTATCATCACTTTTTTCGACTTCAGCCTTATAGAGAGAGTCGCGCTGTCTTCTTCTTGGATTTCTAAGTTGTTCTTCTTCTTCGGTCTTTCAGGCATGCTCCTGCCAATTATGAACGTAGATGCATCATGCTGCTGTTATGCGCGTAAGTAAGCATAATTAGGCCCAGCATCCCTGAATGGCAGTGAAACATCTTTCCTTTGACCCTTCTTTGAGCCAGTCTCAAACACACAAAAGTGAAACTTTCGGTTTTACTATTTACTAGAAGAAGGCAGCATTTCACCTTCAAAGAAAATGGATCACAAACGTGTAAGGTCTTTCATTTCAGGGGGGGGTTCACTTTGACCTCGCGCATGCAGAGAGAGAATGGATCACAACGTGAGGTTTTCATTTTGGGCTGGGGGGGGTTTCACTTTGACCGTCGCGACACGGCAGTAGAGAGAGAAGAGAGAGACAGGAGAGAGAGAGAGATTATCTTCTTCTTCTTCTTCGTCTCTCGATAAGTGTTCGTGGTTCTTGGATCGTTCAGGCATGTTTCTGTCAATTTGTACGGAAGACATCCCCCCCCCTACCTGTATCCCTGGGAGGGGGGGGGGGTGTTTACCACCCCTATATTCACTCTATGCGCTTAACAACAACAAAATGAAAAAGCAAGAAATTCAACAAAAACAAACAAATAATCGCTCACGCGGAACACTGTGCTACAATGGCATACACACATACACACCCACCCCCACCCACGCAGGCACGCATCGAATATAGCATTATACACATACACATATACACACTCACACACTCGCACAACGCGTACACACGCACACGCACGCACTAGCACACACACTACCACACACACACACACCCAGCTCCTCCCTACACCTACCCCCTCCCCAAATTTAACTTGCTCGGGAACTTATCCTGCAAGATGTGCCCCCCCCCCCCCCCCCCCCCCCCCCCCCCCACTAACCTAATCTCGGTTAATTCTATTTTTTTGCATTTTATATGTGCCTTTCCTACAATACATTAAAGCTTTATGTTTAAATAGCTAAAAATGGTTCCTAAAATAAAGCTGTATGTATGGTAAGAAAGGCACAAACGGAAAAATAAAATTAACCGAGAAATGCAGGGGTGGGGGGTTAGGGGTGGGTGGGGGGGTGGCACATCTTGACCTATTACCCAGGTTGTTCTTTTCAAGGGGGAAGGGGGGGGGGCACATCTTGACCTATCACAGGAAGTAGATGTTTTTCATAATCAATTTCGGGGGAGGACTGTGACCTCGCCAAGAAAAAACAACCTGCAGAGAGAGAGAGAGTATACTAGTACTTCTTCTTCTTCGTCGTCTTCTACGTTCTTGTTCTTGGGTCGTTCAGGCATGTTTCTGTCAATTACGAACGTAGATGCATCATGCTGCAGTTATGCGCCTGTAAGTAGGAAATAGTTAGGCCCCAGCAAGTCCCGACTTCGGATGGAGGAAATCGTTTTCGAAAGTGTTTCTTAATAAAAGGCAGGAGAATTTCTGTCAATTACTAACGTAGATGCATCATGCGGCTGTTATTCTCCTAATTAAGAAATAGTTAGGCCCAGCATTTCTGACTTCGGCTAGAGGAAAATGCTTTTTGAAAGTATTTCTTGAAAAAAGGCAGAAGAAGGGACAGGAAAGGCAGAACGATAGTAGATGACAGCATGCAAAGGGAAAAGGCAGAATCAAAGAGAGTGATGGATTAGAGTTATTTACAAGCACATAGATTACAGAAGGTGTGGGGAACTATTTGTACTGAAGACTCCCCCCCCCTCTGAAGAACTAGTGATTGCCCAGTATCCCTAGGGGGGGGAAGTTTGCTGCGTTCTACTCCCACCCCACCCCCACCCCCACCACACCCCACTCTGTTCCTCTCTCTCTCTATCTCTCTCTCTCGCCACTGTCTGTATAAAAAATAGCTGCAGCTGGGCTCGCGGGGGGACGCAAGCAAAGAGCAAAGACCATTGAAAAGAAAGACATGGGCATCTGGTCCTGTTCCTATATCAGTAGGTAGTGAGGAAAGAAACAATGGTTGTGTCCCGTTTTAAACATCTATGACTAAACACGTCGATAGGCCAGTTGAATTCTCCGTTCAAATTCCAATCTGAGTCTTTGCATAGCTCGCCACTGTGAATTACCCCACTAACGATAAACTATATAGCCAGGCTCGCCGTAATCTTAGTAGTCCACTTCCCCGTTAGGAGTCTGTGGTTATGTGTCAAAGTGTTGGTTGAACTTAGCGTCCTGCATAAATAAATCGATTTATAGCGCGTGTTATGAACGGATGGCATGTTGAAATTTTGCAAGGACGATCGTCACTATCATGGTCACGAACGTTCCAAATATTCGAGTCGATGGTTCGGGTCTGGTTTATGCACGGTTGGAAAACGTGAAGCCGAATGGTCGGCGCCGTATCTCCGGCCATTAATGAATCGATTCGCTTCGGTTTTGGGCACCGATCGTTGCACGGCGCATCAGGTCCACTTATGCCAAAATTGAAGGCTTATCGGACCAGAAACCGCCGGAGATACGGGCGCCGAGAGGCGGCGGATGCGCGTTTCGCGCCTACTTTGCACGAAACCGCGGCAAGACACGGCGACTCGGTGCATGTGCATGCCGATGAGGGTTCTCACAGCAAATGTGGAAGCGATTCTACGGTCGAAAACAAACGGCGGAGTTATAAGGCCCGTTCGTGTTTCAGACACACACACACACAGACACACACAACGTGACACTTTCAAATTACTATAGAACGTGG